>JADRCH010000079.1:4771120-4824371 GCA_019843965.1 Rhynchomys soricoides | reverse complement strand
AGAAGAAGAAGAAGAAGAAGAAGAAGAAGAAGAAGAAGAAGAAGAAGCAGCAGCAGCAGCAGCAGCAGCAGCAGCAGTAGCAGCAGCTAGGAATGCAGCTCAGGCAGAGTCCTTGAGTAGCATTGTCCAGATCCTGGGTTTGATCCCCCTTCTAGTATCTTCCTTCAAAATAGATAACTATAAATAGCATGTACAGGTTAGCACGTATAGGTTACACTTTAACAAAGACCCTATATAAATATTTAGCACACTAAGTACCCTAAATCTAAGTCTTCACTACAACATGGCTTAGATTAAACTCAACACAAGCGTCTATATTCCAGAATCTCAAAGACAAGTGTATTATTTTTGAATTTTAATTTTTATCTTTTGTGGCACCGGTGATGAAAGCTATGACCCAATTAGTGCACACACACACACACACACAAAATTAAAATTATAGGATCTGAGACTACTGGCAGAAACACTTTAGGATATAGGCACACATGGGATATTTCTGAAAATGACTCTCACAATACAGGAAGTAGCCCTATGAATGGATAAAGAGACAACTAGAACTGTACTAAATGAGAAAGCTCCAGCATGCAAATGAAGCAACAAGCAGCTTAAGAAGACAGCTCCAACTGGAGAAAAGATCTTCATTGCTACACATCCCACAGGGGACTCATAGACAGAATCTTGCCAGTCTTGGTCATGCAGGGCCAATAGGATATGTTTCAGAAGAGGAAGTAGGAGGTTCACAAGTGTGAAGGCAGCACATATGTTATTAACTGTATGCTTCCCTAAAGCATCATATTGGACTCAGAACTATTCGAGGAGGGCTGGGGAGATGTCTTACTGGATGAGTGCTTTCCCTGTAAGCAGGAGGCCCTGAGTTTGAATCCTCAGCACCCATATAGAAAGCCAGGCATGGCTGCATGTGCCTGTAACCAAACCATTGTGAAGCAGACATCGGTCACAAGAGCTTTCTGGCCAGTCAGCTTAATCAAACCAACAACCTTTCAGTTTAATGAGAGACCCTGTGTGGAGCCAGCAAGGCAGAGAGTGAGTGAGAAGACCTTTACTCATGCAACACACATGCACACACACAAACACACACACACACACACACAGGAATGCGTGCACATGCATGTCTATTCAGAATTTGCATATATCATTGATACTCTAAAATTTTGGATATGTTATACTCCTTTTAAACTAAAACTTCAGATTTATCAATATTACTCATGAATTTAAATTTGCCCACCCGTGCCCAGTGTTTTCTAAATCTTCATCCAAAAATTCCTTTCCAATTAAAGACCATATATTTGAATACTACTTTCCATTTATCTATTTATTTAAAAGGTGTGTGTGTGTGTGTGTGTGTGTGTGTGTGTGAGAGAGAGAGAGAGAGAGAGAGAGAGAGAGAGAGAGAGATCCATATGTGAATGCATGTGAACAAGCTCATGTGAGTGCCACTGTTCACTTGGAGGTAAGAAGCATAGGATTCCTGGGAACTGGAGTTACAGGTAGAAGTAGGTGCTAAGAATTGTACTTTTCAAACCCCAATTTCTATTTATTCAGTAGACTTCTGTGTGCAGTCATCTTAAATGTTGTGTCCAAAGAGTACTTTTAATTGAATATATTTAAAACCATTGACATTAGATTCTCTGAAGCTGTACTAAAGAAATGGCTCGGTGGTTAACAGCACTTGCTGCTCTTGCATAGGATCTGGGTTCAATTCCCAGAAACAATGAGGTGGTTCACAACCATCTGATCCAGGATATCCAATGCTGCTTTTTCATGTCTGTAGTGGCAGACACATATGTGTTGCACATACATATGTGTAGGGAAAACTCTCAAACATGTAAAATTAAATAAATATTAAAAATTAACTCTCTAACAATAAAATTCTTATCTAGTTTTATTCTGGAAATAAATTATTATTCCTCAAACTAGAGTGCCATGATTAATCCTTAACTGTAACTATGTAAGTATGCAAATCAATGTATTCACTTCCTTTTTCTCCTCTTCTTTTAAAATTAACATATCTGGTCTTCTTAAAGGCAAGTATTTTTGGAGTATTGCTTTATATTAGGTATGCTGTTAAAAATAAAATATGTATTGAGAGAATCTTGATAGTACTCCAGATATTAAACATCAAAACTATCATCCACTCAGTAAATGGGCTAATGAAATTAACAGACAACTCACAAAGGAAAAACATACAAATGATCAACAAACTTTGAAAATAGCGTCACCATCTCTAGTCATTATGGACATGTAAATTATAGCCACAGTGAGATTCCATCTCCACTCCATCAGAAGGGACACCATCAAGAAAATAACTGGCAACAAATGCTCATAAATGCATGTAGAAATGAAATCTTGTATTAACTGTTAGGAGATGTATATTGGTCCACCCCCTATGGAAATCAGTATGGAGCTCCTACAAAAGTTAAAATGTTATATAACCCAGTTTTATCACCCCTGGGTATTACCCCAAAGGAAAATAAGGCAAAACACCATCGTGATACCTAAATATTCATGCTTGGTGTTACTCTACTCACAATAACCGGGAAATGGAAACAGTCTAGATGTCTCTCAACATCCACATTGGTAAAGAAAATATAATGAAATTTTATTCAACTGTAGAGACTAAATGTATATTTTAAGAAAAATGATTGAAACTGGAGATCATTATTTTAACCTAATAGTACAGATTCAGAAAGACTAATCTTCCATGTCTTCTTTCTTGTGCAGAAAGAAAGAAAACTATTTTTGTATTTTGGTTTTTGTTTTGTTTTGTTTTGTTTTTCAAGACAGGGTTTCTCTGTGTAGCACTCCCTGGCTGTCCTGGAACTCACTCTGTAGACCAGGCTGGCCTCGAACTCAGAAATCTGCCTGCCTCCGCCTCCTAAGTGCTGGGATTAAAGGCGTGCGCCACCACTGCCTGGCTCAAAAGAAAACTATTGTTGTGATAAAACACCACACATAACCAAAGCAACTTGGAGAGTAAAGGGTTTGTCCAGCTTATGCTTCCAGATCATCCTCCATCATTGGAAGAAGTCAGGACAGGAACACATGCAGGTCTGGAACCTGAAGGCAAGAGCTGATGCAGAGGCCATAGAGGGGTGCTGCTTACGGGCTTGCTTCTTATGGCTTGCTCAACCTACTTTCTTATAGAACCCAGGACCACCAGCGCAGAAATGGAACGACCAAAAATGGCAGGGACCTCCCCATCAATCACTAAATAAGAAAAAGCCCTACAGGCTTGCCTACTGCCCAAAATCGTTGAGGCATTTTTTAAACTGAGGTTCCCTTCTCTCAGATAGTCATTGTTAGCTGTGTCACATTGACATTCAACTATCCAGCACAACATATGACACAAAAGTAGAAGAGAAATTACAGAGGAGGAAGGGATCTAAAGGGAGGTAAGAACAATCAAGGATGTTCTAGCATCGTTTATATGACTGTGATAAAGCAGCCTAACACAAAACAACATGATCAATGAAAGAATTATTTGACTCACCATCCCAGGTTACAGGCTGCCATCTTGGGAAAATCATTGGAGGGTCTCCAGCAGCCAGTCACATCACACCCACAGTCAAGAGCAGAGAGAGTAAATGCTGGCTCACTGTTTGTACCCAGTTAGCTTTCTCTACTCTTCTGCAAGCCAGAACCCCAAACCAGATAAAGGGGATACCCACAGAGGGCTGTGTCTTCCCATGCCAACTAACATTAGCAATCAAGAGAATCCCCACAGACATTCCTACAAGCCAACCTGATCTAGAAAATTCCTCATTGATATTCTTTACCAGTAGCTCCATGTTGTATGAACTTCCACATCTCAAAGGGTAATGAAATATATGTGACATGAAACCAAGAGGAGGAGCTATTTGGGGAATGAGAAAAAACTAGTAAGAGTGGGGTACAGGAGAAGAATGTGGGGGAGATAAGGAAAAACACAATGATACGCGCATGACAGTGAAACCCATTGCTTTGTATGCTAGCTAGAAAATTAACAATAAATTTAGAGAAAGGAGTCTAGGAAGTTGAAGAATTTCAAGTGCACTTGTATGGTTTAAAGATTTCATGGTTCTGCCCACAATATTCTGTTGCTTCTATCTTAGCTTGGAGTGACCTTTCATAGAACATGCCCATGGGAATGCCAGAAAATGTGGAAAACAAGGCCTACACCCATCTCAAAAAGGCTTTGGAGATTCTTTGTGACAGTTTGCTAATCAATTTTTTTTAATACTTGGTAAACTCATCCTGAAAATTATGGTTTATTACAGCATCATAACAGGCCGTGGGCTAAAAGCAGAGAGGCA
The DNA here is from genome assembly GCA_019843965.1 of Rhynchomys soricoides. Classification (NCBI taxonomy): domain Eukaryota; kingdom Metazoa; phylum Chordata; class Mammalia; order Rodentia; family Muridae; genus Rhynchomys; species Rhynchomys soricoides. The sequence continues at coordinate 4,820,058 of JADRCH010000079.1, read as the reverse complement.
TGAATCTCTGGGATTCCAATTACTGCAAACTGCAGCATGCAGTTGGGGCTCTCAGCCTGGACAGGTAAAGTTGCTTCAGAATTTCCAAACAAGTATTTTTAAATGAGATAAATGTGAAAACAGATGATAAGGTTTGGGCCTTTCCTTTTTTTTATTTTTGAGTGTGTGTGTGAGCTTGTGCATGTGTGTTTGTGTGTGCTTGTGTGTGTTTGGCTAGCATACAAACTCACACATGTATACACATATATACAAAATACATATACAAATAAGAAGTAGCTAAGATTATATGATTTGTAGTATTTTGTTTGAATTACTCACAGGTAGATGTGTCATCCTGTCAGATGTGTCATCCTGTCAGAAACATAGACTTGAAACTGCTGACCATAAAACTATGAACATAAAATGACCATAAAACTAGAAAGGGTAGGAGCTGTTTTAACCCATTTAAATGACAAAAACAGACTGCCATAAATTAATTGAGAGCTGATATATCTTTCTTGTAGTAAAGTTAAAAAAAAAAAAAAAAAGCCCGAAGTCAAGCAGCCAAAAGTGTCATAAATGAAGTCTTGTTTCACAGTGAGCTGGTTCAGACAAGTGCCACCTCACTGAGTGACCAGACTCTTTCAAGGGCACTGATACCACTCTGCAAGGCTCTGCCCTCATGACCTCCCCTGCTTTACAACAAGAGTAAATTACAACGTGGGAATATGGTAGATCCAGCCTATAATGAGAACATAGTAAAAGGAAAAAAGCAATGGGAATTGTATATGAAAAATGAAAGCAAAGTTTGTATGTGGCAAAGTAAATTTTATTCTTAAATGTTGGACTTTGAGATCATCATTAGATAAAATGGTAACTGCGGAAAGGGCAGTTGTCTTAGTTTCTTTTCCCATTCCTGGTATAAAATAAGCTAATAAATACAACTTATAGGAGAAAGGGTTTATTTCTTCTTATCTATTATCTACCTTGAACTTCTGAAGGTCTTGTGTATACTGTCACAGTCTCTGTCAGTTCACATGAGCATCAGTCTTGTTGTGTCTGAAAGATGCTGTTTCCTAGAAGTCATCCACCTTCCCTGGCTCTTAGAATCCTTTCTGCCTTTTCTTCTTCACACATCCCTGGTCCTTGAAAGCAGGAGTTTGATAAAGAAATACCATTTGTGCTGAGTGCTCCAAAGTTTCTCACTGTCTGAACTTGGACAGTCATGGGTCTCTGTGTTAATTACTGTCTACTGCAAGAAGTTTGTCTGGTGAAGATATTTTTGGACACTTCTACAGTAATAGGTTTCCATGTGGCTTTTCAAAGGGCCTTTGTGTCAGTCATCCTTCCTCACATTACCTCCTCTCTAATGACCTCCCACCCCATCCCCATTCAATTCTTCTGTTTTAATTTTTCCTTTTCCCTTCAGAATACTGTATACTCTATTTCTTCTTCCTTGGAATATCAGCTCCTTCCATCCCCTAGTCCCTTACTAGCTACCTAACTTCTTCAGTTCTTCTAAATAAAACACACACATCTAAAGCTTAAAAGGTAATATCTACATATAAAAGAAAATAATATTTGTCTTTTGGGGGTCTGGGTTACCTCACTCAGAACAACTGTTTTAATAGCCATCATTTACCTTCAAATTTTATAATTGCAACTTTTAAAATAATATCCTATTGCATAAATATAGCTTCATTATCAAATCATCATGATGCTTCTAATATCTAGCTAATATTAGTAGCACATCAATGACCATGGATGAGCAAGCACCTCTATAGTAAGCTAGAGAGCTCTTTGACTATTTACCCAAGAGTGGTATAGCTGGAACTTGTCATAGATCTATTTTCATCTTTTTTTGTCCATAGTGGATGCATGTTGTTTTTAAACAAAATCTCAATTGTTCAATTTTACCAATAAAGACTTGAGAGCCAGATACTGGGGTGAAAGCCTGCTAGTTCAGAGAGTCAGAGAAAGCACCCCGCTGTTCTTCCTCCACAGCCAATTTCCCAAAAGACAAGCTCTCCTTCTCCACCTTTCTAAGTGAAAGCCCCTCCTTTCTACTTCCTGTATGTCACTCTATTCATCCTCCTGACTTCCTCTCACTCTCTATGGTTTTTATTCCCTATGAGCACACCCTGCCAATACTGATTGCTTGCTCAACTTCTTGACCCTCGGTTGACTTTACTTAATCCTGTTTACAATAAGCAGAAAGCTCTTGAATTAAAGGTATGTGCTGGGGCTGAGCCACACCACAACTAGAAACAAGTTTTTCCAGTAAATATTTCCATCTCAGGGTTCATAGTGTGATCAAATACCCTGCAACAGCTGTATCGGTCTGCATGCCACCGTCAGAGGGTAATGTTCCCCTTCCCCTGCTTCCTCTCTAGCATGTGATATCATTTGTTATATTTGTTGTGAACATTCTGACTAGACTAAGATGAAATCTCAATCTATTTTTTAATTTTCATTTTTTTTCTGATGGCTAAGGTTGTTAAACACGTATTCCTCAGTCATTTGTGCTTCATCTTGAGAACCCTCAGGTTAGTTCCATACTTTTTTTACTTAGGTTGTTTTCTTGAGATTTTATAAGAATTCTCTCTATTTTATAAATACTAGGTCTCTATCAAACATATGATTGATAAAAAGATTTTCTTACTCTATAGGCTTCTTCTTTGGCTGAATAAAGGTGCTCTTTGCTATATAGAAGATGTTTTAGTTTCATGAGGCACCATTTATTATTTGTTTGTCTTATTGTCTGTGCTATCAGACAAAGTTCCATTCTGTTCTATTGAGGTCAAGTATATTACTTACTCTCTCTTCTAATCAGATTCAGAGTAGCAAGTCCTAGATCCATCTGGAGTTGAGTTTTGTGTAAATATGCATTATTTTCTCCAGTATGTATTTTTGACTTCTTTATCAAAAATCAGGTGTCTGTAGGTTTGTGGAGTTATGTCCTGGTCTTCATTTCTTTTCCATTGATCGATATGTCTCTTCTTAATGCCAAAATACCATGCTATTATTTACTACTACAGCTTTGTAGTATAGCTTGAAATCCAGGATGGTAATATCTCCTACAGTTATTTATATTGTTATATTAAAATTTTTAATAAAAATACAATAATAAAATATACAATTTATATATTTATATACAATTTTATTTATACATATAAAATTAAATACATAAAAATATATTACTATACATTTTATTTTTATATAATTATATTTATAGTTCCAACACCAGGAGTAACTGGAACCAGCTAGATCCAGGGACCCAGGAACCCCACTCGACCAGTGGCACAGGTTCCTTTCTGTCTGGGCTGGTGCCTTGAGCAGACCTTGGGTAGGAACTCCTGAGCCAGTCCCACAACACCCAGAGGAAGCTCCACTCCCAGGTGCTCTAATACACCCAGGATCATAGGATCAAAGATGAGGAGTACAAAACATCTGTCCCAACACCAGGAGTAACTGGGACCAGTGGGATCCAGGAACCCAGGAACCCCACCGGACCAGTGGTGATGGTTCATTCTGGCCTGGTCTGGTGCCCTGAGCAAACCTTGGGTAGGAACTCCTGAGCCAGTCCCACAACACCCAGAGGAAGCTCCACTCCCAGGTGCTCTAACACTCCCAGGATCACAGGATCACAGGATCACAGGAGCTTGGTCACACCAGGATCTCAGGGTCCCAGAGGCAGCTTGACTCCCAGGAGCTTTGACACACCCAGGGTCTCAGGGTCACAGGATTCCAGAATCCCAGAATCCCAGAATCCCAGAGACAGCTGAGGAGTTCAATTCTGAACATCTATGTTATAATAATAATAATAATAATAATAATAATAATAATAATAATAAACAATAATAATAAATGTTTACAATACACAAATATGCACAGTTCAGGTAACTGACACACTCAGAAGTATAAAGAAGACTCAAGGGATTGTTTTTTAAAGCATTCTTAAACAGTGATTGTAATTGAAATGATTATAATTTTATAGAATTTTACCAAAGTCCACTGGTACAATTTTATTTGTTGCTAATACTTTGAATTCTTTTATTTTCTACATCTGTGGTTTAACTATTAAAAAAAAAAAACTTAAATGTCCTGAAAAAAATCCCACACTTCATTCTTCACAGAAATAGGCACTACAGAACTAGAAATATTTAAGGGGTAACTTCAGCAAGTGTTATAGGTATCTGATGAGTCTCAGTATAATGGTCTTGGGAAATGCAAAGGAATGTTGCTCTTTGCTCAGAGAAAAGCTAACATATCTTCAAGGGAGAACACTGGAGGTATTTGAATTTTATGGTCACATTAGGGAGGTGAGTCCTGTATATTTTAGAAGACTAATTATTTTCTTTGAATTTAGTCAGGAGTTGTCAACTTATTTCTAGTTGAGTGTAAGAGTAGTAAGGTTTTCAAAGCCTACTGAAAACAAGTAACATTAAATGTGTGATTTATGAGATTAGGTCATGTATGCTATTTTGACTGAAGTCAACTTTCCTTTGTCATTTCAAAGAAGAAATAAGTGAATGGCCTATAAAACTGTAAGAGTTGTTCTCTCAGAAATAATTTCAAATTGCATAATGTTTTTACAAAGTGATTTAATTTATTTTAATCATATTTATAATGTGAAAGTATAAGATGATGATAATATTGGCTTCTAAAGTTTTAGCCTAAAAAATAGTATTTTAATTACTATAGAAATGTCTACAAGTAATTTCATAATTTATTAATTCTGTATTTAATTTTGACATGTTTCTCATAATTCACCGTTGTATATAATACTGTGATAGATATCCCATAATACATACATATTTTTGTCAACATATATTCCTAGAAATAAGTTTACTAGATAAAATTTTATGCATAATTTATACTTTGGTACTTGTTGGTAACTGTTCATTAGAAGTACTGTATTGATTTGTACTGTTATATGGGACATTTCTCTGAAATTCTGTAACAATTAATTTTTATTATAAAAAATAATTATCATATTTATGTAATTGATATATAATTATATATTATATTTATATATTTTTATATAAATTATATTATATATTTAAATATAGTTTATATATTTATATATACTTATTATATATAAAATATAATATTATATTTTATCATTCAGTATTATTTTACATATCTAAGTTTTTTCTGTTTCCAAATGAAATTTAAGATTTTTTTTCAATTTCTATAAAGAATTGTGTGAAGTTTTTATAGGAATTACATTGTGTCTTTAGATTTCTTTTGAGGAGATAACTGCTTTTACAATATTAATACTCCTAATGATGTATATGTGCTATCTTTCCATCTTCTGGTGTATTCAATTTTTTTCTTCAATGTCTCTAATTTGTTTGGTTAAGGTTATCCTGAGAAACATTTTAAGGCCATTATGAAAGGCATCATTCCTCCAACTTCTTTCTCAGTGTTTGTTCATCATTTGTATACAGGAAACTTACTAATTTTGTGTGTCAATTTCATATCCTGCTTCTTTGCTAAACATATTTATCAGCCTTATACGTTTCCTGATGGAGATGTTAGAGTTTTTATGCATAAAAATCACATTATCTGCAAATAAGTATATTTTGACTTCTTTTCCTATTTGTATCCCTTTGGCATTTTTCAGTTGTCTTACTGTCCTAGCTAAGACTTCAAGCACTATGTTGGATAGATATGGTGAGAGTAGACATTCTTCTCTTATTCTCTAGATTTTTATAGAAGTGCTTTGTGTTTCCCTTTCTTTAGAATGCTGTTGGATGTAGGCTTCCTGTATATTTCTTTTATTACGTTGAGATATGAAGCTCATATTCCTAGTACTCTAGGATTTTTATCATGAAAGGGGTATTAGATTTTGTCAAAGGTGTTTTCTGTATCTAATAATATGATTATGTGGTTATTATAATCTGTTTATGTGGTGGATTATGTTTATTGGTTTGTATATGTTGAACTATCCCTGAATCTCTAGGAAGAAGCCAAATTGATTAAAGTAGAGAATCTTTTTGCTGTGTTCTTGGATGCAATTACCACGTATTTTATTGAGAAAATTTACATCTATATTCATAAGAGAAATGGTTATTATAATCAATTTCATTGTCCATATGTCATATAATAAAGAAAAACCTATTAATTAATTTCTGTAAATTAAACATACTGCATAAAAAGGGATAATTTCAAGTCCACTATTACATACAGTGATTAAAAATGCCCTTCCCTGGGTATCCAAGGCCTGCTGTGGTGGGCTAACTGGGTTCAAATGGTGCCAAATTACATTGGCTTCTGTTGCTTATGTTCTTGAGCTTGCCTTCTGACCTCTGGTAATCTCTAGGGTTAACTGGCCAGATTGTCTCTGACTGAAGCCTGTCCTTCCTTGGAGGCAGGTAGAACCTTGTGACCGAAGGCAGGGGTCTCCCCTGTGTCCCTTATTCCAGCAGACATCCTGGGAGATAGGCCTTCTCTGGGGTGTGGAAGTGGGGCAGGAGCTCCACTATTACAGAGATAGAAAGAGCAATAGTCAATTTCATATGGAATAACAAAACACACAGGATAGTAAAAACTATTCTTAACAATAAAAAAAGTTCTGGGGGAATCACCATCCCTTCGAACTGTACTACAAAGCTTCTGTAAGGCAAAGGACACTTTCAATAGGACAAAAACAGCAGCCTACAGATTGGGAAAAGATCTTTACCAATCCTACATCTGATAGAGGGCTAATATCCAATTTATACAAAGAACTCAAGAAGCTAGACTCCAGAGATCAAAATAACCCTATCAAAAAATGGGGAAGAGAGCTAAACAGAGAATTCTCAACTGAGGAAACTCAAATGGCCGAGAAGCACCTAAAGAAATGTTCAACATCCTTAGTCATCAGGGAAATGCTAATCAAAACAACCCTGAGATTCCACCTCACACCAGTTAGAATGGCTAAGATCAAAAACTCAGGTGACAGCAGATGTTGGCAAGGATGTGGAGAAAGAGGAACACTCCTCCATTGCTGGAGGGAATGCAAGTTGATATAACCTCTCTGGAAATCAGTTTGGCAGACCCTCAGAAAAATGAACATAATACTACCTGAGGACCCAGCTATTCCAATCCTGGGCATATACCCAGAAGATGCTTCAACATGTAATAAAGACACATGTTCCACTATGTTCATAGCAGCCATATTTATAATAGCCAGAAGCTGGAAACAACCCAGATGTCCCTCCACAGAGGAGTGGATACAGAAAATGTGGTACATTTACACAATGGAATACTACTCAGCTATTAAAAACAATGAATTCATGAAATTCGCAGGCAAATAGATGGATCTTGAAAATATCATCCTGAGCGAGGTAACACAGCCACAAAAGAATGAACATGGTATGTACTCACTGTTAAGTGGATATTAGCCCAAAAGTTTGAAATACCCAAGAGTCACTTCGCAGCAACAGTAGGGCTGAGTGTGAGGTCCCAGATGGAAGACTTGGAAAAGGGACTGAAGGAGCTGAGGGAGTTTGCATCCCCATGGGGGGAGCAACAGTGGCAACTGGCCTGACCGCTGATACTCCTGGAGACTGAATCACCAACCAAAGAATACATATGAAGGGACCCTTGGTGCTGACCACATATGCAGCAGAGGAGGGTCTTGTTAGCCATCAGAGGGAGGAGAGGCCCTTGGGCCTGAGGGTGTTAGATCCCCCAGTATAGGAGAATGCCAAGAAGGGAAGACGAGAATGGATTGGTGGGTGGGTGGGGGAATACCCCCATAGTGGCAGGGGAGGGAAGAGGAAATGGGGACGTTCCAAAGGGGAGATCTGTAAAGGGGGAAACATTTGAAATGTAAATAAAGTATGAAAATAAATAAATAAATAAATAAATAAATAAATAAATAAATAAGGAAAAACAGATGCTATTGGTACAGAGATGGAAAGGTCAATCAATAGAATAGAATTTAAGACCCATATATTCACACACACACATATGAGACACTTGATATAGACACATATAGACACTTGATCTTTGACAAAGAAGCCAAAACCATACAATGGAAAACAGAAAGCATCTTCAACAAATGGTGCTGGTCTACCTGGCAGTCTGTATGTAGAAGAATGAAAATAAGTCCATATTTATCACCTTGCACATAGCTCAAGTCCAAGGGAATCAAGAATCTCAACATAAAACCAGATACACTGAATCAAATAGAAGAGAAAGCAGGAAAGAGCCTCAAACTCATTTGCATGGGTAGGAAATTTCCTGGACAGAACACCAATGGCTCAGGCTCTAAGCCTAACAATTGATAAATGCGACCTCATAAAACTGAAAAGCTTCTGTAAGACAAAAGACACCCACAGATTGGGAAAAAGTCTTCACTAACCCCACATCCAATAGAGGGTTCATATCCAAAGTACACAAATAATTCAAGAGGTTAATCTCCAAAAGAACAAAAAAACCCAATTTTTAAAAATGGGATACAGAAATAGAGAATTCACAACAGAAGAATCTCAAATGGCTGTGACCACTTAAAGAAAAATGTTCAATGTCCTTAATAATCGTAAAAACGCATCAAAACGACACTGAGATTTCATTTCACATCAATCATAATGGTGAAGATCAAAAACTCAGGTGACAGCAGATGCTGGCAAGGATATGGAGAAAGAGGAACACTCCTCCATTGCTGATGAGATTGCAAACTTGTATATCCACTCTGGAAATCAATCTGGCAGTTTCTCAGAAAATTTAAAATAGTTCTACCTGAAGACCCAGCTATACCACTCCTGGGCATATTCCCAACATACCACAAGGACACTTGCTCCATTATGTTCGTAACAGCCATATTTATAATAGCCAGAAGCTGGAAACAACCCAGATGTCCCTCAACCGAAGAATGGATACAGAAAATGTGGTTCATTTAAAAAATGGAATACTATTCATCTATTTAAAATGAGGGCATCATGGATTCTGCAGGCAAATGGATGGAACTAGAAAAAATCATCCTGAGTGAGGTAACCCATGCTCAAAAGGACATGCATGGTATGTACTCACTGTTAAGTTGATATTAACCAAAAAGTACAGAATACCTAGTATACAACCCACAGACTGTAAGAAGTTTAACAAGCAGAAAGGCCCAAGTGAGGATGCTTCAATCCCACTTAGAAGGGGGAAGAAAATCATCATTGGATGCAGAGGGAGGGACCTGGGTGAAAGAGGGAAAGGGGAGGGGAAAGGGAAACAGGATCAGGTATGGGGGTGAGGGCAGGAGAGAAGCCCACAGGGCCAGGAAAATGAATAGAAATGTGCAGGTTCAGGGGGTGGAAGTGGGGGGACCCTTTAGAAAGTCTATGAGATCTGGGATGTGAGAGACTCTCAGGACTCATTGGGGGTGACGTTAGCCAAAATGCCCAACAAGGGGGAGAAGGAACCCAAAGAGTCCACCTCAAGTAGATAGACAGAGCCTCAAGTGTACGGATGGAGTTACCAACCCACAGTCAAAATTTCTGACCCAGAAGTGTTCTTTTCTAAAGGAAATTCAGGGACAAAAATGGAGAAGAGAGTAAAGGAAAGGCAGGCCAATGACAGGCCTAACTTAGGATCCATCTCATAGGGGTGGGGGACAAAGATCTGATATTGTTACTGATGCCTTTTGCTTGCAGACAGAAGCCTAGCATGGCTGTCCTCTGAGAGGTTCTACCAGTAACTGACTGAGACAGATGCAAATACTTACAGCCAACCATTGGACTGAGGTCAGGACCCCTATAGAAGAGTTAGGGCTGAAGGATTTGAAGGGGATTGCAACCCCATAGGAAGATCAACAGTATCAACTAACCCGGACCCCTCAGAGCTCCCAGAGATTAAGCCACCAACCAAAGACCATATACACTGGCTGGTCTGTGACCTCTGGCACATATGTAGCAGAGGCCTGCCTTGTCTGGCCCCAGTGGGAGAGGATGCGGCTAATCCTGTGGAGGCTTGATGCCCCAGGGAAGGGGATGTTGGGGGGAGGGGAAGTGAGGTAGAGGTGGGTGGGTGGATGTGTAAGGGGAGTGGGCAGTTGGGTGAAGGATCACCTTCTCAGAGGCAAAGGGGAGAAAGGATGGTGTGAAGAACTCTGGGAGGGGGAACTGCGAAGGGAGCAACATTTGGAATATAAGTAAATAAAATAATTTTTTTAAAACAAGACAAAACCATTCAACCACCATGCTTTCCGTGTGGCTTTGTTATTTTCCAAAGACTACAACTCCCAGCATTCTAGGAACTTACCCCATCCTTGGGCAGATGGTGCTTATGGTTAATGTTTGGTTCTTACAATAACAATGGAGTTTTCTTTAAATCTCCTGGCATCAAAAATTCATAATCACCTGAACATTTTTGTCTGGCCCACCAAATTTGGTAAGGTGGCGTTACTTAGACGTTCAGAAGTGAAGTAAGGGATGTCAATCCAAGTACAAATAAGAGGGGAAAGGCTCATTTTCTCCTTGAATTGTAAGCCCATTCTCCCTGACTTCAGGATCTAGAAAAGCTACTCCCCAGACTTAAGGATCTTGGAGGAGTTTCTCCCAGCTGTCAGAGCCCGTCAGAGGGAAACTGCATCGGCCAGTCTATGCAGAAGCTTATTTGTAGACATCTATAAGTTTGCTGTAAAAATCACTACTGGAACTTAAAACACAAAAGCCTCGGCCAGAAAGGAGTTCTATTCTCTACAGTTTGGAAGAAATTTCAAGAGCTTGAATTTCTAGAAATATTAGAAGTTAGACATTTCAAAGGCACCATGTGCTTTCTGATAATGGGACTCTTTTAGTCTTTTAATTATATGAAGCAATGCTGATGTTATCCGGCTGGATTGTTTCCACCCAGCAAGGGCCATAGGTTGGGACACTTATTGTGTAGCCAATGGCTGTGAAAATACTCCCCTGACAGATTGTTAGCTAAAATAAGAATAGACTAATAGGAAGTTGCAAATTACAGAGAAAGTCTTTCACAGTAAGCCCTTAGGGACCAGGCCATCACAACCCTATCTGATAATCCACAAGACCGAATGAAAACAGTCCAGTATGAAACAGTGCAGCGTTCCTAATTTGAACTAAATGGCAAGGGGAAGAGGCCAGACTGGATTTGTCTGAACTTGCAAAGCTTTTAAGGAAGTAATGGTTAACAGAGAACGAAAGCTCAAGATAGGAGATTAAACAAATCTCACTTACCTCAAGTGAGTTCAAGCCTCCAGGCCCAGAAGGCAGGGTCCCGAAGGAACTATCTCTATGGAAATGTGGGCAGCAGACACTCAGGAGACTCGAAAGGGTACATCTTTCAAAAACACAACAGGTTGACAAATGAGGAATAAGTTAGCGATTCTCAGAGAGTTACAAAATAAAATTCAGCAAAGGTTTGTGAGATTACTGAGCAAAAGTAACAAGATGCTTCCCTGCTGAGGAAACAGGGCCACACTCAGCTGCACAACTGTGGCTTAATCCACCTCGCTGGCTCCCCTAACCCTTACCACACAAACCCCCTCTCCCCCAACCCCGTTCACACTTCTGTTTAATATCTCAAAGTGAATCCTGTCCTCACACTCAAAATCTTGATTTTTTGACTTCTTCATTCTCCGTACCTAGGTCTACTAACTAGAAAGACAGAGGGTATTAGATCTAGGGTGTCAGGTTTTATACCAACTTTCTGATTTGCTGTTTCAGACTTCAAGGGGAGGAGTTCTGTATTTTACAGTTGAAATGTTTTAAAGTCAAATACAATCATATCAATTCTGCTCTTCCCCTGTCTCCCTCCAACCTTTGCCATTGCTTCCTCTCAAATGTACTGCCTCCTTTTTGAAAAATTATTTTATACACACATACACAATATCTATATATATATATATATACACACACACACAAACAAACATATATATATATACATACATGTATGTATATACCACACACACACACGTGTGTGTGTATATATATATATATATATAGAGAGAGAGAGAGAGAGAGAGAGAGAGAGAGAGAGAGAGACAGAGACAGAGACAGAGACAGACAGAGAGAGAGAGAGAGAGGGTGTATGCTGCCTGGTTGGTGGCTCAGTCTCTGGGAGCTCCTGGAGGTCCGGAGGTCCGGGTTAGTTGAGACCGCTGGTCTTCTTTTGGGGTTTCTCTCCCCTTTGGCTTCTTCAATCCTTTCTCTAATCGACTATAGGAGTCCTCGACTTCAGTTCAATGGTTGGGTGCCTGCAGACAGGAGCCTGGTATGGCTGTGCTCTGAGAGGCTCTGCCAGTACCTAAGACAGATGCAGATACTCACAGCCAACTATGGGACTGAGCCCAGGGACCCCAATGGAGGAGTTAAGGGAAGGACTGAAGGAGCTCAAGGGGATTGCAGCCCCATATAAAGAACAACAGTGTTAATTAACCAGACTCCTCAGAGCTCCCAGGGACTAAACCAACAACCAAAGAGTATACATGGGCAGGTCCATGGCTCCTGCTACATATGTAGCAGAGGATTGCCTCATCTGACATCAGTGGGAGGGAAGGCACTTGGTCCTATGGAGGCTTGATGTCCCAGAGGAGGATGCTAGAGGGGTGAGTGGGTAGGTGGACGAGCACCCTCTAGAGGCAAAGGGGAGGGAGGAGGGGGATTGCAGATGGGAAACCGGGAAGGGGGGGACAACATTTGAAATATAAACAAATAAAATGATTAATAAATAAAAGGGAAAGAAAAGAAAATTTAAAAGCCCTCACCCAGAGATTCACTTTGTAGATTTTCATAAGTAGCATTAAAACTGACTAAGTAAATGCTGCCGTGGCTGCTGTCATTTCTCTTACTGACATTGAGAGGTTTAATGAGAAATAGTAAAAGAAGAGACATATCCATTTTAATATCCTTTCTGTACTGTGTATGATTTTTTTATTCCACAGATGCAAAGCATGTATGAATTTCATTCATTTGCTCCACAGATATCAAACATCTTTCATTCAAAAGACTGTATATATGAATAAAATTTAAATATTAACATTCAAGATGATACCAAAATATAATAGAAAATAGTTCAGTAGCTATACGCCATGCTATTCTTCTATTGGCTATGTACATCACACACACACACATACACACACGCACACACACACGCACACATACACACACACACAGGCACAGGCACACGCACAGGCACAGGCACACACACGCGCACACACACATGCGCATGCACACGCACAGGCACAGGCACATACAGGCGTGCACATACACACTGAATTCTTGCTTTGTATTTTGCTTTCAGCACAATTTTAGTTTTCTGACACTCAGTACTGATAAAGGATCCCAGGATTCTAGAATGACAGCACAGATGTTAACCTTGGTACCAGAACACAGATGCTCACTGAGGGGCAGAAGCAGAGATGCTCTCTGAGATGCAGGGATTCTGCAGCATCACCTCCTATTCCTGCAGCCTAGAAACACTGTTCTCATGCCTCCTAGGATGCCTTCCCCTTGAATGTCTTCCCTTTCCTCAGTGATTCTGTGCCCTGTAGATCTAACATTTCTCAGATCTAAGACCCACAGTAAGAATAAAGTAAAGGAGGACGTTGTCTATTTGAGGATTCATGGCTGTCCTTGCCTGTTTATCTGAAGCAGATGTTTAGCACTAGGTCTTAGTTCCTGAGTGTTGAAGATTCAGCCTGCTGCTACAGCAGAGTGCAGTAAATTATTCAGCCCCATGCTCATTTTCTTAAATCAGGAGCAATATACTGACTGCTTTGACCCATGTCTACTAATCTCTATGTCTCCTAACTTCTTTAACTGCAAATAGGAAACTTTTTATGTATTGACCATGTGTATTCTCATGGAATATTACCCATAAATTTGCCAATATTGTACTTATTTTCTGTACTAATAAACATGTCCTTTCCTTGACTTATATTAATAATCAGAATGAGGGGGATGCTAAAATAATCATAGATTCTGTAGCACAAGAACCAGAAAATTATATAAAATTCAATCAAAATCTCATAAGGATGATATTGAACTGAGTCTCATCCTTAAAAGGCAGTAAAACTTTCTCATTTATATAAAGTGTAAAACAGGATAGGGATGGTATTAGGAGGTGGGTGGAGTGTGACACCAGAGCCCTGCTCTAGATGGTGTTTAATGTCCTCATACTCTCCAGGGATTAATTAATAACTTGATCCCAAGATGATGTTTTGGGAAGCAGTAGACACTTTAGGGGACAGCACCCAGAGAGAAGACCTCCAATCACTGAGGAAATGATAGCACCCTGGTCTCTTCCTGTTCTCTCTTTTAGTCCCTGGATCATGAGCTAAGTAGTTTTCTCCCATCATGAAGTTCCTCATTTATCAAATCATGGTCTTACTTGACCTTGGACTTAAACAACACCTTTTCTTTTTTATCTATAAGTTAATGACTAAGGTTGTTTTGTTATAGTAATAGAGAGCTGACTAACAAAATTTTGTGCTGAGAAGTAGAGCTGTTCTTAAAATTGCCAATAAAGGTGCTAATGGGTCCTTAATAATGGTTTATAAGAGAAACAGGGGAGGATTTGTAAGAATGGGCTTTGGAAAGCCTAACAGGCTTGTTGAGGTTTCAGAAGATCAGAACAGTAAATGGTGGTGTGGACCGCAAGACCTGTGCAGTGATGCTTCACGTGAACTGGAGACGCTATTGGGAACTGTGCTAACACTATCGAGTTACTCTGTGGGAAAGAAAGGACTCAGATTTTTCCACCGCCCTCACCCTTTCAGGGAGAATAAGTTTAATGGTGGTGGACATGGAGACTTCAAGGATGGACATGGATTTCAAGGCAGGAAAATACTCAGGCTGTTGCTGAGCATTACTGTCTGCTTTTAGCAAAAATTAAAGCAAAATTTGGGATCAAACATTGCTTTTTAGAGTCAGTTTTAGGGCAAAGGTAAGGATTGCTGTTAGAGTTAGCAATGAACAAAATAGATTGATTTAAAATTTTGGCAGTTGGTGGCAGGTGTGGTCCTATAATCCTGGCTTTTGGGGATGACACAGGGATCCTCAGAATGCTAACTACCTAGACTAGCCTGGATTAGTGAGCTCCAGATTCAATAACAGACTCCGCCTCAATTAACAAGTAGTTTATCCAGGAAGACATGAAACTTAACTTCAGAATTCTTGAGGCACAAGCAAACATGCCTATATACTGATACATATATATGTGCAAATACACATAACACACACACACACACACACACACACACACACACACCTAGAAATTTTGGCAGTAGTTAGAAAAAAAAAAAAACTGAAAGGACTCTAGCCATTGAGCAGGCAAACATGGCTCTAGCAGGCCTTGCCCTTCTCCGCCATTTTCTTTGCCTTACTAAAAATCATTAAATTACATTTCTGAAGCTAGATTTGGCCGCTGCTTCCTCCTGATGCTACTACCAAGGCCCAGCTATCACAGTATTGAAGTCCACCAACCAAAAGCCCCCTTTGGCTCATCTAGTTAACTAACATGTCCAATTAAAATTAAACACCTCATCTTCAGCACCGGGCTTTCCCCTTTACCTTGAGAAACTGCCATTTGCCTATGACCCACTTGTCATCTCTCTATCCAGAGGCAGTTCATTGTCTGACCTCCAGGACAAATATCCCTGCCCCCTTTCCCTTGCACCCTCCCCCTTCTCCTTCATCCTCTATCTCCTTTCTTTGTCTCCTACTCCCTCCCCTTTGTCCTTCTCTGGCAAATAAATCTCCTTTAGTCTGAGAACTTGGTCTTGCCATGTATTGAGCCAACTTCAAGATTTCCTACAAAAAGTGTGCATGAAGGTTCAGCCATGGAGCGTGAAGTCATTAGTGCTATTTAAGAAGTCAACTGCTTTACACCAGAACACTAGAAAAGATGTGAGAACCATCTCTGAAATCAGCAAGGCCGTGGCTATCACAGGTCAAAGATACAGAATTTCAAATTTGCTTCAAAGACTTGCCAAATCAGATACTTCAAACAAGCGAACATTCCAAACAGGCTCAAGATCCATCTCCCCATGGTCCACTAACTAAGCATCCCACTACTGCTGCTGTGATTAAGCAGCCCAGGCATCATTCCTGCAGGCACAGGCCTTAGTGTGACCAACATGGCTCTTGTTCTTTTTTGACATGTAGAATGTGAGCATTATGGGATCATAGATGCTTCAACCGAGCTTTCAAAGGAGTGTGAGGGGCTACCCAGTGGAGCTAGGGAAGTACAGGGGAAGCTGAAAGGAAGAACAAGGAAGGTATAAGTACCAATAACAGGAAGCACTCAGCAGGGAAAGGTCTTGTCAGATAGTAGCCCCTGATGGCTGTAATCAGTAAGTCCACAAGGGTAGGGTTGTGGCAGCCATAGGGAGCTATCACACTGATCCCTGGGTGGCAGATGCAGTGTTATGCAACCTTGCATGTCACCTTGACTGATTTGGGCTACCCTTCCCTTTTTGGATAAGAGTGCCTGGCCTTTGTCTTCTCCACCATTATGTTTTATAAATATGTGCCTTAAATTTTTTAAATAGGGACCACAGCTGAATTTGCATGGAATCTCAGAGGAGACTTTGGACCTGGACCTTAGAGTAATATTGGATCAATTAACAATGAACTTTCTTACAGATGGAACAAATCTACTATGTATTGTGAGAGGGACCAGGAAAAGAATGATATAATGATTAGTTGATGGACTTCCTTCAAGGGACCATGTGCCAGAGCTTTGATCCACAAGGTGACATCATTGGTCCATAGTAGGATCCTTTAGGAGATGAGCCAGTGGTGGTAGGTCTTTGGGTCAGTGAGGGAGTAATTAATTCCTGAACTGTTCAGAAACTCAAATCTAGAAGTTTCTTGGGTTCAGATTGAAACCTGTTTATATATTGTTTTGGTTTTTTTTAAAAAAAAAAAATTCTGTTTTGATTTATCCCAGATTGATTTTACACTTGATACATGACTGAGAGCAGCCCCAAACTTGTGATCCTCCTGCTTCAGCCTTCCAAGCATGCACCACCTCATTTGCCACATCATTTGTGTTTGTAAGCTAATTGCTTCTGCCATGGTAACAGGAGGCTATGCCATAGGCACATGCCTTCCTGCCTCCTATTCCTAGCATCACCCTTTATCATTCATTTATTTTCTTTAGACAATGACAATCATGAAGACTAGGATCGATGTCATTAATTTGAAGTGGAGAAAATAGAATGAGCCTCTCTTGACTTACTGCCTTTGAAATTCTTGCTGAAATTAGCTGCCAGGCACGCTCAACAGCCACTTTCATGTCCTGGAGATTGATGATACCAGTTGAAGACAGTGCAGTGTTTCTTTGCTCAATGGCTGTACTAGTGTTCAACTGATGCTGCATTCAGGAAAGCTGCTGTGTATGCCAACAACAAGCACAGATGACATTTGCCATGGTGTGAGCCTTGAAAATCAGTGGTAGCAGTGGCTGCATGCTAAGATATTCCTACAGGCAGAATATATAGAAAGGGTATGCAGCCCATCCCTCCCTCCCCAAGCAAGTCTCTTACCCATCTACTTTGCCTCCTCTGATCTCAGGAAAGGGTAGCTGGGCGCTTCTGGTTTCTCGATCAAAAACTCTTGAACATATTCTCATGTCATATTCTCATTCAGTGTCAAGTAATGCTATTGACTCTCAAAATATATTGCAATTTAGCCTGGCATGGTGACACAGGCTTCTAATCCTAGCCACTGGAGACACTGAGACTAAGTTACAGAGTAAGTTTGAGTCCGGTATGGGTGACTTGGTGAGATGCCATCTCAAAATAAAACATAACACAAGAGAAAGGCCATTGATGATACAGAAATAGTAGGAAGATGACCTTGGGGAGGGGAGCAGGCAGAACAGCAACTGTGACATCTTAGCCTGTACGTTCGTTCTGTTTTAACCCAGTTCCCTGCACAAAACCAGCCTGGCTTTGGTCAAGTCAATGGTTTAATACACTGAGGCTGATTTTCCTTCTGTTACTTGTCTACCATGCTCCAGAGAGGCAGGGAGAGGCACCATGCAGAATAAGCCCTGTCACATGAATTTGCTTAGTCTGTATGACAGAGGAAAGAAGCAGGGGTTTTGAATGTAAGCCACAAATGGAAATTAAACTTGAGACTTCATGTTTCTTTTCTAAGATTGGGGTTTAGGAATCCTAAAGCATGTGGAAAAGTGTTAGAAAAGAGGAGTGGGTGTTTGTACATGTTTCATATCAAGGGGCAAACACAAATACAATTTTGTGTAGTTGAGTTTAAATCTAGGAGAGAACATTTGAAGCAAGGGGGATATTTATTAGCCTACAAGATGTCTCTTGGACCTAAACCAACATTCCCTGGTATCTTTCCTAGTTCAAGTGCATATTAAACCCCTGGATTTCAATTCCAAAACTCTATGTTTTCTGTTACTAATTTTAATGATCATTAAAAGTTTGTATGCATTTTCTACTTAAATGCCACACTGTTTTCAGAGTCTGAAAATTCATACTTCTGAAGACATCAGTGCCAAAGAATGTTCCCATAACTTCTGCCTTTTAGCAGAAATATTTGCTCCTTCCTTTGTTTTTGCACACATTAAACCATCAGACACAAAACCTAACTGAGAGCATTGCAGAGCCTAGGGCAAGAAAAAAAAGTCAAAATCAAGAATGATCCTAACCCCTAGCATTTCAAAAACACACAGTATGTTATTTGATTTTGTAGAAAAGAAAACATTCTGAAAAATAGCTTGGCTTTTCTTGGATTTTAGGACCAAATGGCTTGATCTTAAAATGTGTTTTATAGCAGAAAGAAGGAATAATGTTTGAGAAAGTGACATTTTAAAATTTTAAATTCAGATCCATCTGTGGATCAAAGGACTGAGATTTTTCCTTGGTGGCTCTCTTGTAACACCACTCCCTGGGTCTCACAGACAAAGCACCTTGGATTTATAATAGGTGATTACTTTCTTCCTAGGTCACTGAATGAAGATGAATACAAGACATTCCTCAAATGGTAAAGCTCCATGCACATCCATTGTTGTTAGTAAAGCTCCATGCACACACCTTGTTGTTGGTAAAGCTCTTTGCACACCCATTGTTGTTGGTAAAGCTCCATGTACACCCGTTGTTGCTGGTAAAGCTTCATGCACACCCATTGTTTTTGGTAAAGCTCATTGCACACACACTGTTGCTAGCAAATCTCTATGCTGTGTCCACACACTGCTGTTAGCAAAGCCCTATGCACATGTACTGTTGCTGCTCTGCAAGGTCAATTCACATCTGAGCAGAGGGAGGAAATGTTTCATGAAAACATCACTTATTTAACCTTTAAACCATTAGAGCCATTTCCTTCCCCTGAATCCTTGACCAAAAAAGATCAGTAGACTTCAGCCTAAATAATTCTACTGAAGGGAAATTGCATGGTTCTTTATATGATGGTCTATCCCATTGATAAAACCAGACATTTCCTTCTTTTCATTTCATAGTTTCTACCATATTTTCTAGCTCAGAAACCGCTTTCTATCAACTCTTATTTGTTAGTAATTCCAAGTCACCACAGAATTTGTTATGGCTCACTTTTTGTATTAATTCAGCAGTGCTATTGAATTGTTTGCTCTTTCAGTTGTTGACAAGACGCCTGAAGGAAGTATGTTAAGAACAGAAGGTTTTGCTTTGGCGCTAGGTTCTATGGTATAATCCATCAGCAAGATCTTAAGGCAGCTGATCACATTGTAGCCACAACTGAGAAACACGGAGCAATGAATGTTGGTGTCCAAATGCCTTGCCTGTTTTCAATCAGTCTGAGACCCCAGTCTATGCAATGGTACTGCCCACATTTAGGGTGGGTCCTCACGCTTCAGTTAACTCACTCTAGAAACTCACAAGTATGCCTGAAAGATTGATTTCCTACTATTTCTTAAACTCATATAATTAGCAATCAAGGTTACTAGTCATTGCATTGTGATACATGCCAGAAATCTGGACAGAATCAGACCTGTCCTCAACACAGAGAACTGGTTACTAAGAACACAAAAGTGGCCAGGGTTAGGACAACAGGTTGCTGTCTACAGGAAACAACTATGGTTCCTATAGCTGAGGCATCTCTAATAGTGAGAATTATAAAAAGCTGTCACCCCCAGCTGGAGGAGGTGGAACAGACTAGTGTTCTGGGAAACCCTGATTTCTCAGTCTGACAGAACTGGGATTGCAGTACTTGCATTCTAGAGATCCAGTGCTGGTTCTTGTGCTGGTACAGCAAGAACTTTATTCATTGAGCTATCCCTCTTAGCCCCCAGACTGTATATGTATATATAGGTGGATGTGTGATGGGGCTGTACTGGCTGGGTTTGTGTGACAACTTGACACAAGCTGGAGTTATCACAGAGAAAGTAACCTCCCTTGAGAAAATGTCTCCATGAGATCTAGCTGTAAGGCATTTTCTCAATTAGTGATCAAAGGTGGGAAGGCCCATTGTGGGTGGCACCATCCCTGGGCTGGTGGTCCTGGATTCTATAAGAAAGCAATCTGAGCAAGCCAAGGGAAGCAAGCCAGTAAGGACCAACCTCCCTCTCCAATGGCCTCTGCATCAGCTCCTGCTTCCTGACCTGCTTGAGTTCCAATCCTGACTTCCTTTGGTGATGACAGCAATGTGGAAGTGTAAGCTGAATAAACCTGTTCCTCCCCAACTTGCTTCCTGATCATGAGATTTTGTGCAGGAATACAAACCCTGACTAAAACAGATTGATACCAGAAGTGGGGTATTCCTGTGACAACCTGACCATGTTTTGGAGAGGAATGTGGAAGGACTTTGGAACTTTGGGCTAGAAGACCCATTCAGTGTTAAGAGCTCTATGGGATGTTCTATAGGATCTTGGAAGATAATGTTGAGAATAGTGTAAACAATGGAGTCCTGGCTTGTGAAATTTCAGAGGGAAGATTAAAGATTCTTATCAGGGCAGTTGCTGTTTTGATTGTGAAGATTCTGTAGTTTTGGTTAACTGGGGCTGAAGAATCAGCTGTGATTAACAAGACCCCAGAACTCTTAAAGGGAAACCTTTGCATTACTAGGATTACTGATGCTGGTTAGCTGGAGCTAAGAAATTAGTAGTGATTAAGAAGAGACCAGCATCATTGAGGTAAAATCTTTTGGGAAGTATTTTCTGAGAGCACAAAGAGGCTGTGGTCCAGAGATAGCCAAGCTTGTATCTCATGCAGCAGCAGGACTTGGTAATGTGTAAGAATCACCCAAGAGGTACTGTTTTGAAGGCATGAGGGGGTCATGAAGAACACCTGAGGCCTGGACACTGTGAGAGGCTGCAGAAGGCCACTGGTGAAGGTGCATCCTCAGTTGCAATTGATGGCCCAGGATTGAAGGGGACATGCAAAGTAGTTGAGGCTTGGCACTATGAAAAGAGCCTATGAGAGCTATTGCTGAAACCTAGTTGCAATGGAAGACTGCAGTGCTCTGGAGATGCCAGTACCATGAGATGACCACCAAGAACATCAGCAGCAGTGAAGTACAGGTAGCTGGAGCCTAGGAAAACAAGGTATGTGCCACAAAGGGCAGAGTTGAAGAAGTGGACCAAGCCCTTGGAGTGGCTCAGAAGATTTTGAGTGGATCCCAGACATTGGATAGTTAAAGTTTGATTTGATTTTGATTGTGACTTGCCCTGATGTGTTTTCCTCTTGAAGTAAGAAAGTATTTTAGTGAAGCCTACAGTTAAGAGACTTTGAATAGTAAAAAGTCTTTGAATTTTAAAAGAGATTGGATATTTTAAAGGGATTGAAATTTTAATATGTAAGAATTTATAAAGACTGTGGGACTTTTAAAGTTATTTAGATATTGGGGATGAATAACAAAGTAAGGGTTGAGGCTTAATAGTGATATGTTTATATGTCAAGTTAACAAGGGGTCAATTATACTGGCTGGTTTTGTGTGTCAACTTGATACAAGCTGGAGTTATTACAGAGAAAGTAGACTCCCTTAAGGAAATGCCTCCATGAGATCCAGCTGTAAGGCATTTTCTCAATTAGTGATCAAAGGTGGGAGGGCCCATTGTGGGTGGTGCCATCCTTGAACTGGTAGACCTGGGTTCTGTAAGAAAGCAGGCTGAGCCAGACAGGGGAAGCAAACCAGTAAGGAACATCCCTCCATGGCCTCTTCATCAGCTCCTGCTTCCTGACCTGCTTGAGTTCCAATCCTGGCTTTCTTTGGTGATGTGGAAATGTAAGCTGAATAAACCCTTTCATGAGGGTTTTGTGCATGAATACAAACCCTGACTAAGACAGGGGCCATGCTTAAGTTTCTTGGTTCTCTCTTGAAGGTAAGCCAATGGGGCTGAGCATCAGCAGGGGCAGGGTATTTTAAGTTTCTGTACAATAACAAAACATTTACTTATCTTAAGTTTCGTTCACGTTGCTACAGTAGCTGACCTGCCTGTCTGAGTTCCTCTGAGGCCAGAAACTGCATTCTCTCGTGTTAGCAACTCATCTTAAAACAACAGGGAATTAAGTAATTAATTAATTGCTAGAGCCTTTTCTCTCTTGTCCAGATGTCTTTTGCTTGTCAGGCTAAGGTGAAGTTTGAAGCAATAAACATAGAACCAGAAGAGAGTCATGCTCACAGAAGGCAATACTTTACACAAGCAAATATGTATTAAACTCACATAAATTCATATATAGAATCATGCATATACATTCTTAAACCTCCATTCAAACCAGTTGGGCCAAGCTTTCATACTATCTCATAAGTACATACACACACACACACACACACACACACACACACACACACAGACACACACACATCCATACTTACATATGTATATGGAGCAAAAGACCAAGTGCCAGTTCAGGAAAAACTCACTCATCTCACTCATTGTGGATTAAAAAATGAGCTCCAATCTTTATTGCATAGGGAAAGAAAAAGCTTCTACCCGATTGTTGATCAATTAATTAAAACCAAGTCTATAAGAAGAAAGTTTTGTTCTGTTTGATAAGACTAAGCCTGCCTTACTATTAAGAAAAGACATGTTCTGTCCCATGGTAATGAGACACCTGTCTGTTCTTTCTGCTATCTCTGCAGCTTCTCCTTTTTTCCTCTTTCCCTCTGCATTCTACACATTGCTCTTAATTTTGTAAGTTGCCTTATAGTTCCTAAGTTATTCCACTCTGCATTCTTCTTCTAATCTTGCTTTCTCCTCTTGCTCTAATGTAACAATGCTCTTACTCCAAATGCCTTTACTTCTAAATTCTTCTTGAGTTCAGTTCTGTCTGAAAAATTCTCTCTAATTCTGTCTCCTCTCTTTGTCTTCAGCATTTATAAATCTTTTTGAATGCATGATTACATGGTAAAAATTCCACCACAAGTTTATACATAAATTCAAATCATAAATCAAATAAGAAAATTGCAACAGAGAATGTTTACATGCATATCCATTAAGAGTAATTATCTGGTTAAGCATTCATTATCTGTCACAAACTCAACAGGTTCAAACAAGTAAAAAACCATAACTTTTATGATTAAATATTAGTGAAGTTTTGTATAGATAAACCCAGTCAATACTTTATCTTCTGTCCTTACACCTATAGTAAATCTTTAGTTCCGTTTTCATAACATTTGATTAATGGTTGTACAACCTCTTGGAATGGGCTCTGAGTAGTAGATGCCTGCTTGCAATTATCTCAGAAGTGATTAACTTATGACACTTGAAGACTGGCAGAGTTCTCATTGCAGTTTTGACATCAGAAAAGATTTAATAGCAGTATTATTATAAAATAGCTTAATGATTACTATAATTTTAGGAATTCTTATATGGTCATCATTAAGAATTAAGAAATCATCTATTTGTCTATAGGGCACCACTATAAGACAATATATCTTTGTTGTTCCACAGAGATCTGCTCAAAAGTGTGAGCTTATACATAGTGTGTAGCTAATATATATATATACATATTAATAGCAGGAATCTTTCCTAAAATGAAATTCTCCTGGGCCTTGCATACAGGAGCAAATCTGTCTTAGATTTTAATTCAAGGCAGAACCACCTCAGGATGATCACTTGCTAGTTTTTAGCTTCTCTTTGTTGGTTCTTGGCATATGTGTATATGTATAATGTATATGTATATATTGTGTCTGTGTGGTGTACTTAAATTGTGAATATATTTTCACATGAATGTGGTTCCATCTGGGGGTCAGTAGATATGCAATTGAGTGCATGTGTATGAAGAAGCATAAGATTGACCTCAGGTATCTTCCATAATCATTCTATACCTTATATTGTCTCTTATATATTGAGACCAAGTCTCTCATGAAACCCAGAGATCACCATTTCACCAAACTTAGCAGTTTGCCAGTTTGATCCTCAATCAACATCTCTACATCCTTCATGATAGAATTACAGCCTGGCTACTACACCCAATGGGTTTTTACATCATCTCTGAGGATCTGAACTCTAGTCCTCCTACTTGTGTGGCAATTTCTTTACCAAATAAGCCATCTTCCCAACCAATTTTTCCTAGTTTATGTGTGTGTGTGTGTGTGTGTGTGTGTGTGTGTGTGTGTTGTGAAGTTGGTTGTCAGTCTTGGGTGTCATTTCTATCTTGTTCTAAAAAGGCTCTCTCTCTCTCTCTCTCTCTCTCTCTCTCTCTCTCTCTCTCTCTCACACACACACACACACACACACACATACACACTAATTTATTTACTTTATATCCCAATCACAGCTTCCCCTCCCTCCTCTCCTCCAAGACTCTCCCTCACTCTCCCTCTCATTTCTTCTCCTCCCACTCCCACTCCCTTTCTCCTCAGAGAAGGGGAGGCCTCCCATAGATATCAACCCACCTTGGCATATCAAGTTTCAGTAAGACTAGGTGCCTCTTCTCCTATTGAGACTAGACGAGGCAGCCCAATTAGGGGAAAGGGATCCAAAGGCAGGCAGCAGAGTCATAGTCAGTCCCAGCTCCAGTTGTTAGGGGTTCCACGTGAAGACAAAGCTGAACATTTGTTACTTATATGTAGGGTACCTAGGTCCATACCATGCATTTTCTTTGGTTGGTGGTTCAGTCTTTGTGCTCCCCTATGGGCTTAGGATAATTGATTCTGTAGGTTTTCTTGTGGTGTCCTTGACATCTCTGGTTCCTTCAATCCTTTCTCCCCTCTTCCACAATCTCCAAGCTCCTCCTAATGTTTGGTTGTGGGTCTCTGCATTTGTTTCCATCGGCTGCTGGATAAAACCTCTCAGAGGACAATTATGCTAGGTTTCTATCTGCAAGTATAGCAGAAGAGCATTAGTAATGTCAGGGATGGCTCTCTCTTTCATGGGATGGGCCTCAAGTTGGCCCAGTCATTGCTGGCCATTCCCCCAATTTCTTCTTCATCTTTACCCCTATATATTGTGTAGGTAAGACAAATTTTGGGTCAAATGTTTTGTGGGTGGGTTCATGTTCACATCCCTCTATTGGAAGTCTTGCCTAGTTCACAGAAGGTGGCCATTTCAGGTTCCATATCCTCTGTTACTCAGCTTTTGGCAATGAATAAGGGAACTTATCCTAGGAAAGTCTTAGCTAGCATCACCCTCATAGATCCCTGGGAGTTTCTCTTCTCCTAGGCTTCTATCTCATCCCAGAGATGCCCCCTCCAAGTTCTTTCCCTCAGTTCTCACTCCCTCCATCCTCCTCTACCTCATCCCTCCTATTCTTATCCTAACAGCCACCCAATCCTTTCCTTCCACCCACCCCCACGGTCTAAGATTCAAGCATCCTTTGCTCCTTGGGATCTCCTTGTTACTTAGTTTCTTTGGGTCTGTGATTTGTAGTATGGTTATCCTGTACTTCATGGCTAAGATCCATTTATAAGTGAGCACATACCATGTGTGACTTTCTGGGTGAGACAGGCTCTCTTAATGGCCTAGTTGTCCCATCTGAGCCAGGCTTTCTGGCCAGTGAGCCCCATATATCTGTTAGTTTCCCTCTCTAGTGCTGATATTATAAGTACACACTCCCATATATGGCTTCTTATTTAGGTTTTGGGATAGAACTAAGGTCCACATGGTTATATGTCAGCACTTTATTTAACTAAGCTACTTCTCTAGCCATTTATGAGATTCTTTTTGAAAAGTTTTTTTTTCAAAATAGAATTACAACCCTTTCTTTTCTTTCCTTTCTCCAGCCACTCAATGTCCCCTCCTGCTCTTACATTGATAGTCTCTTTTTCTCATCATTATTGTCATATGTGCACACATGTGTCTACAAATATATGAATACTGAGTCCTTTTCTGTTGGCAGTATGGTTATGGTTTTAAGCCTGACCACTCTGCTTTTAGACAATGAATAAGAGGACTCATCCTGAGAGACACCATTTCTCCTCTCAACAGTCATTACTTGCCTCTAGTTCTTTATTTAGAGATGGAACCTGAATCCACCATTTTTCCCACTTCCACATTAATGCATCCATTGATATTGCCATTGTTCCAGTCTTGTTTATGCAGCCATTTCCAGAAGAGCCTGTCTCATTCATTCTTGAGTCTTATTAAGATATTGTTAAGGATATTAAGATAAGGATATTGTTGCCATTCAGCAGTATGAATAAATACAGAGAGAAAGGCCACTTAGCAGCATATGCAAGCTGAATGCCTGTAATTACAGCTTTTGTTCTGTAACACAAGCTGGTGTTGGAATTGGGGTTCTGTGAATTATCTTTCCCAATCTAGCTTTTAAATCTTTTTCCCCAAGTGACTTCTGAGAATGGGAATCTCTAACAACACCAGGAAGAAGTAGGGTAAGACTTACCTCCTGTCCCTTGCTCTGCAGTTGTGACTGGGCTTTGGTCTCTTGCTCCATTTACCATCCTCATTACCAAGAGTGACCATCTTTCTCAGGGTTCCAGCTTAGTTGGCCACTTCTCTCCGTGGTCCAAAGAGTAGTGGAACAGTGCACTCCACTCAAGAAGAAGCTGCATATCAACGAAATCGACCTTCTTCGGTGGAGATGGCTGCTCTCTGTAACTTCCAGTATCAGAGATATCACAACTTTTCAGAGTTCAGCCACCTTTGAGTCACCCATGTTTCAGTAAGCAACTTCAAAATATCCACTTGTTCACTAAGTGAGACTTGGATGGAATTTCTCCTTTGATGTTGTCAGTTCCCTATATCCATTCAATGTTCACGTCTCTCTAGGAAAAGTCATGCAATTGTATTGGTATTCAGTTTTTCTATCCAATGAGCTTCTGGGTTAAGAGCAATATTATATAGAAAACCATGATTGGAACTTCATGACACCAATGTGCAGTTGTGTTGTCCAAAATCAATGTTATATCTTAAGAAGAAGGAAACTTGAACAGCTGATTTTTTATTTTAATAAAGCCAAAAGTATACAATGGAAAAACAGCAGTATCTTCAACAAACAGTGCTAGTCTTCTAGATGTCTGCATCTAGAAGAATGTAAATAAATAATATATTTATCATTCTGCACAAACCTAAAGTCCAAATGAATTAAATATCTCAATATAAAACCAAACACACCGAACCCAATAGAAGAAAAAGTGGGGAATAGTCTTGACTACATTGGCACAGGAGACAACTTCCTGGACACGACACTGATAGCACAGGCATTAAGATCAATAATTAGTAAATGAGATCTCACGAAACTGAAAAGCTGCAAGGCAAAGGGCATCATTAGTAGAACAAAATGACAGCCTACAGAATGAGAAAGTATTTTCACCAACTCAACTTCTGATAGAGGGATAATATTTAAAATATATAAAGAACTCAAGAAACTAGACATCAACAACTAATAATCCAATTTAAAATAGAGTACAGATATTCTCAACAGAGGAATTTCAAATGGCTGAGAAACACTTAAAGAAATGGTCAACATCCTTAGCCAGCAGGGAAATGTAAATCAAACTACTTTGAGATTCCATCTTACACCTGTTAGAATGACTAAGACCAAAAACACAAGTGACAGATCATGCTGATGAGGATATGGAGCAAGAGAAAATCTCCATTGTTCATGAAAGTGCAAATTTGTACAACCACTATGAATGTCAATATGGAAGTTCCTCAGATAGTTGAGAATCAATCTATCTCAAGACTCAGCTACACCACTCTTGGGCATATACCCAAAGGACACCATCCTACCACAAAGACACCTGGTCAACTATGCTTATTGGAGCTTTATTCATAATAACCAGAACCTGAAAAGAACCTAGATGTCCCTCAACTAAAGAATAGATTAAGAAGATGTGGTACATTTATACAATGGAGTATTACTCTGGTGTTTAAAAAAAAGGATGACATCATAAACTTTATAGGCAAATGGATGAAAAAAGAAAAAGGTCATTCTGACTGATATAACTCAGACCCAGAAAGATAAATATGGCATATATTCACTTGTAAGGGGGATATAATTAGATGATATTAATTAGATTAGCTATTAATTAGATGATAACAAAGCTACAATTTATAGACCCAGAGAGGTTAGGTAAAGAGGAAGAATCTTTGGAAAAACATGGATTTCCCTGGGAGGGGAAATAGAATAGATTTTGTGGGCACACTGGAAGAGAGTGGGTACAGAAGAAAGGGAGGGATGGGGTAAAGGAGGAAATAGGGTAGAAGGAGAGAGTTTGAGAGAGATGATAGCAGTTAGAGGACATTTGAGTTTCATGTAGAAACCTAGCACAGTGGAAACTACCTGGAATCTATGATGGTGATCTAATAAGGACTCACAGTGAAGGGAGATATAGAGTCTAAATTGCCCATCTCTTGTAGCCAGGAGAGTCTTCCAGTGGTGAAACTAGGGTGCATCCAATTCAGTTGTTGGCAAGGGGATTCCATGGAAATCCCCAAACCACCCAGGCTGTTGCTAAGACAAAAGACTGCTCTCTGCAAACTGACAGTGGGGCTCTATTGCTAAGG
Source organism: Rhynchomys soricoides (assembly GCA_019843965.1). NCBI lineage: Eukaryota > Metazoa > Chordata > Mammalia > Rodentia > Muridae > Rhynchomys > Rhynchomys soricoides. The sequence goes on along the minus strand of JADRCH010000079.1, from coordinate 4,791,219 downwards.
ACAACATGCACACAACTCATTGAATGTGGAGAAGTTGAACTGGTACCCACATGATATAGATATGCAGGTGGTATATATTCAGCCAACAAAGAGTTTTAAAGGAAATGCTCATTCTAAAGGTACATGTTAGCCTAGCACTAGTCTTCAGGTATTGCCATATTAAAAGAAGATCAGATAGTGACAGTCTGATTCATGAATCCTGAAACATATACATGACAGGCCAGACAGCAGAATGCTAACTCACTGGAATACATACCCGACTTCCCATGGGACCCATCATTCAACACTACACCTTAGAATGTGCTCCAGCTCCTGCTGAGTGCAGCACAAACATAGCCTCTCTGTTAACTCAGACCAAGCCAAGATGCTGCTCTCATGTGGCTCCTGTTATCTCAATCATTTTCACATCAAGTTATTCCAATCCTGGTTTTATAGAACTGAATTCAGTGGAAACAAAAAGATCCAAATAGTACTTTTACTGACACTATTTATTTCTTCTAAACCACATATACCCTGCTTTCCTTTCTGCACCATGGCATCATGACCTACATAGTAAGCCAGAAAATTTAAAGTCACAGTCATCTGAAAAGTCAATAGTGTCAGTTCCTAAATTTCCCTCCCAACTGACTTCACACCTATTGACTCCCGATTTTTAAATTGACTTAACAAGTTTATTATGGTAGGAATTGTTCTAAGCACTTTGAGTAATATTACCAAGCCAGGTGGTAGTGGTGTACACCTTTGGTCTCAGCACTCTAGAGGCAGAAGCAGGTGGATCTCTGTGAGTTCTGGGGCATTCTGATCAATAGAGTGAGTTACAACTAATGCTACACAGGGAAACTCTGTTTGGAACAAAAGGGGTATTACCTCATGCTATTCTCCTAATGAGTCTGTGAGAAACACCTCTACTCTTATCTTAAAAGCACAGAGAGGTGATGGTACCTTCTCATACATGCTGCCTGTGGATATGAATGCAGGCAGTCTGGCTCCAGAGTGTGAGTCACTTCCACCGTGCCCCTCAGCCTCTTAGTTCAGTGTCTTATTATTGCTGTCCTACCCAACCCACCTAATAGCCCAACCATTAATAGCCTTCTCTCCAGGCTTGTCTTTCCCTGTTTGAACTTGTTATCTACTCTTGGATTGTAAAGACCTACCAAGGTTAAAACTAGAAATTAGCAAAAAGAGAAATATCAGAAACCAATATGCAACATAGGTACTATCTTGTTCAGAAATAGATGGATGCTGTCTGAAGGAGTGAAATCAGCTGCTGAGCCTAATGCAATTAGATCTCATGTTCGGACCTTTAGGAGCTTACAGCATATCTTACCTTTCTGAACCCCCAACATAAAAAGGTACTTAAAAACTTTTATGAAATAAATAACAAAATAATTGTGTATTAATCATCCTTTGATTTTATATGTAATATCTAAAGCATATAAGCTTCAGGATGATATGACAAAAAGTCAAGAAAAAATATAGCTACAAGAAAATCAATAGATAATTCAATTAACAGAATTAGCAATTATATTATAAACATGGGAGTTGCATTTTTAATCTGGAATGCCCTCCCACACTTCTGCCCCAGTAGACGGTACTATGAAAATCCGAGTAACATTTAAGAGGTGGACCCTGGCTGGTGGGTCTTGGTCACAAAGAATGGGTCTTGGAAGAGGATATATAGTTCTACCCTGGTTCCAATCCCAAGCTCTGTTTCCTGGTCCATCACGGGACAAGAATCTTCCATTAAACGGCCCTGTCTAGCCATTCTAGCATGACTTCCCCACTATGATGAACTAGAACCCTTGGAAATTTGAGCCAAATAAACTTTTTCTGCATTGAGTTGGTTTTTCAAAACCACACAAATTAACTAGCATTAAATATGTAAACAATTTCCAGAAATAGATATAATATATAATATGTAAATATAAGTGTGTGTGTGTGTGTGTGTGTGTGTGAGAGAGAGAGAGAGAGAGAGAGAGAGAGAGAGAGAGAAAAGAGAAATACAAGAGCCACAAATGATAAAACTGGCAAACTCCTAAGTTTAAAATCTAATTGTCATTGAATGGTCTTCTAATATGATTGATTATTAGAAGAAATCATGAGGATACTTGAATATTTGAACAAAGAAATTCAAAATAAAAGTTTTAAGAAAAAAACTAAGAATACAGATATTATTTGAAATGTCAACTTACTTAGAGGATGGATCAATGACTTGAAGAAAATTAGTCAAAAGTTTTCCAAATTTAGTTTAAAAATAAAACCACAAATTCAAGAAATGTAATAAACTCCGAACAATTAAAATCAGAATAGTTTCATCTAGGCATACTACAATCGCGTTTCTAAATATAATATCAAAATAGTAAGTCTTGAGAGAATTTAAATAAAGGTGACAGATTGCCCTCAAATAAATGATGATAAAATGATTTCCAAGGTCTCATTAGACAAATGTTAGCTAGAAAACAATGAGACAGCAGCTTCCAGGAAGGAAGGAGAATGACAGAGAGGGGAAGGAAGACTGACTGGAGAGGGGATAGCGAAGGGAGGGGGGAGTCAGCTACTGTAACAAACACCACAGACCAAATGACCTTAACAATTTGTTTCCCACAGTTCTGGAAGCTGAAGATTCGAGATTAAGGCACTGGCATGGTTGAGTCATGGTGAGGACATCTCCTCTGTAGTGCAGACCAACTACTCCTTGAACTCGTAAGGAAGAGGGAAAATCAGTTCTCCACCCTTCCCTCACATGGTCACTGATCTCACAAGGGCTCCACTGTCATGAGCTGGTTACTCCTAAAGTTCCTATTCTCAAATACTTTCCGTAATCCCTTTCACACTGGGAGTTAAATTTCAACATAGGAATTTCAGAGGAACACAAACGTTCATAGCATAGAGGATAGTCTACATTCAACTGAAAATCTTTTAAAAAATAAAAGTGAGACCAAGTATCCTGAAACACGCTGTAATCCAGAAGGGTCTTAGACAGTTTACAGAAGAAATGTAAATCAAAGGCATGTTTTAACTAATGAAGCCTTGAAGAATTTATCATCAGAAAAATACAGCACGCACACACACACACAGTATAAATTCCAACAGAGTTAATTCTAAAAATAAATGCTCATGAGAAGTCAAAGGATCTAGAAACATATTCAAAAGGAAGCTGCTGGGCTGTTAAGTGTCTGATAGCTGTTATAATGTGGGTTACGAGGAACACAAATTAAAGCCACATTGAGGGAAACCTCACACTTGTTAGAATAGCTACATTTAAAACAACTCGCAGTAACTATTGGCACTGGGCATGTTCACACATATCCTATCTCCTAAGATTTGCCTGGCATGCACAAAACTTTTGTTTGATCTCCAGAATAAGAAAGAAAATTGTAAATAAATAGAAAACAATATTGGTATTTGTGGAGCGACTCAAAATTCATATATTTTGAGTTTGAAAACACACGAGGACCCTTTTTATCAAATTAAAAATCCACAGATTCCAGTGATCTGTGTTCTGGAAAAATGCAGACATTCACAGAAAAAAATGTAGGAATGTTTGAAAAGCCCAAAATGGAAACAACTTGATGATCCAGCTGTAGAAAGACAGACAAGCAGAAACTACGATACTTTGCTTCTTCACGGTAGAAATTAATGAAAGATTGAGATGGATGACAAAAGAAATCCCAAAAGGCATTATGTTACCGGACCGAACACAAAGTATTTGACTTCACTTATGTGAAGCCCAAGGATGGCCAAAGTGCCTCACTGCATGGCTCCAGGTGCCTGGTGCCATAAGCAAATGAAGAAAGACACACACGCTGAGACACAGAAAATCTGGGCTCTCTGATGAAGAGTTCTCAAAACTTCAGAAACTTAGCATGCTCCTTATATATGATTGAACAGAGAAGCAGGGCTTTTTGCCTAGAGCTGAAGAGGAGGCAAGTTTACCTAATCTCCTTAGATCTAGGCCTATAGGGAAGCAGTCTTCATGGGATAAAATGCTATGGTGGATATTTTCTTCACACACTGTCAACATTTGCACTCAGTTCTGAAGAAAGCTTTGTCATCTCTATGAGCCTCACTTGGGCAAGACTTTGACACTCCTGTGGAACCCTTTTGGGTAGTAGAGTCCTTGTCAACAACACATATTTCCTCAGGGCTTCACTGGATTCTTTCAGCAAAGCTAATTTATGTTGATGCAAATCACAGAAGTAGTTAGCTCTTCTCATTGGATTGGAATAAAACAAGACACTAAGGGAATCCTAGCAAAACTGCTCTGTGTGAATTTACATTTAAATATGAATTACATTCGTCAAAACTCATCGACCTATATTTTAAAGATAAGTCCTCAATAAATAAACATCCACTTGTACTAAATAACAACTAACATTCTCAAGCAAAGTCGTTATATCCCCATGAAGAGCGTGAGTTCTGCAACTTAGAAAAATATTTTGTTATTGTTGTTTAGTTTTGCAAGACAGCGTCTCACTATGTAGTTCTGGCTGTCCAGAAACTAGCTCCATAAACCAGATTGGCCTTGAACTCACAAAGATCTGCCAGTCTTCTGCCTCCCAAGGGCTGGGATTGCAGGAGCATGTGACCACTGCCCAACTTCACAAATCTTTTAACCTACACTGCAATTGATAGCATTTAGATCTGAATGCAGCCAAGCTTTATGCATTTTCATTCCCCTCTGAAATTAACATCCAACTGATTCTGAGTATGGAACACATCAATATTTTTATGTACAATTTCACTGTTAGTATCAAATTCAAATTCACCATTTTACTTGTCCATTAAAAACTCACGCTTGCATAAGGAACATTAGGAGTTACTCCAAATCTGTCTACTCTCCAGTTACATTCCCAGGTGGAGGCATCCACACATCCTCAAAATGAGACCATCAATCCAACTCTAATCAAATACTTAATTCCTTTGCCTTATTGACTGTTCTAGAGTATGCAGGCAACTCAGTCTGGGCCATCAGAATCTTTTCCAAAGATTGTATCTTTTTTGTCTATTTCCTTTCTTTCTTTCTTTCTTTCTTTCTTTCTTCCTTCCTTTCTTTCTTTCTTTCTTTTTGTTATTTTATTTATTTACATTTGAAATGTCCCACTTCTGAGTTTCCCCTCCACAAATCCCCCATCCCATCATCCCTCCCCTTTGCCTCTATGAGGGTGTTCCCCTACCCACCCACCCCCAATTCCCACCTCACCACCTTAGCATTCTTCTTACTCTGGGGTATCAAGCCTCCACAGAGCCAAGGGCCTTTCCTCCCATTGATGCCAGATAAGTCCATCCTCTGCTACATATGTAGCTGGAGCCATGGGTCCCTCCATGTGTATTCTTTGGTTGGTGGTTTAGTCCCTGGGAGCTCTGGGGGGTCAGCCTAGTTGATACTGTTGTTCTTCCTATCGGGTTGCAATCCCCTTTAGCTCCTTCAGTCCTTCCCGGAACTCTTCCGATGGGTTCCCCAGTCTCAGTCTAATGGTTGGCTGTGAGTATCTACATCTGTATTGGTCAGGTGCTGGCAGATTGGAGAAAAAGTATTTTCTCTTTTTGTGTATTTCCTAGATGCATGTTTTCTAGAAGTATTTTACTATAGCTACAAAGTTTATGCCCAAGGAAAAGGAAACCACAGAAGAAGAGAACTTCTGAACTACAGTGTGAGTAGTTACAGCTCCTTACCTTAATATACGCAGCTAGCATTGCCAAATAATAAAGATACAAAAGGGGAAGCAAAAGGCCAACATCTCTCATGAAAATTGACATAGGAATTCACAGCAAAGCATTGCATCTAACAATTAAGAATGAATTATAAAGTATAGCAAATAAAAATTCATTACAGGTATACAAGTCTGGCTCAAAAATCAATGTCATTCATCATATCAGCAAACTAAAGAAGAAAATGAATGTGGTGGTATGCAAGAAAGAACTTGACAATATCCAACACCTATTTATTATAAAAACTATCAACTGGGGCCAGGGAGACATCTCTGTCAGTCAAATACACACCTCACAGGCAGGGTGACCTGAGTCTCATCCTCAGGAACCACATACAAAAGTGTAGGGCGTCGGGGGTCACGTGAGGCCTCAACGCTTCAAAAACTCTACAGGCAACTGAGTAAAGCTGGAGGCAGGAGAGGTGGCCCTCTCTAGTGAAGAGCACAGCAATTGCTTGTCCAGTGCCAAACAATCAGCCCTGAAAACATATGGGCAAGTAACAGTATATGGACTCAATAGGTTATATTCAGGAATATATGTATGTACAAATACATTTATGCATGCAATTATAATTGATGAAAAAGGGGCCATGAATTTGAATAAAAGTGGGGAGGAATATAAGGGAGGGTTTGGAAGGAGAAAGGGGAGCAAGGAAACATGGTAATTAAAATACAATGGCAAAAAATAAACAAAAACTTATTTTTTTTTATTTTTTTTTGGGGGGGGGGGTTTCGAGACAGGGTTTCTCTGTCTAGCCCTGGGTATCCTGGAACTCACTCTGTAGACCAGGCTGGCCTAGAACTCAGCAATCTACCTGCCTCTGCCTACCAAGTGCTGGAATTAAAGGCGTGCGCCACCACTGCCCAGCTAACAATTTTTTAAGAAGAGTAAGAAAGAAAGGTAGGAGTGGAGATATCTAGTTACAAAGCATGCCAATGGCCCTAGATAGGAGGGGAACAAGTTAAATGAAAGATAATAAGGTCAAAGTGGAGGGGGGTCACAGTAGTAAGTGATAGTAAACCATGCACTGAAGAGGCAGGAAAGTACTGATCTCTAGTGCTTGCTGCCAAGCCGGAGTAGCATACTTGACAAGCTCTAACCCAGGGAAAAAGCCACCTCTCTAGAAAAAAAAAATTCAGGGGTTAGAGAGATAGCTCCCTGGTTGAGAATGTATACTGCCCTTTCAGAGGCTCAGAGCTCAGTTCCCAGCACCTGTGCAAGGCAGCTCACAGATGTAAGTACTCAGCTCCAAGGGATTCTCTTCCAGCATCTATGGGCACTTAACTTAAGCACACATACTGCCACCCACCAGAACACATGTATACATAATTAAAAATTAAAATAATTTTTTAAAATAACAGAAAGTGGAGAGTGGCTGGAGAATGGCAACAGAGGTTGTCCTGTGGCCTCCACAACTGAATACACACACACGTGCACACACACACACGTGCACACACACACACACATACATGCATGCATGCATACACACACGTGCACTCACACACACATACATGCATGCATGCACACACACACATACATGCATGCATGCATACACACACATGCATGCATACACACACACATACATGCATGCATGCACACACACACATACATGCATGCATGCATACACACACGTGCACACACACATACATGCATGCATGCATGCATACACACGTGCACACACACACACATACATGCATGCATGCATACACACACACACACACACACACATTATTAGTTTGTATAGAGAAGGAAACTTCCTCATCTTTCTAAAGACAATCTAGCTCCTCCCTCCCCCCAAAAGTGAACTGCCTTGTGTGGAGATGTGATTCAGAGAGATGCCCCACTTATAACTGAGCATTCCACCCCCTTTTATTCTCTTCAATTGTAGATTTCTGTACTGATCACCATCTACTTCAAACAAAGACTTCTCTGATGAGGTTTGAGAGATACACTAACCTGTGTGTATAAGATGAGAACATGGGCGCAGCTTACTATTATGTCCACTTAGCAGAATAATTGTATCAGGACAGGTGGCCATAGGTTTTTCTCCCAGTTAAAAGTACAGAACTAGCATGTGTTCTGTCTAGTGAAATGGGCTTTAAACCAGTATAAATTAGAATAAAGTAGTTGGTTACTCCCAGAACATCCACTCCACCATTGCCCAGTGACATGTCTCACCATGCCAGTCACTATTGTAACTCACAGGGTTCACAACTGTGTACCATTGTTGATTCCCTTCTCCCCTGGGAGTATTGATAGAAACTTCTGACACTATGAAAACCAGCCAATAGGGATGAAAGAAAGTTCCAGGTCAGCTTGAGCTTGAGTCCTCCTCCTCCTAAAGTGCATAGGGTTTCAGCTATAGGGTTTTAACCATCAAATTCTGAGGGATAATCAATCAAGAGAACAGAAAAAATATAAGATTCAGAGGAAGTAAAAGTCTGCAGTGAAACAATATTTACTGCACATGACAGGGCTCTCTCATGTGTAAACTCACAGCACCTATGACTGCACGCACAAGACCTGCATAAGACCGAGCCAACAAAATTCCATCCTGAATTATGGAACTCATGAGGCCCACCCCTAGTTGAGGAGCCATTGGCAACTGATGGGCACTAGAAGAGGAAAAATTAGCTTTCTTTAAAGATGTGGCCCCTAAGAAGTTATCCATGCTCCAAGAGATGGCCCTATACCATGTACATGTGGGCAACACTGAGTAGACTCTGTGTTGTTGATATCAGGACCGGCTCCTAAGACAGCAACCCTGTTGCCAAGGCAACTGCCACCATATTCCCAGAACCCACTTGGCTCACCTCCCACCTTTACCTGTGAACAGTTACATCACTATCCATATAAAAGGAAGACCTTTCTGACCTCTCTCTCTCCCTCTTTCTTTTTCTTCTTCTTCTTCTTCTTCTTCTTCTTCTTCTTCTTCTTCTTCTTCTTCTTCTTCTTCTTCTTCTTCTTCTTCTTCTCCTCCTCCTCCTCCTCCTCCTCCTCCTCCTCCTCCTCCTCCTCCTCCTCCTCCTCCTTCTTCTTTGCCACCATCTTTGCCCTTTTCTCCTACAACAAACCTCAAGTGGAACTGTTTGACCTGGTGTGGTCTATCATGAGCTGTGCACCGAACAACATTGGTGCCAAAACCTGGGTAGTGCTACCCAGGGGAGCTGCGAAGTTCAGGTGGCTGTCACCGCCAATGCTGCCTGCAGGCACTGCTACACCACGTAGACTGCATCCACTGCCACCTTCCATGACCCACTATGTGGATTTCCACCACTGCTGACCATAATCACCTGCCCCTGCAAGACTTGTGGACTTCTACCACGTGAGCTGTGCCACTGTTGCCCCCATGTGTAGCTAGCCTCTGCCACATTGGTTAGGCAGTCGGACGGGCCCACACCAACCACACAGTTCCACATTTCCTGCTACCAGACTGCAAACACACTGACATATTGATTGGTAAGTTTATCCAGGCGGGAGGGATCCTAAATGCCCAGATAGTGCCTGGCCAGCCTTTTCTGGGCTGAGGAATCGGCATTTCAATGCCCTGGTCCTTATGACCTCCTGGCTGACCTACAACTTAAGACATAGACCCATGGGTGATCTCCCTTCTCGAAAGCAGTTCATAAATCCCTCGAGCTCTTGCAGCTGGCCTAAAATTCCTGGTACTAGGTTGAACTGCTTTAACCATAGCCCCTAGTTATTCACGTGACAACCTGAATTTCTAGCTTGGCTGTACACTGACCTGTTACTGAACTCTTCTCGGGACAATGGTACAAATAGTTCAGTAACATTCCCAATACCCAATGGGTGCTAAATTGTCTTCAAAAGTACCCCCAGGCACCCCACTGGGATGTCTTCTGGAAAATCTCAAATCTCTGAAATTAATGCCCAATCTGAGGCCCTCAAAACTGATACACCTCTGCAATAAGGTCTGAATTCAATACTCTTTAGATAATAGTTCAAAATGGCCAACTAATGGCATGCTAGACACGATCATTTTAAGAGCTCTCCATACATACTGCCAGCAGTCTGGTAAATGGAAAGAGGTCCTATATATCCGAGCATTCATCTATCTTCACTCTCACCCCTCCATGTGCTCTACTTGCTCCCCAACCCAACTTCTCTTAGCCATGACACCTACTCAACCGCCACTAGATGATGCTACAATCCTGGATCCAGCCAATGAGTTGCCTCCCTTCTGCAGCCACGGCAGACCTGGTTCCACACTGCATAAAACCCAAACTGCCACCTCAGTTTCTCCTTCTCACCAGGATACCCCAGAGCCTACTAGCTCAACCTCTCCAGACCCCTCCCCTCCTTCTGTGCCAGCTGCAGTTCTCTCCAATCTCCCTGCATTGACACCAACCTTTACCCCTCCTATCACAAGTTCTAAGGCCACAGCCACAGCCACACCCCCAATTCCTTCTCCAGGGACACCTGACCTAGCATCGGTCCTTCCTCTAAGGGAAGTGGCTGGGGTTAATGGTCTGGTCAGAGTACATGTTCCTTTCTTGCTGAGTAAACTTTCTCAAAGCACACTGGGTTCCTACACCTCTAACTCCTCCAGCTTTATTAAGGAGTTCCAGTACATTACTCAATCTTATAGCTTGACTTTCCATGATGTACATATGATCCTTACTAATATTTTACTTCCTGATGAACCCTGGTGAGTTGGGAAGAAGCAAAAATGCATGCAGACGAAATTCACCAAATAGATGGAACATATCCAATCAGATCTGAGGCAGTGCCTGACCAGGATCCTCAATGGAATTACAATTTCGCAGGTGGTATCTTAGCCAGAGACAGGTTTATAATATGCCTTTTGGCTGGCCTAAGAAAGGCAGCCTTAAAGCCACTAAACTGAAAAACACCAAGAAGTTGTCCAGAACACACAGGAGAACCCATCTCAATTGTTAGAATGCCTCACAAAGGCTTTATTGCAATACACTAATCTGGACCCTGAAAACCCAGAAGGTAAGCAACTTCTGATGATCTACTTTTTTCCCCAAAGCTACCCCAACATAAAGGATAAACTCAGGCAGTTGGAGAAGGGGCCCTTAACTCCACAAGCAGAAGTCTTGGCACTGGCCTTCAAGGTGTACCATGAGAGATATGAGAAAGCCTGAAAACAAAAATACCACAAATACAGCAAAGGCTGTCCGCCCAGCCTCAGCTGCTACACCAGACTCCTGGTCTTCTAAGGCTCAGAGACCACCAGGCCCCTGCTGTAGATGTGGTCAACAAGGTCACTGGGCGAAGGCTTGCCCCACCCCCGGCAAGCTAAGGGGGCCATGTCCTAGGTGACATCAGGAGGGACATTGGGCTGTCGATTGCCTTCACGTCATCGATAACTGAGGGACATCACTCCCACTTACACCCCCCCCCCAGCCGACCTCCTAGGCTTGGCTGTGAATGACTGAAGAGGTCCAAGTTCTCTTGACCTAACCACGCATATCATTAGCAGGGAGCCCCAGGTAGCTATCATGGTATGTGGGTGGCCCATCTCCTTCCTCTTGGACACTGGGGCCACTTACTCGGTCCTGATGGAGTATTGGGGACACACTTCACCTTCATGTTTTCCTATCATCAGGGTAAGAGGAAAACTTACCTTCCTCACCAGACCCCACCATTTAGTTGCATTTTTAGGGGTATACCCCTCACCCATTCCTTTTTGGTAGTGCCGACATGTCCTGTCCCCTTATTTGGGAGGGATCTTTTAGCTAAGATGGGAGCCTCTATTTCCTTTGCCCCCCCCCCCATTCACCTAAACCCAAGCTCGCCAGCAGTTCCTCTGCTCCTTCTCCGAGCCAGTCAACCTACTAACACTAACATGTTGTTTCCTTTACCAGCTTTTCAGGTGGACCCCCAAGTTTGGGATGTCCAGAACTCCTCTTTCACTAAACATCTTTCTCCTGTTGTAATCCAGTTACTGGACTCTACCAGGTACATCACCCAAGCTTAATACCCTCTCTCTTTCCAGAGCCTCAGGAGACTTAAGCCTATCATCTCTGACCTCTTAAGGAAAAAATTCCTTTGCCCCACCTCTTCTCCCTTTAACACCCCTATACTAGCAGTTAAGAAACCCAATGGTATCTACCAACTGGTTCAAGACCTCAGACACATTAACTCTGCAGTGGTTCCCCTCCATCCTGTTGTGGCTGCCCCTTAACAACTCTTTCCACCATCCTCTTGGGAACTTCCCATTTCTCAGTCCTAGATCTCGAGGATGCATTTTTCTCTATCCCTCTAGATGCCCAGTCACAGAACAGATTTGCCTTTACCTGAACAGATCCTGACACCCACTTTTCTACCCAACTTACCTGGACTGTTTTACCTCAGGGATTCTGGGACAGCCCCACCCATCTGGCCAGGCCCTGGCTTCTGACCTACTCTCTTTATCTCTCCCTAAATCTAAGACTGTACTTTACGGAGATGACGTCCTTCTCTGTAGCCCCTCTCTAGAGATTATCCAAGCGGACACCTCTGCTCTTCTAAATTTCCTTTCCAGTCTAGGCTATAGGGTCTCACCTTTGAAAGTCCAACTGTCCACTCCTCAGATCACCTATTTGGGACTAACAATTACCCAACCCACAAGGCTATTACCTTAGATAGAAAGAATCTGATTCAGTCTCTAACTGTTCCTTCTACAAAGGAAGTAATTTTATCATTCTTAGGAATGGCTTTTTACATTCCTAGGTTCCTTTTCCCTCCTCTCTCGCCCCTTATCTGAAGCACTGTTAGGCCCCACCCACAAACCTCTTCTCAAACCTGATACCAAGCCCTTTCAAAGGCTCCAACGGGCTCTCCTTAAGGCCCCAGTCTTACATCTCCCTGAACTGATTCATCCTTTTTCCTTCTATGTAACTGAAAATGAGGGATTTGCCCGTGGAGTTGTAGGTCACCAACTGGGACCCTCTTTTGCATCTGTAGCATACTTGTCAAAAAACAAAAGCCTAGATCTAACTATCCAGGAATGGGCACCTTGTATTTGTATCTTAGCAGCTGCTGAACTCCTATTTGAGAGTCAAAGAAACTAACTTTGGGGTCTCCTATAACTGTCCTCTCTTCTCATTACCTGTCACAGCTCCTGACTTACAAAGGCTTACAGACTCTACCTCCCTCCAGGGTTCTTTCTCTTCAGGTAGCTCTGATAGAAGACTCCACACTCACCTTCCAATCATGCCCACCTCTTAATATTTCCAATCTTCTTCCTCAACCCAATACTAACCACTCCCTATCTCCCTCCTACACTGAAACTCTAGAGGAACTATTACCTCATCCTTCACACATACAGGAGGGCACACTGTCTCCAGCCATTTATACCTGGTATACAGATGGAAGATCCTTTCTATATGAAGGGGCCAGAAAAGCTGGCTATGCCATAATGTCAGACTCCAAGATGGTAGAGGCACAGGCCCTTCCTACTCACACCACTAATCAACAAGCTGAACTAAAAACCCTTACCCGTGCCTTTCAACTGGCACAGGGACAATCCCTCAACATCTACACAGATTCCAAACATGTTTTCTATATCCTCCTGTCCCACACCGGTATTTGGAAAGATAAGGGTTACTTATCACAAAAGGAGGATCAGTAACTAGTGCAAACCACATTATGGATGCTAAAGGCCTCCCATCTCCCCACAGCTATTGGGATTGTCCACAGCAGAGCCCACCAGACGGATGACTCTATTGTCTCCAAGGGAAACAACTGAGCTGATGAGGCAGCCAGAGCTGCAGCACTTAGGGGCCTGGACTCATCTCACACTCCTCAGGACATCCTCACACTATGACCCGACCCGCATCCCCACCTCCTTCACCCCCTGACACTCACCGAACTCTGTCCTAGCTTCACCAACTCTTTCGCTCTAACAGCCAAGCATTGTCTTCTTTTGTCAAGACCCACCTACTCCTGAGGACTTAAGTTTCTTAAAATCTATCACTGCTTCTTGCAAAATCTATCAGATGTCAGACTCCAACTCAAGGCATCACAGCACCCCTTTTCCTACCGGTCAGGGTAGAGGTTCCTTTCCTGGAACTAACTAGCAAGTTGACTTTACCCACATGCCCACTGTCAAACATACCAAGCACCTCCTGGTCTTGGTGGACACCTTCTCAGGGTGGGTGGAGGCATTTCCCACAACTAACAAAAATGGCTTAGATAGTCTCTGATCTCCTCTACCAAGAGATCATCCCCCAATTTGGTGTCCCAGCCTCACTCCAGTCAGACAGTGGTCCTGAATTTACTTCTCAGATTTCTCAAGTTCTATCTAAGGCCTTAGATATCCCCTGGCATTTTCACATTCCCTACCACCCTCAGTCTTCAGGAAAGGTAGAAAGAACTAACCATTCTTTAAAAACCACTCTTGCTAAGCTGTCACAGGAACTTCACCTTGATTGGGTAAAATTGCTACCCCTGGCTCTTTTCAGAATACAAGCTCTCCCCAAGTGACTGCTCCTCCTCTCACCCTTTGAGCTTATGCATGGACATCCAGTCCTAAGTTCTGGTCTTTCACCTACATGCTCTCCCTTCCCAGACCATCTACTCACCCCATTACTTTGCCACCTCCATTCTCTCCTATGGAACTTTGTTGACCACTGACTTCAATGGCCACACACTGTCTCCTGTCCAGTGCCTGTCACCATTGAAGACCAGGAGAACTGAAAACATCTGTTGTGTTTAGCGCATTCTTAGAAAGATAAAAAGAAAAACACATATTATATGAAAATACTTGCAAAACATGCACGTATTGAATAACTTGCATCTGAAATACCCAAAAATAGTTTAAAACTCAACAATACAAAAGCAACCTGCTTTTAAATTAGATCAAAAAATCTGAATAGATACTTCAAAAACGATACACCACTGGGTACATGGATAGGAAAAACTGCTCAAGACAGATGACATCGAGGCTGTCATAGCACAGCCACAATGAGGAGCTAACTGTACACCTGTTGGAAGGGTGAAAGCAAACAAGGACAACAGTAAAAACCTCACAGTGTTGGTGACAATAAGGGACACCAGGAACTCTTACTCACCACTGATGGCCACACTGTGCAGCGCTTTAAGCATTTGATCATTTCTTAGTAAAGCTACAGTTGTAGACAGGACAGCAATACCATTTCTACTAATTTACCCTGCTGAGTATAATAAAGGTCCACATCAAAGCCCTGAGCATGAGTGTTTATACCAACTTTACTCATAATTACCACACACTGGATTCAAGGAAGAGGTTCCTCAGGAGAATGGAAGTGTAAACTGTAGCACATCTCCATGATGGCTTTATTTAGCCGTAAAATAAATTGAGCTACCAAGCCACGAGAATAAGCAGGGACATTATTATAGGGACAAAGCCTTGTGAGAAATTTGTATGTAGTCTGTAAGTATAAAATAATGATGAGCGGATTCTCACATACACAGCAACAGCAAAAGCAGACTCAGCAATTAATATACATTCATGCACACACACACACACACACACACACACACACACACACACACATATATATAATCAGAGAAAAAGAGTCTATCAACGTTAGAGTCTGGGACATAGGGAAGTTTTGATGGACAGGAGCCAAGATGGAGAGGATAGAGGAAAGAGAACAGAAGCACAGTAATTCTATTTCCATTGAAAACGTAATTTTAAAAATAGATGAGTGGTTTCCACGGGGCTGGCAGACAGGATGATGAAAGAAGAGGTGAGCACAAGGACCGTTCAGAGCACTGGCTGCTCTACGTGCTGCTGCAGTGAAGGAATGTGGACACTGCTTAGTTATTAAAACCCAAAGTCTAAACAAGGAAAAAAATCTATGGATATTTATCATAACATAGCAACATCAACTATAACAAATGTGACATTGATGCAAGGTATTAATAAAGAAGAAACCGTGGGGGGGCCTACAGGCCCCTCCATGTATCCGCCCTACTTTCCTATTGCTAAAACTGTTTTCAAGAACATTCTATTATGACTAAATAAACAAATAATTGAGATGGCACTAAGCAGTGTTTGAACCCCAGTGTTTGAACGGCTGAGACACTATAAGAAATATTCTGTATGTCAAGACAACCTTAAATCAATCCAACAGTGTTCAATTAGTTTCAAAAGTCCTCAGGAGACAAATTGAAGTGGCTTTCACTAGCAAAAATTATTTAATTTGCTCATCAATAAAGATAATAGGTGCAGTGTACTGAAACATATTAGCATGTTTGTCTCCATGAAAGTATTACAATATAAACAAAGCAATAGCTTAATGAGTCATTCTCACGCTAATAATATACATATAATGCAACTGTATATATAATATGTAGTATGTGTAATCCTAATGTATACATTGTTACATTGGAAAGGAGTCAGTAGAATCAAACACTTACCCTGGCTTTCTCATACTAATGCACCATTGGTTACTCTAATGACAGATCAAAGCGAATTTGGATGAGGACAAATAGAATTAAAACACCATCCTTTTGCTGAACAGGCTACATATAGGAATATATGCATATACTTATACATGTATGCTTTCAATAACAATTATTGGAGAAAAAAAGGGCCATGAATCAGAAGGAGAGAGGGGAAGGGGATATGGAAGGGTATGGAGGGAGGAAAAGAAGGAAAAATGTAATTAATATTTTAAAGAAAAATTACCATTTTACTCTCCTGGTAAATTACTGCTGTAAGCACTGGCGTCTATGTCTGCTAATATCACAAAGAGAGAGAGAATCATATGTTTTGCCTTCTGGTAGAACACTCAATCTGGTCTTGGAAAAACCAAATCAAACATAAATCTGATCAAAATCTTGGCCTAACTACTGATACACACACACAACTCAAATACACACTACATAGGAGACAGGAAATACTGCTCAAATACGTGAAATGACAGAGCTTTTTTTTTTTTTCCAACAAGAAGAAGTAGCAGGAAATAAAAGAGAAAGAAAAAGAAAAGTGGAAAAGAAACAAAATACAAAAGAAATTTTAAAAGTCTGTTGCTCTAAATGGGCCCACTTCAATGCTGATTCAAGTGAAATATAAAATAAATCCAAAAATGTCATCGATGAAAAACTGACTTGCAGAATTCTTGGATATTTGACATATGGAGAAATTATTCTTGATTGGGGGTTTAGTTGATTTTTTATATTAATAAATTGAGTTCTTATAAAGAGATACTGAAATTCAGAGATGAAACTAGATGATTTCTGGCACCGGCTTCAATATGTCAAGCTGAAATTGGATGTGCCATGAGCATTGAGGAACACAAAGTGAAAGAACTGAGATGTGCCAATCAAGAAATAGGTCCACAGAATTTTATTATTCTCTTCTCATTCATGTCTAGAACTCTTGACAGTTAATTGTTTGTCTTTCTCTACTTTCTGGTGGTCATTTTGTTCTGTTCTCTAAGAGTGCTCTACAGATGCCACTGGAGTAACATTGGACACTTTGAAATGTTCTCCTAGTGGAATTGGAGGCTTGCAGACCCCTAATGCAGCTTGCTTCCCTCTTAGCCTGGCTCACAACTGTCCCACCTGGGCAAGGGACAATGCACTGGGGCAAGAGCAGCTGGGCTCTGGCCAGGGCTCCAGGGGAAGAAGAGCAAGAGGGAGTGGCCCTCCAGGAACCTCTCCTTCCTGAGACCAAAAACATGAATCTAAGCTTGAAGCATGCATGACTGATTTGCTGCCCATTTCAGGAAGAGCCAGCTCCCACCCAGGCCTAGATCAAGGCTGCAGAGGGATGGAATAAACAGTCCGGACCTGAAGTTCTCCATTTGAAACTCTGTGCTTTATTAGTGAACCAACATCATCTCTGTCCATAATATTAAATTTAAATATATAGCTACTTTAAACAGTGAGAAGGAAGAAGTGGGGAGGTGGAGGAGGTGGAAGAGAAGGTAGGAGAGAGGAGGGGGGGGGAGAACAAAGCATTCACTCGTAATTTAAAACACTAGTTTGATGTTTTTCTCTCCACTCTCCTAAACTCTGTGGATAATATTACTACGTGATCTTTGTAAAGATAAATATGCCTAAAATGATTAAAAGTTCTAACCCATTACCCTAAGCTGAGATTCAGTGTTTATTACTATGACTCTTTTCTCTCTTCACTCAGTGGACACTCAGCTGCAGAATAATCTCAGCGATACTGCAAGGACGCACACTGAGAAGCCCAAATGCTGAAGGGTTCACTCTTCCATCCTCTCTCCCTTCCTTCTTCTGCATCCTTTTTTTTTTTTTTTTTTTAAAGAAATCTCCTCCTATATGAGCCTTACAAGGCCATTTGTTCCAGGGTGCTTTGCATAATAATGGGTCCCTTCAGTTTCCAGGCTCACAAAGACTCCAGTTGCTGAGGGAACCAGCCAGTAACATCAACAACAAAAAAGAAAATTGCCCGTTTTTTTCACTGAAACTGCTCTTATTCTTCATCTAATTTTTCAAGCAATTTTATCTTTTTAAATGTAAATACTTGTAAGGATTCAGAAAAGCCATCCAGTTATTAACGTTTCAGGTGTAATTATTGCTCTTCAATCTCTACCTTCTCCGTGGAGCAGTCCCCTTTAGAAGTATTATTACTATGTTCCTTCTTGTGTGGGTCCCCAGACATCTTCAAATAAATGTCTGTAGGTGGGACTCTCTGATTACAAAGGCTGAGGTGAAATTAATGTTATTAATGTACCAAGGTGTGAGGTAGAAACTGCAACTGGCTTTCCCTAAAGAACTCTGCTGATTGCCTGTTGGAAGCTACACATCGTCCAAAGCGGCACTGTGACGCCTTTTACCAGATCTGGCGCTAAGAAAAAAATGGGCAACAATCGTGCATTGTGGAATTGCGGTACTGTGTAGCAGCTTAACAGAGCTAATGATAGCTGCAGAGCTGCAGTGGCCAGAATCATTAGACCTGGTACACATCTGCATTTCCTCCCCCTCCTCCTCTTCCCCCTCCTCCTCCTCCTGCTCTTCCTCCTCCTCCTCCTCTTCCTCCTCCTCTTCCTCTTCCTTCTCTTCTTCTCCTCCTTCTCCTCCTGCTCTTCCTCCTCCTCTTCTTCTTCCTTCTCTTCTCTTCCTCCTCTTCCCCTCCTCTTCCTCCTCCTTTCTCTTCTTTCTCCTCCCCCTCCTCATTCTCCTCCCCCTTCCCCTCCCCCCTCCCCTTCTCTCCCTCTCCCTCCCCCCTTCTCCTCTTTCTCCTTTTTTTCTCCAAAACACTTTTAAGAAAGCAGAACAATGTGGCTAGGAGCTTAGCCTCTGAGTTAGCTGCCTTTGAGCCTTCATAAGGAAGGCTACCAAGAAAGTACAGAATGCTTTCTGTTTCTTCTGCACTCCACTTACAGGAAGGATGGCCTTATAAATGACCTTCCAAGGACTTTTTGACACATTTTCTAAAGCCTTTCAAAAGATGCAGCCTTTGGGGTGCTGATCTAAAGCTTCAAGTGATTGTTGACAGATAGATACTTGGTAGTCAAAAATTCCAGGAGTTCTTCTAGTTCTCCCAGCTTAGATCATTTTTGCCAAATGTAGAAAACTTGATTCAGTGGAGTATGCTCATCCCACATCATTCATTCATTCATTCATTCATTCACTCAATGGATCAGTCAAGAGAATTTACTGAGCATCTATTATGTGGTATACTCACTATATTGAGTGTTGGTCATAGAGTAAAAATCATCCTAGCAATTCACAATCTAGGAAGGATTCAGCAGTGCTTCTGACAGCCAGGGAAAAATAAAAAGTATTTCTTGGCAGATTTTACAGAAGGGGGCTACAGATATCCCTGGCCCGTAAAGAACAAGTACTCAATGAAAAGAAATCATTTTTATGATGTGTTCTTTATGGTGCCAATGAGGCCTCTCCCTTCCCCCTGCAAAACGTCAAGTAATAAAACCATGCTTGTAAGCTGGTAACAAAGCTTTGATCTTCAGTGTCAAGAAATCCTATCTCCAAAAAGCCCTTGTTAACTGGGAAGGAAGTTCACTCGTTAGCCTGTTCCATCCCACTGCTGGTGTGAATGAAAGGATCATATTTCCTGCAGAGGGTACATAATCCGTGCTGGTCCGAGTACATACCATAGGAATCTAGCAATGACTTCTTTGCTTCCAGACAGATTATGTTAGCAACTTCTGAACTCTGGCAATAGATTTTGAAGGAATGTAAAAAAAAAAAATGTACATAACGTAAAGCTCTCCTCCTGTGTTAATTATCACAGCAGATAACTTACAAAAACTGCTTTTATTAGGGATCAGCTTAAAGATTGGCATAAATCCAAATGTCTTGGTGCTACCAGATAAGCCAAAGTACATGGGGTCCAGGTTATCCACGGGGTCCAGGTTATCCACGGTGTCCAGGTTATCCACGGGGTCCAGGTTATCCACGGGGTCCAGGTTATCCACGGGGTCCAGGTT
>JADRCH010000079.1:4741532-4771110 GCA_019843965.1 Rhynchomys soricoides | reverse complement strand
TCCACGGGGTCCAGGTTATCCACGGGGTCCAGGTTTCCACGGGGTCCAGGTTATCCACGGGGTCCAGGTTATCCATGGGGTCCAGGTTATCCACGGGGTCCAGGTTATCCGGTGGAGTTTTGGAATCCTAATGACTTCTACCTAGCTGTCACCTACTGAGGTCCATTTCTCACACACATTTGCCTTCTTCAGCCACCTGCTTTCTCCTGCCCTTGTCAATAATTGTGCTGTGAGTTCAGTACTGACCAGCCTAAACATATAGAGTGACAACCGCCCAGGGCCCCCAAAACTTTTTGAAAGTTATCCATTTGATATTTCAGTATCCAAGTAATTAATAGTTTTTAAAAATAAAAAATAAAACAAGTCCCTGGATTGTGCTGCCTTCCTGTGTAATTTGGCATTGTGTTTATTTTTGATTCCATGAAGGGAGGGAGACCACCAATTTTCTCAGGGCAAGGAGGCACTTTAAATGTATTGGCATGATCCTCTGAGTTCCCTGTAAATCTTAGTCATTGAACAGAGCGACAGAATGATCTCATAAAGGGCACGGCCCTGCATGGCAGGCTCTGAGCTCGACACCCTGCACCTGAACAATAGACTTTGAACCAATGGAAAACTGTAGTTTCAGCTACACTGTTCAGCTACAGATGCAGCTCTTGCGGCAGCCAGAAAGCAGCTAGTTCTCCCCTCTAGCTCTGTGTCTCCTGGCACAACTTCCCACAGTGAAAAGGCCATCGCCCCAGCTCATGCTACACACAGGATTACAAACTGTTCTAATGGTTTGATTATTGATGGTGTATTTTCTCCCTGATAGGAAACACTGCAAATCTTATGGTGCACTAGATAGCGAGACATTTATTTCATCAGGATGAACGGATGCAAACACGGCTGAGGTAGGAGGGCTCCAGTCATCAAGGACGTTCTCCGCAAACATATTTGTGCGTGGGAGTTAGCCAGAACTTGTTCAGTTGCAAATCCCAGTGAAGAAATTTCTGGGATAAACACACACACGCACACACGCACACGCACATGCACACACAGGCAAGCACGCACAGGCACGTGCACAGAGGTAAACAGCATTCTCGTCCAATAGGCTTAGATATCAAACCCCTCACCCCTTCCTCGTTTTAACGCCCACTTTCCCTCTCAGCTTGCTTGCATCCACAGACACTCCTTACCTTTGTTCTTTACCTTTCCCTTAACTCCGGCTCTTACCTCTCTACAACCTCCTCCTTTCTTCTACCTTGGAGTCCTCTTCTAGTTGCCTCTTGATTTCGATGTTGAGTCATGAAAGCACGGGAAGGAAGAATTTATGTGAAAGCCGTATATACGCCCTCAGAGAGAATAAAAAGGAAGACCCCGAGAAGGAAACACTTTTTGTCCCAGTCATTCGTCATCTCACAAAGTTGAAGGCACAGGTCATAATAGGCAAGTTTTATTTGGGTGTAGATGACACTGAGAACCTGGGAACTATCAGGGAAAGATGCCTACCAACTCATGACAACCATAGGAGCTAACAGAGTATTCGGGCTTCTACAAATACAGTCTTATCTTTTCCTCAGAGCAGTGTGACAGGATGGATTTTATTAGCCTTGTTTTATGGAAAAAGAAATATACAGACCAATCGTCCATCTAAGAATACACAGTGTTCAATGCCTAGAACTTCAGGACAAGGCGCTTAACCCTAAGTAAGGCCACTTCCACCATGGCAGGACTAGCTACAGGAGAGCATGAGAGTGTTAGCTGCATGGACAGAGGGAAACTGACGAAGTACTGTTCGTAGTCTCTCCTGCTTCACCAGCCTGAACCAGCCTGTCCCCAGACTCTGTGACCTTGTTGGCATTCACTACAATTGAGGCTGCCCCTTGTAAGGTCAGAGTCCTTCCCCCTCTCATATGTGGCAAACATATCTGATTCCAAAGGCAAGTGGCGACTCATTCCAAATTTGGAGGAGCTCAGGGCAAGACACTGGAAGGCAATTCCCTTCCTGATTCCCCCCCCCCCCCTTTGATTCTTATGGGAAGGTTCTCAGTTTGCTTAGGGGTAAAGAAAGTTAAAACTCCATGATTCACTGTAGCAGCTTTAAAACAAAACAAGAAAAAAATAAAGTAAGAAAACCTCTGTCTCCCCCTACACCTTTTACATATTCTGTAAATAAAAGAAAAGAGAGAGACCCGTGTGGTACAGGCACGCACACGCCTTCTACATGAACCTAATATAATACAGTTCCATTCCCGCCCTGCTTTCTCTTTCTCTCTACAGCCTGCCAATAATATTTCTAATTAGGGGCTCCCTCTTTCTTCTCAAAATAAGGAATGGTATAAAGCTTTCCATGTTCCACTTTTATGGAAGGGGCATAGAAACACACCAGTTCAAGGCATTTTGCATTCTGTTTTCCATACCAAAGTGATCTGGATAAAGCCCGGCTCACTGTATAATTAATGACCCCTTCCTCATGCTTTCAGGCATAAGCTGATTACCAGTCTGGGTCAGAGAAAACATTTCTCTGGTATAGGATTGCACAATTAAATGTGTTGTGAGGAATGCATGCTGTCTTTTGATCCCTCCGTCTGTGCTCCAGTGGGGGGCAGCATGCTGGGCTGGATGGGCTGTTACTGCCTTCCTGTGAGATATCTGCTGGTTCCCTATACATTCTGGAAAATGACCTAAGACCACCTGAAATTCTGATCACAAAAGTCCTTCGGATGCCCCCACAAGGGGAGCAGATGTCCACGAGGGAATAGTCTGGATTCAGCCAACCGAAACAATTTGTAACACCATGTGAAAGTTGATATTTCTGGGAAAAAATAATAGAGGGGCCCCTCCTGGCTACATTTGCTTTCACTCACAAGTTGCTGAGGTATCATATCTTGGGCAGATGAAAACGGGTGTTTCTGTTTTCAAGTTAAGCAAAAAAGAAATCCTGTGTTCTCTTAAAGAAGCAAGTCTACAGAATAAATCAGTTAGGTAGGGCATTCAAATATTAAAGGGATATAGCTTTCTGCATCTTTAAAGTTAGCTAAGTTTTATACTCCACAGCAGAGCTGTCAATAAAACTTTCCCAGTCGTAGACATGTACAATGGATTGCTCTCCCACATGGCACTCACCAGCCACACATGATTGCTAGTCAACTGAAATAAGAGCATGTGGGCCTAAGGAACTGAAGCTTCAGTTTAACTCATACTTACGTGATTAAATTTGACTTCAATTTCATTAAATTTAAAGAACTACATCTGCCCAGTGGCCTTCACATTGGATGGTAGAGTTTTAAACTTAGTATGCGCATCTTACACGATGAACATATTAATTGAATTTTAGTAAGTCCAGTGTGGCTTTTTTTTCTTTACTATTTATTGAGTATATTTTGTCTCTTGAAACCCTTAAGGTCAATGGGATGTACAAACTTTCATTAGCCAAGAGGAGCCACTGGGCCTGTGCTTGCTTTAAAGCCCCGGGGCTGGGTGATATAATTGAGTGAATGGCTTGAAGAATCACTGGTATGTAGTTCTTTTACTCGATTTCCACTCAGTACCGTTTCATGGAACTTTCCTGAAACTGGATGCAGGAAGGAGCTAGTTGAGAAGAGCCCCTGTTGCCCACTTCTACCATTCCCATTTTCTCTAGAAAGATCGGTGGTATAACAGAGCCTGAAAGGAATAAACCCAAACAAATTGTACTAGATACAGCTCAGGACTGGGGAGACCTTCTAGACACCTGAGGCCCGAGTACTGTATATACAAACAATGCTGCATTGTGGGCCACACTTTGGAGAGTCAGGCATACTGGGTGTTATGTGTTCAAGACCCACCTTTACTGCGTAATGTGTTCCAGGCCAGCTTAGACCAAGAACTAAAGCAGTCTCAAGAACAAAGAGGAGACTCACTTTACAGGAAGAAAGAACTTTGTAATTTTCCCTCTTGTTTACTCTGCTTTCTCTCAATCCATTTTTCCAAGCTATTTCTCTCCTGTCTTGCTTGCTTGAGCCAGAAAGTATGCTACAGTGTGTGGATTAGAGAGTAGATGTTCAGCCCACAAAAGTATCACATTACTGTTTTCAGTGGTGCCTGCTGAATCCAGTACTTTGAATGCACTAGGCAAACTCTTTGCCACTGAGCTTGGGGTTTTGACACAGGATTTTTCTATGAACCTTGGTCCAGCCTTGAACTTACTCTGTAACCTAGGCTGAATTCTAATTCAGGATCCTTTTGTCTCCATCTTCCCAGTGATGGAAATAGAGGCCGAGAGCTAACACAATATTATATTTTTTTAAGGTTATGTCTTTCTGGGCTTATATTCTGATGTTTCAATTAACAATAAAGAATCTCTCTCTTTGATTATGATCTTTCTGATTTACTAGAAGTCATGGACATTAAAACACCTTCCAATATATAAAAGCTGAGATTCTCTTCTATTTCTTCCAGCTCATTACTGTGGATTTAAAACTACTATACATCTACCAAAAATTTTTTATATCTAGTTCATCCTTGGACTATTAAAAAAATAAGATGTATATGGATAATTTTCATGTGTGTGATCTGTATAATTCTAAAGAATCTTGAGGGAAGGGCACAATCCTCCCATATACGTCTGCCGTTTCAGTGCTGTGGCTTTATTAGGTGTGAATACCCTTAAAGATGTAAACTTCTTTCACCCACCCAGTCAATTTTCCCCTTGCAAATGTTCTTAAAGGTGTCTTGACACAGTTAACTAATGATTATGAAACATAAGTAAGAGTGAATTCTTTCCAGCAGGCAGACTTGCTATTTATAGTTTGTGAAATCGATAGTACAATCCAGGGGTGATATACAACACTTAATTTTTCAAAAACAGCTCAAAGAAATAGTCAAAGTGTATTGAATACACATTGTTTTCTCATTTAAAAACAGACTGCAAAAACATAAGAGAGCTTTTCAACTGAGAGATAGTTTTGGCTTAAGAACTGGGGAAGAGATTGAATTGTTTTTAAAAGATATTATTCCTCTTCTGGATTAAAATATTCAGCTTTACTCGGTCCCATATTTTAAATCAATATCTTACTATGAATACAAGGACATGTTTTGCTGGTTTACTACGAACACTCTGGCTTTTTATAACTTCTCACCCCATCAGCAATCAACTGGTAATCAGATAAACAAATACATTCTTGTCATTATACACTTGAATATCTTTGTAACACTTCTGGGGGTTCCTGGGGCCATGCACAGTGGTCCCACCCTATCCAGCAAGGTACATTCTTGAAACTCCCAAACCAAATCTGAAATAGACCAAACCCTATACATACATTGTATTATATTTCCTGCATGTACATGTCTATGATAGAGATCTTATGGTCATAGCAATAAATAAACATTATCTAACATTAGATAATTAGTGACAGAATGATGTTTTAAAAAAAAAAAGTTGTGTAGATGAAATCTCAAATTATCTCACCATACCTCCCTTATCCTTTTGGTGGTGATGCAAGATGGTGAAATGAGGTAAATGCTAAAGGCTCTGTGATGTAGTGATAGTCTACTGCAATGTAGACTGCATAAGAGTGGTCCAAACCCAAGCTCCAACCTGCAATAGTCATCTGTCACCAAGATAGCTGTGGAGTAAGCAAGGCTACAGACAAGATGCTGCTCTGTTTATGTGATGAGATGACCCCAATGCTAAAGGCTATGTGATGTAGTGATAGTCTACTGCAATGTAGACTGCATAAGAGTGGTCCAAACCCAAGCTCCCATCCTGCAATAGTCACCCATCACCAAGATAGCTGTGGAATGAGCAAGGGTGCAGATGGACAGGCTACTCAGAGAGACTCTGTACATCCCAAGCACGTGGAGGCAAAGGCACAAGATGTCATCATGCTGCTCATTACTGCAGCAGAAAATTGACTACTGGAGTGGCATAAATAAATATAGAATACCTACATATTTGGGGGACCAGTGTATACAGCTAAATTTTCAGGAAAAATTGATGGTACCAGAAATCATCATGTTAAGTGAAATGAGACATCACATTAAGTGAAATGTAATCTCCTATACATAAACTAGATTTAAGCATGTGAGGGGGGTTAGTTTTTAAAACTAAAAAAAGTTTCATGAGAGAGAAGGAGAAGCTTTTTAAGGAAGGGGGAAAGGGAGGAAAATGGAATACATGCTACACTAAAGCAAGAGGGGTTATCTCTAGAGAAGGAAGGGAATAAGCCAGAGACCAGCAACGGCCATGGAAGCAGGAAGTGGGGAAGGGGGACAGGGGATGAATGACAACAAAGTTATAATGACATATATGTGTTAAAATGTCAAATAAAACCTATTATTGCATATGCTAATCCAAACATAGTAATCAAACCAATAACAAAATTAAAATGGAAATATATATGTGTGTGTATGTGAGTACATATATACATTATATGATTTTTACTAATCCACGAGCCACAGATTGTGGGGAAACAGTATTGTCAATATACTATCTGGCAAAGAAACACCTTTCCAAGATACACAAATAACTTTAAGTAAAGAATAACTTTAAAATCCTATGGAAAACAGGCAAATAAACCCAGCAGAAGACATTTCATAAGTAAGATATGCAGAGTCAATAACAACATATCAAAGTGGGTAACACTTCCACAACACAAATGACAACCACAACACGATGTTATTTCACATGGATCAGAAGACCGAAGCCTAGACGGCAAGACCAGTCATGTGCATGAGTGTGACCATGTTCATTTTCTCCTGGGGGAAGGAAAACACCTTAGAGAATTATTTTGCATATGCATATTATCCCAAATACCTGCTGTACGACCTGGCAATACCATTTCTAGGTATTTACCCAATATCCTCCTGGGTTTCCTCACACCCAGCAGTGCCAGGCCTGGACTTCCCAGTCAGATGGCATTCCATATTGCAAAATGAACACTTAGCTCCAACAGGAAACTTTTCCAACAGGCAGGTGGCACAGCCACTACAATTAAGGACCTCTGGGGATCGGTACAATGAAGACTTTGAAAGCAGATTTTAGTTGTCCTCAAGTAAGAGTTGAGTTGAAAACCGTTGGTGTTAGCCAAGTTAACACTCTTATATAACCACCTACGGCACTTAAAAGCTAACCTTTGCATCCCTGTGTGTTTCTGTTCTAAAGAAAAATTGGAATAATATTAAAATCTAAATTGTCCAGTTTATTTTTTCAACTAAAGCTCACTGTAAAACTCCTTTGCTTAGAATATCATTGCTTGTACTTAGATGGCAACTTGTTAGGTGCATGGTGGTCAGTTATAATAAGGGTTTTGTAAACTATATTCAATTATAGGCCTTTAAAATAATTCTCTGAGGGGGCTGAAGAGATGGCTCAGAGCACTGGCTAGTCTTTTAGAGGATGTGAGTTCAATTCCCAGCACCCACATAGAAGCTCACAACCGTCCTTAACTTCAGTTTCAGGTGATCCAAATCCTTTTTCTGCCTTCCTTCCATGGGAAATACACAGATAGACATACACGCAGGCAAAACACACCTACACATAAAATAAAAATAAAGTGGATAATTTAAAAGTGGGACCCTTTTTATTGCTATGAAAAGTATGGCAGAATGTCAATATGGATTCAACATAGCTCCCTCTCATCACCATGAAACTACGTATACTTTCCCCCTTTTAAAATGAAAATGGATCTTTTTCCATAGAACATATTCTGGTTTAAGTTTTCACTCTCCCAACTGCCCTCGGGTCATGCCCACTCCCCACTCATCCAAATCTGCACAACCCCATTAGAAAACACACAGGCATCTAAATAATAAATAAATAAAATATAAAATAAAAACGAACCAGAAGAGGGCAAAACAAACAAAAATTAATTTCCCAAAGCTGAGACATAGACATTTGCACACCCAGAAAAACCATAAAAACACAAAATCAGAGCATAATATGTAAGGAAAATGAGATGTAAAAATATGTCCAGACAAAGCATTATGAAACAAAATCACTTCTAAAGCTACTCTTGAGTTCATTTTGTGTTGGCCATATACTACTGGGTGTGGGGTCTGCCCTTAAGTGTGGTTTGTATACCCAGCGAGACTCCTTGGAGAAAACTAATCTTTCCTTTGCCAGAGGATAACAGTTGGAGATAGCTTCCAGGTTAGGAATGGGAGCATGTGTCCACTTCCCCTGTCAGTGCTGGGGTCCCATCTGGATTAGACCCATGCAGGTCCTGTGCATGCCAACACAGTCTCTGTGAGCTCACACATGCAACTTACATTCTCTCTCCCTCCTCTTCTGCAGAGTTCCCTGAACCCTGAGGGGAGGGATTTAATGGAGACATCCCATTTGGGGCTGCATGTTCCAAGGTATCTCACTCTGTTCATTAGTTGTAGACCACTATATTTTTGTTCCCTCCCTAATTTTCTCATTTGTAAAGTGGAGGTGACAGTAACTCCTTTAAGAACTATTTCATCTGTCCCTAGCATCATTGTAGGTGTGGCTGCTGTGTCATTTGTACAGCAGTAGGTGGCAGAGAAGAGAGAAGGCCATGTCTATGCTCAATGTTCTGAAATGTGAACATCTGAATGTTTAGTAGCATAGCATTCCCTGAAAAAAAAGTAAGATGACCACCAGTCTAGTACCTTGAAGGCCAAGAAGGGTTCCTATGGCAGAAACTAGAAGAATCCATGCATGGGGCCATGTCTTAGTCAGGGTTTCTATTCCTGCACAAACATAATGACCAAGATGCAAGTTGCAGAGGAAAGGGTTTATTCAGCTTACACTTCCACGCTGCTGTTCATCACCAAAGGAAGTCAGGACTGGAACTCAAACAGGTCAGGAAGCAGGAGCTGATACAGAGGCCATGGAGGGACGTTCCTTACTGGCTTGCTTGCTTCTCTTGGCTTGCTCAGCTTGCTTTCTTATAGAACCCAAGACTACCAGCCCACAGATGGTACCATCCACAAGGGGCCCTTCCCCCTTGATCACTAATTGAGAAAATGCCTTACTGCTGGATCTCATGGAGGCATTTTCTCAACTGAAACTCCTTTCTCTGTGATAACTCCAGCTTGTGTCAAGTTGACACAAAATCAGCCAGTACAATTGACCCCTTGTCAACTTGACACACAAACACATCACTATTAAGCCTCAACCCTTACTTTCTTATTTATCCCCAAGATCTAAATAACTTTAAAAGTCCCACAGCCTTTGCAAATTCTTACTATTAAAATTTCAATCCCTTTAAAGATATCCAATCTCTTAGAATTCAAAGTCTTTTTGCCATAAAAGTCTCTTAACTGTGGGCTCCACTAAAATACCTTCTTCCTTCAGGAGGTAAAATATATCAGGGCACAGTCACAATCAAAAGCAAAACCAAACTCCAACCGTCCAATGTCTGGGATCCACTCACAATCTTCTGGATTACTCCAAGGGCTTGAGTCACTTCTCCAGCTCTGCCCTTTGTAGCACACACCTTGTCTTCTAGGCTCCAGATGCCTGTACTCCACTGTTGCTGTTGTTCTTGGTGGTCATCTCATGGTACTGGCATCTCCAAAACACTGCTGTCTTCTGCTGCAACTAGGCTTTACCAACATCCTCTCATAGGCTCTCTTCATGGTGCCAAGCCTCACCTCCTTTGCATGACTCCTTCAGTCCTGGGCTGTCAATGCAACTGAGGCTGCACCTTCACCAATGGCCTTCCATGGCCTCTCACAGTGCAGAGCCTCAGCTGCTCTTCACGACTCCTTCATGCCGTCAAAACCAGTACCACCTGAGTGACTCTTACACATTATCAAGCCCAGCCATAGCACAAGGTACAACCATGGCTATCTCTGGAACATAGCCTCTGTGCTCTCAGAAAACACTTCTCAGAAGATTTCACCCCAATGATTCTGGTCTCTTCATAATCACCTCTAATATCTTAGCTCCACCTAACCAGCATCAATAGTCCCAGCAATGCAATGGTTTTGCTTTAGTAGTTCTGGTATCTTGTTAATAACAGCTGATTTCTTCAGCCCCAGCTAACCAAAACCACAGAATCTTCACAGTCAAAATAGCAATGGCCCTGATAAGAGTCTTTAATCTTCCCTCTAAAATTTCACAAGCCAGACTTCCATCTTCTGCACTGTTCTCAACATTATCTTCCAAGCTCCTACAGAACACCCCACAGAGCTCTTAACATCCCAATGGCTCTTCTAGCTCAAAGTTCCAAAGTCCTTCCACAGTCCTCCCCAAAACATGGTCAGGTTGCCACAGGAATACCCCACTACACTGGTACCAATTTGTCTTAGTCAGGGTTTCTATTCCTGCACAAACATCATGACTAAGATACAAGTTGGGGAGGAAAGGGTTTATTGAGCTTATACTTCCATGCTGCTGTTCATCACCAAAGGAAGTCAGGACTGGAACTCAAGCAGGTCAGGAAGCAGGAGCTGATGCAGAGGCCAGGGAGGGATGTTTCTTACTGGCTTGCTTGCTTCTCCTGGCTTGCTCAGCCTGCTTTCTTATAGAGCTCAAGACTACCAGCCCACAGATGGTACCACTCACAAGGAGCCCTTCCCCCTTGATCACTAATTGAGAAAATGCCTTACTGCTGGATCTCATGGAGGCATTTCCTCAACTGAAACTCCTTTCTCTGTGATAACTCCAGCTTGTGTCAAGTTGACACAAAACCAGTACAGGCCACTTGGCTTAGGTCCTGGGAGGAGCAAGGCCCAGTTGATCACCAGACTGGTACCATGGGGCCCAGACAAGGAGCAAGCCTAAGATGACCACTAGTCCTGTGCTGAACAGGCCTGGGATGGGGGGCAGGTGACCATGCCTGAGATGACCCCTGCCCAATGCCATAATGCACAAGCTGAACATAGCATTCCTGAGACCACTCCTGACACAACTCCAGTCACTCAGAGATCCCAGGCACCACTAAGAGGAGCAAGTAAGCAGTAGAAAAATGGAAGAGAAAGAGAGACAAAAGAATGTGGACACAATGAAGCGAAACAGAACTGGGGACTTAAGGGTAGTGAGGGACAGCCTTATGTGAGTAGCCAGTGATGGCACCCAGGGCAATTGGGTCCTGGCTTGTACTACCACTGGGGGCTGTGTCTTAATCGGTAGCCCTACAGCAGTGAGGGTCTGTTACCACCAAAGGCCAGGCAGACTTCTCTGGTCTGGGGAATATTGATGTCTGAAGGCTGTGCAGAACTGGCCCCACCACTCACCTGGGTATTGTGGTAGAGCTGGCCTTGGGGGCATGAAAATAGGGGTGCTGACCTCACCCCTGTCCAGCTGCAGCACTGAGCAATAAAGGCCCCACACATGGTGGGAGTTGTGGGTGAATTGGCTCTACCACTCATCTCCTATGTGGTGGCATGGACCAGGGAGAGATACCCTCCCCCCCTCCCGCCCCTCACCACCTGCAGTAAGTGGAAGAGCTGGCCCTGGAATGATGAGAACAGGAGAGCTGTCCCTGCCCCTCACCAGCTGCAGCCCTCAGGAGAGCAGGCCCTGCATCTCACCTGGGCAGCACAGTTAGGCTAACCCAGGTGGCAAATGCTCAGGTGAACTGGCCCTGCAGGTGTGAACATAGGAGAGCTAGGCACTCTTCTTGTCTGCCTTGCAGCCACATTGGCAAGAGAAAGATGCCCCCTCCCACCCCTGGCCATCTACAGCAGGCAGGATAGTTGACCCTGGAATCATGAGAGCAGGAGATCTAGTCCCATTCCTCATCTGATGCATCATTCAAGAAAGTGGGCCCTACACCTCACCTGGGCAGCACCAGGATATGGGGGTAATGGGAGAGCCAGCACCTATGGTGTGAGCATGGGAGAGCTGCCCCCGCCTCTTGGCTGCTGTGCAGTGGCATCAATGAGAGAGACATCCCCTCCCCTTTGCCCTCACTACCCACTGGCAGAAGGCGGGAGAACTGGCCCTGATGGGGATCACAGAGCTGGAGAGCTCTCTCTGCCCCTCACTGCTGCAGGCCTCAGGAGAGCAGACCCCGAACCTCACCTGGACAGCACAGTAGAGCTCACCCTGACAGCATGAGCATGAAAGAATCGACCTAGCTGTGGCAAGGATGAGGGAGAGAAGCCTTCTTTCCATCTCTGGAGTCTTGTTGCCTATGGCAGATGGGAGAGTTGGCCCTGGAATAAAGAGAGTGAGAGAACTGGCCATGTCCCTCACCGGCTGCATCACTCTGCAGGACCCGTGTCTTTCCTGGGCAGCAGGGTAGAGCTAGTGCTGGTGGTGAGGGTTGCCAGTAAGCAGGCCCCCAGTGCATGAGAGTGGGAGAGCCAGGGAGCTGACGAGCTCAGGAAACTCTCAGGCCCAGATCCAGGGCTTTGGATTGGACCAACCCAACATCTACCCCATCAGTGAACGGCTGGAGTACATGAAGCGGCCAGTCCTACAGGATCTTCATGACACATAGCAACACCAGGATATCCGAGAGGAGTCCCAGAGAGGTTCCAGTACTGATAGAGTGGCAGAAGCCAGAGGCCTCATACAGGCCTATGAGCCATTGAAATGAACATCTGCAAGCAAAGAAGTATGAACAAAAGGGTGTACAGTGGGACACACTGTGCCACACTACAGCTTCCACGATGAGATGTTTTCCCTGTGTCAGGGGAGGGGAGGTAGCAAGGGCAGAGGGCAGATATGAAGAGGGGGGAGATAAGTGGGATTGGGGTGCATGATGGGAAATTCACAAAAAAACATAGAAAATTTTAAAAAGAGCTATATCAATGTTACAAAATTAATGGATAGTGCATCTGCTATAAGCATGTCTCAGAGGACTCCCATGTCTCCTTGAAGATTCTCTCTGCTCCGGTTATGGCAGCACAAATGTTCTGCTGGCCACACTTTCCCCACCGCTGTGACTTTACGTCTTACCCACTGTCAAGAGCCATTTTGGACCCGAATAAATATTGGACTGATGGTTCCTTTAGTCTTTACAACATGAAAACATGCTAATAATGTTTGATATTTTTATTGCAACTTTGTACATAAGACACTGTATCATTCTGCGTATATTAAGTCATCTAATACTGAAGGTGTTAGAATCCTCACTTTCCAGATGCAAAATTTAATGATTGCTTTTTACAAACCTGTCTATGAATAGGAAGGCAGAGCATAATTAAAATCTAACCCAAGATGACTTGGTCCAAGAAGCTAAAAGCTAAATGCAACAAGCCTCCACAGGGGAAAAAAAATGGTATTTTCATTTTTTTCCAACAGGAGAGTAGGAGACAGAGAAAGTAAAAGCACAATTTCTGAGAGTTAGCAAGCAACCATCTCTACTAAGGGCAGCCACATCCCTGTTAAGTGCATCTGATGGCAGCAGGGTTCTTGATCCCAGTGCCTAAGAAACCTCAGTATTAACGATGTGTGCACAGACTAGCGAGTTGTATCAGTGTACAAAAGAGATTGCCATGCAAGTGTGGAGACTTGAGTCTATATTCCCAGAACTCACATCAAAGCCAGACACCTAGAGCAAGCACATGTGATTCCAGTGCCCCTACAGGGAGATAGAAACAGAGACAGGAGAATCCCAGAAGCCCATAGACCAACTAGCTGGGGGATACAGGAGAAAAGCATCAATGAGCTGGTCTCAAACAAGGTGGAAAGGAAAGACCAGTGCTCAAAGTTATCCATGAATTCTATACATTCATATATATACACATGAATGCAATATGCACACATACACACATATACACACCAGGGGCTATGTGTTCATGTCATGTATGATGAACAAACTTGCTGCAGAGAAGAAAGGTCCTTCAAATTTACACAAGGGGGCTAAACATGCCTAAACACCAGGACAATTTAGTATCTTTTCATGAGATTCTTGCAGGTATTCACACACCTTAATCCAGTAAGTAAATTCGTAATATTCTCTAAGGAGAAAATCAGTTGTGAAGCAAGTTTGCTTTAGCAGAAAGGATACTTAATGCATAATTTTTTACTCTTAATATAAACAGCTGCAAATATAAAGCCCAACAAAAAGGAGAGGAGTTTTATTGTGATGGAAGTGTACCATAGAAGATGACAAACTATTAATATGTTATCCAATTACCACTGCATTTGATAATTGAAAAGAGATAACAGTGGACAAAAAAAAAAGTACTTTTCAGTTATGTAGAAAACATGACCATGACTTGATACCAAACACTCAAAATATTATACTCTAAACTGTAAGGAGTGGCTTCTTATGGCAAATTCTAAGATTTTTTCTTTTTCTCTCTTTTTAGTGTATTTTGTAATTTCCTATAATGAGCTTATTTTATTTTGTAAACACGAGAGCATTCAAAACTCACAAAACTGCACGGGAGAACTTTAATAACATAAACATGAAAGCTAGCGAGCTCAGTAAGCAAAGATGCTTGCTATGACCATAAGCCTTACAACCTGAGTTTGCTTCCCCAAATGCATGCAAAGGTGTAAAGGAGAGCAGATTCCATGAATTTGTTCTCTGACTTCCACACGTGCTTTGTGCTACACATGTCCAGACTCTCTCTCTCTCTCTCTCTCTCTCTCTCTCTCTCTCTCTCTCTCTCTCCCTCCCTCCCTCCCTCCCTCCCTGTGCCCCTACTCTCCCCTCTCTCTCTCTCTCACACACACATAATAGTAATACATTTTAAAATTGAAATAAAAAGAAACACGAAAACACCTCCTTGTATGAGAGTTTAGACTTTTGACTTTTTGCTAGCTGCCACATAATCACAGACTGCTTCTCTACCGACCTGTTATTTCTGTTTCTTCATTTCTGAGGATGGTAGTCCCTCCTACTCACTATTGTTGGCAGGACTAGAGCTACCACATGGTCAGAAACCAGAATATGATAGCTGCTTAATGAATGGTAGATATTCTTACATCATTATGATTATCAATTACTTTATACATTATTATAATTGTTTATTATATTTATTAATTATAATATTCAAATGGAAACAGGGATTATCTATTCCTCATAATATCAAGCATGAAATACCACTAAGAGTAGACTTTCAAGATTGGGAATGGAGCTGAGGGACAGAGAATCTACAAGGTCCTAGGTTAGATCCCAAGCCCTGGGATTGAGTGGGAAGACAAGAAGACTTCCAATTTAGAGTCACAAAATTATAAACACTATAGACATATGACATAAGAGAGGAGAATCTTGATTTTCTTCACTTGCCTGTCCGGACACCAGATGGTCCCCCCTCCCCTCCCCTGTGTCTCACCTCACTTCTCTATAGACTTTGCTTCAGCATGTGGCCCCTTCATGTAGGATAGCCCAGAAGGACAAGTTCATGTCCTCTCTTTCTATATATTGCTTTGAAAGCTCATCCACTTTCATGTCATTAAACAGCTTTGTTATTAAATCCAAATTTATGTATGTTGCAGACCTCTTCAGTGCCAGACTCAGTTTCTAATCATCTCAGATACCACAGACCCACATTAACCCCACATATGCCACTCTGAACTCCAGTTTACCTGAGCCATTTCCCATCCTGTCTAATAAAAACCACATTTTCCAGTTGCTCAGGGCAAAGCCCTTAAGGCCATCAAGAATTTTTCTCTTTCACCAGAAGTACCAATGTCTCTGGAATTTCTGTTGACCCTGAATTCAAATCCATGGCCTAACCATTTCTCTCGCCCATGCCCATCTCCTGGATATAAAATAAGTCAGCACTAGTTTTTCCACATCAATGATTACCCACCTCCTTGATTTTTTCCAACAACTTCCTTAAATATATAAGTCAGATCATTTCACTATGGTGCCCAGAGCCAATAGTGTCTCCCCAAATACCACACACACACACACACACACACACACACACACTATTTTGCAATAAATACATGGCCCCCTGATCATCCCAACCCACCATATTTGCACCTGACATACCCTTCAAATATTCATATTCATTAAAGGTGATAATAATAAACTCCAGAAGGCAAGGATTTTTAAATAGGTTGAATCCTAAAAGGCTCAGATATTGCCCAGCACTAGGTTGTGAGGCAAACCTCAATACCTTGTTGAATGTATCAGACATTAGAGGAAAACCAACTCTTGGGAAGAGCCTGCTACACAGACAGCACGCGGCTACCTGCCAGGACTCCATTCTTCATTACTTCAGCCCGATCTCTCTATGATCGTGACCCATGCTCTCCTGTTACCATTTCTCTTCTATTGCAGAGAGGACGGTGAAGCCACAATGGTCCTCAGATGACCTTGTCTCTCTTCCAAGACAAAGCATTTTTCTTTAAGTGTTGATGGATCCACTTAGTGAAGGAGACAAAATAACTAGCCAAGGCTGGCCCACAAAGCCACCCTTTTGGTGTGACTGGAACTTTACAGTAGCACTCTATAGGCGCTGAGTGATAAGTACCAAAGCACAGCAGAATACTACAGGTCTCGTGGCTGAGCACACACCCCATGATCATTACATTCTAATTTCCCAGAACTTGTCTTTTTACTACCCCCTCCCTGGTAGCTCTGTCTCATTTTGTCTTCTGCATGGGCATATGTTGTTTGTTAAAACCATGTCTCTGATTAGAATATTAAAAATCAAGAAAATAGCACCTTAAACTTTCACTTGTAGCAATAAACAAAAGTGAGTGTGACATTAAAAACTAGACCAGGAAGAACTAGATACTCATTAATAGTACATAACTGATAAGTTCTTCATGACAGTAAAAGTTGTGCCTAAAGGACACAGAACATGTACTGATCACCAGACATTCCTTTAAGATAAGCTACTACTAGACACAATTTTTAGACACGACAGAAAATGTCCCAAGGTCAAAAGACAAAAAAAAAAAATGATGGATTGCAGATTCAAGCTCTGTTCTTTAGAATCCAAATGCCACCAACTTCATCCTCTGAACACTGCTCCTTGTGAAATCATTACTGGGGTATAGGTTTTTGGTTTTTAAGATTTATTTATTTATTTTATGTATATCAATGCACTGTTGCTGTCTTCAGACACACCAGAAGAGGGCATTAGACCCCATTACAGATGGTTGTGAGCCACAGTGTGGTTGCTGGGAATTGAACTCAGGACCTCTGAAAGAGCAGTCAATGCTCTTAACCACTGAGCCATCTCTCCAGCGCCTGGGAGATAGTTTCTTATCTGTCATTTTAACGTTTTTCCCAGCAACCACATTTTCATCCAACACCCGAGTGTCATCCCAGGTAGACAGCTGCATAATTCTTCTGGTGCCAGACCAAATCCTGCTCTGTCCATAGTCAAATGAAGGCTGCCATTGCACCCTCTGTGTCTGTGTGGGAGCGGTTGTCATGTCAGAGTATCCAGCTGTCACACACTTTCTATACAAGACAGAATTTGTGTTCCTAGAAAATAGCTGTTATGATTGAAAACCCCAAAGCATTAAGAGATGGAAATTGGGGGGAGAGGGGTGAATGAATGAATGCCCTTAATCCCAGCACTCGGGAGGCAGAGGCAGGAGGTTGCCTGAGGGTAGAAGGCCAGTCTAGTCTACAGAGTGAGTTCCAGGACAGCCAGGGCTACCCAGAGAAACCCTGTCTCGAAAAACAAAGTAAAACAAAACAAAAAAAATGAGAGACAGACAGAGAGAGAGAGGGGAGAAGGAGGGAGGAAGGGAGGGAGGGAGGGAAGGAGGGAGGGAGAGATATCCTTACAAAGGTACAGAGATCAGCTACTTGACCCACTTTTTGTCCTTTCGCTTGTGGTTTCAAGAATGTGTTTCAAGAATGTGTTCCACAAAAGGCTTTTATAGACAGATGCATCCTGGCCTGGTGTGTGAATGAACACCTCCCACAGAGTCTGGGCACGAAAACAAAATTCATACAAAATGATCTGCTAGTTCCCAGATACCACTTCTCTTCCCTACTCAACAGTGAAAACATACTTACTAGCTTGCCGGAAGAAGTTTACAGTAGTCCTTAGAAACACCAACCCTAAGGCCAAAGTACTCCGGTACGCACTTCTGGTACGCACTTCCGTGCTGTGACCAGCTGTCTGACTTTGGCTAAGTTACTGCTCCTACCATGGCCTACATTTCTTAAGTACTAAAATAATAAACATTAAGATAATAGATAATATTCCCTAGGTCTTCTATGAGTCTTCTGTGGAGTATACGAGTATATCATAGGACAATGCCAGGGAGAGCTGTGGTGTGTAATGATTTGTCGCTGTAGTTTTATGGTCACTATGGCCGGAGGACAAAGCAGAACAAATACCTTGCCTGGAGATCATGGACCTGACACATGAACAACAGCCATCTTGTGACTCATTTGCCTTTTACATACATCACCCAGCATTTTATATCCTGTCTTTAACACATACTAAAATGTTAATTAAGAATAAATGTTTACAATCCCTCCATTCCCTCTTTGGCTATGATCCCTGAGTCTTCGGTGCAGGAGTTGCATTGTATC
This sequence comes from Rhynchomys soricoides, assembly GCA_019843965.1. Lineage (NCBI taxonomy): Eukaryota > Metazoa > Chordata > Mammalia > Rodentia > Muridae > Rhynchomys > Rhynchomys soricoides. The sequence continues at coordinate 4,752,754 of JADRCH010000079.1, read as the reverse complement.
ACTTGGGGCTGGTCACCACATGATTGCTCTTTATATTTTGAATAATGATAGCTTTCTTCATTGGTCTCCATCAGTTGACACAAACAGATGTTTCTTTGATGACAGGTAAGACCTATACTTCTCTGTGGGTATAGGACCAGCTGTTTCAAATGTAGTTAGAAGTTAGGCTGGTTTAGTAAACGTCACAGTAGACTGCTCTCTTCCAAGACTTCTGAGTTCGCTAGTCCTAAGATGTTGGCTAAGTTTCAAGTACAAGGCAGTGTTTCCCTCTTGCTGGGTAGGTTTTAAACATAATAAGAGAGGAGTGGTTGCCTCCAAGGTATGTGTAACACTGCTGGACCTTGAGGTTACCGTGGCATGCTGGTCATTGTGCTGGTTCATATATTTCACGGCTTGGTAAGAGTATTGGTTGCTTCTCTCCTCTGGATGCCTGCATGATGCTCTCCCATACCATGAAATCTAGTCTTCAGGAAAGACGCATTCAGGTCAATTCTAGTTCCCTGGCCTCGGGGCCCTAAAGTGCATGGTGTCTCGACAATAGGGACTTACCTTTCACCTCTGAGAAACAACCAAGGACAAAAGCAATTGAAGCCAGACTTTTGTCTACTTTGTGGGTTCCACCCCTCTTCACCTTTATCCCTCTCAACCCCCCAACACTAGATAGGAGAGAAAAAAGACTAGAGGGGAAAGGAGGCATTGATATCATTTGACTACTTCCTGCTGATTTAGGGGCATCAAGTTCTTTAGGGCAATTTCGCTCTTCGTTGTCAGGATAGTGCCAACCAGCAGCCAGGAACCAGCAGCAGCAGGAGGAGGAACAGCAGCCACTGCACCCCTCTCAGGGCTCGAGCATTCATATACTGTCTTAAGAGTCCCCAGAATTCCAAAAATCATACACTTGCAAAAACCATCTGCAGCTGGCAAAATCATAACCCTGCCAGAGCACAAGACAAATCACAGTCTGCTGCTGTGGACAGTCTGAAGCAGCCCCATATCCCACACCTGGGATTAAAATAAAAATATATTCTCATGATATTCCATGGCTTTTTTTCAATCTCAATACAAGCAACAGCCTGTAAATGTTTTAGGAGTCTCTTGGACAGCCCTGACCAACAACTAAGGAAAGGGTTTCTTATACTGGAGTTTTTCTTAGGCCATCTTTGGCTTTTGAAAGGAGCACTGTCAACCCAGATGGAAAAAAATTCATTTAAACTCTACATGTATATTTAAACACAGAATTATATGTATTATAGGCTTTTTGAATAAATTGTTAGTAATATAATTCCGTATGGCTTTTTCAGATATCCTTAGTCATTTTAATACAGAAGAAGGAGGGAGAAGGGTAAAAACCAAAATTATTTTTATAAAGAATTAATGTTTAAGGGATGGAAAGATGGCTCAGTGGTTAAGAACACTAGCTACCATTGAGAAAACTAGGATTCAGTTCCCAGAATCCACACGGTGGCTCACTGGCTCACAACTTTATGTAAACACAGCTCTGGGAGGACCCAATGCCCTCTTCTGACCTCTGAGGGTACTGCTTACTTGTGGTGCACTTACAAGCAGGCAAACAATCGTAAGATTAAAACAAAGAAATCTTTTTAAAATGTTTTAGAGAACAAATGCTTGAAAATGTGCATTACATGATGGGGGGGTCTTCATCTGCCTTTAATACATAGCATAAATATTTCCAGGTATGTAATTGGAGGATTCTGAGAACAGTGCATGTGTCACGTCATATTTCAGAAGGCTGTTGGCCTCTTGACGAGAGCAATGTAGGCCATGTGTCTTAGATTTCCGAGATTATGATTTCATTGCTTCGCATGAGTGAAAACCGATTTCTTTCCTATTCAGCTAATTTCCTCTGCGAATGGGCATTAGCAGAGATACTCTTAATAAAGTATGGAACATAAAAATGGAAAACCGACTATTTGTTTCAGCCAAATAGATGAAAAAGAGTGCAGTCACTAGCTCTGGTCACGCATCCATCAAAGTGAAATGTCAAAGTCAGTGTGTGTAGCCATGAAGGATGCTGCGGTCGAAGCTGGCCTTGCTGCATAAAGCAGGGCATATGAAAGCCCAGGACACCATCTGTGCTATGAATTACTTTTCCTTTTCCTATTCAGTACTCCGCCTTTTTATTTTAATGATAATGAAACTCTGAATTAGGTATTACATGTCAACCCGAGGCATGTCTTGAGTGCCCTTGCATTTATCATCAAATACAGGGCACATCACCTCAGTCCACATTTCCAGGCTGGGCTTCATTCCATCTACGACAGTGCACAAGGACAGAGCAGAAAGATTGGAAGTTGACAGTAAGGCACACTGATGTAATATATAAACTGTGTCATGCTGTTAAGTCAGAAAACACTGAAGGGCTTAAACAACATTCCTCACTGAAGCAATGCTTTCTTTTCTTTTGAGAGATGTTCAGAGAGCTATTGATCTTCAGATTGTCTGAAGGTGAACTGTTGGTATCGCTTCTGAAGAGATGCCAGCAGTTGGTCCTTCATAAGTATTTTCTCAACCATTTAGTTACGATTCTAACATATCACTTACATTAGAATACTGGATTTGTTCTATTTTAAAATACTGAATAAGTTTTGTCATCCAAAACTTACTTACTAGATCTCTTTCTTAGTCCGGTAAGATGTAAGAGAAAACAAAATCCACCTTTCTCCCCATGGTGCTCAATGAGGAAAAAGGTTGTAAATACATCCAAAACTTTACAGTTCCTGCAGCACAGTGATCTCAAATCACATCTTCAAAGAATTGGTCACTCATAAATTATGAATCCAGCGTCATAGTTCATATAATGTAAGCATAAATCTAATGCTAACTGGAAAAAGGATACTTCTGTCTGTACAAATGCTAGAAGATATGAGAAAAGGGAAAATACTCACAATAGTTCTTGAAAGATTTATTTGAGAGTCCAAAGTGGAAGACACAGCAAGCAATTCAAACACAGATATTAATAAAATGATGATAAACTATGGTGGGGGGGAGTCCAGGACTTACACACCGCTGGTGGGCTACCGGACTGGTATAACCGCTATGGGAATCAGTAAGAAGATACATCAAAAAGCTAGAAATCAATCTATTGCTCCACCTACTCCACTCTTGGGCAGACACCCAAAGGACTCCACCATAGAGATACCTGTTCAAACATGTTTATTGTTGTTTTATGTAAAATAGCCAATCAGTGGACACAACCAGGACATACATCAACTGGTCAATGGGTAATGAGGATGTGATGTACTTATAGACTGGAAAGTTATTCAACTATTAACAAAAAGCAAGATTGACCCCTTGATACTCCCGGAGACTGATCCACCAACCAAAGAATACACATGGAGGGACCCATGGTGCTGGCCACATATGTGGCAGAGGAAGGTCTTGTTAGCCATCAGGGGGAGGAGAGGGATTGGGCTGGAGGGTGTTAGATTCCCCCAATATATGAGAATGCCAAGGAGGGAAGATGAGAGTGGGTGGGTGGGTGGATGGGTGGGGGAATACCCCCATAGAGGCAAGGGAAGGGGGAGGGAATAGGGAGGTTCCAAAGGGGAGATCTGGAAAGGTGGAAACATCTGAAATGTAAATAAAGTATCAAAAAAATACAATGCAATAATAACTCCCTAGAAACCAATAAATAAATAAATAAATTTAAAAAGAAAAAGAAAAAGCAAGATTATAAAATACATCCGTAAACAGATGAAGCTGAACTAATCATTCAGAGAGAGGTAGCCCAGTCTCAGAAAGACAGAAATCACATGCCCTCTCTCACTTGTGAATGTTAGCTTTGAAACCATGTGTGTTTCATTTGGAATACTCATCCAGGTCAGGAAATTAGTGAGAGGCTGAGGATGGGGGTGGAGCTTTCAAAGGAAGGAAGATAGAATGTATTGTTATAAAGTCTTAAGGGGGAAATAAAAGAGGGATTAAATTGGGGTGGAAGCTAGGAGGACAGGGTAGAAGAGGGAAGTCAGGAGGGAAAAAGAACACTAAAGATCTGCTTTCAAAGCCATATAGAAAACTCTACTACAGTAGAAATGTCCATGTGTGAGTGTGTGAGTGTGTGTGTGTGTGTGTGTTAAACATATATATGGTAAATTGGAGCTACTCTATATAGCAGGGTGCAAATGCCCCTAATAAGTACCATAGGCTAATAAACAAAATAAGGATGGGTTAAGATTCTTTAGCCAGTGAGGCCTCTAAATGCCCAAACATTACAAGCTACTGCCATGACTCTTGGCTACCCTCTAGAACTTGACAGTAAGACTCCATTGCTGAAGACATCACATATTTGACTAATGTAACATGAAGGGTAAAGCTGGTACTGACCTGGAAGCTACATCCCTGCCAGCTAGCTTTCATAGTGCTGTCTGTGGGAGAAAAGTAATTAATGATACTTATCCAATCATGAACTCTGGGAGTTAAAATAACAAGTGGCCTGCCTGGCAAGACATACCCACTTGTACAATAATACTCTAAACAACATGGGAATGAGCAACCATTGTGGTCAGATTTAAGCCCCATTCCATGGGATAAAACCATACTTGGTACCACTGCAGGCCAAGAACGGGTAGCTAAACAGGCCGTGGACCATTGAGGAGAACCTACTACTATTACTCTGCCAGATGTACAAAGTATTAAACGGACTCTTCGTGAGAGATCATCATATCCACAGAGTAACCAGTCTCTCAACCCTCATCAGAGAAGCTTCTGTTTGTGGTAGATGGTGGGTACCACGAGACCCACAATTACTCAAGATACAGAAAATAACCAATTACAGAACTCTCGTCTCTAAATGGGGAATCTATATCACAATCCTTCCCAAGAGAGGCAGAGTGTAAAATCGGGTGTGGTAGATGACCACAAAGAAACACAATCTTCCAGACATAGCAGGACAGTTACACATATGAACTTATGGCAATGTTAACAGCATGCACAAAACCTGTGCAAGCTCAAGTCAGACCAAAGTCCAGCATAGAGAAAGAAAGAGTAAGAAATTCTCACTCCTAGCTAAGGAGCTCTTGCAACTGATAGTTTCTGGGAAAGGGAGAGTCAGGATTCGTCAAGAATACTGTCCCTGGTAAGTTGATCACACTCCAGTAGAAAGCCGTACATCCAAGAATATATGGGCAGCACAAATTGGACTTAATGTGTGTGTGTGTGTGTGTGTGTGTGTACATATATGTGTATATATACATATATATGGGTGTATATATATGTGGATATATATATGGGTATATAATGGAGATATACATATATGGGGTGTATATATGTGGGAATAGATAGATAGATAGATAGATAGATAGATAATGGAGATATATGTGGGTATATAAATGTGGATATATATATATATATATATATATATCTTTCTTATATGTATATATATATGAAAGAGAGGACACAGAGTTGGATGAATAAGGGAGGGAAAGGAAGGAATATGGATCTTAGAGGAGTCAAATCAAGGAAAAAGTATAGTCAAAACAGGCTGTACAAAATTCTCAAAGAATTAATGATTGGTTTTTCAAGACAGGGTTTCTCTGTGTAGCCCTGGCTGTCCTGGAACTCACTCTGTGGACCAGGCTGGCCTCCAACTCAGAAATCTGCCTGTCTCTGCCTCCCAAGTGCTGGGATTAAAGGCGTGCGCCACCACGGCCCGAATAAAAATATTTCTTAAGAAAATAAGGAAAGGAAGGAGATGTAAAATTCCATCTCCTGTGCATGGCATGAACTCAGTCATGACTTCACAACAGCTCTCTGCAATAGACCCACACAAGACTGGCCTATTAATAGTCTGTTGCAGACCATGGAGGAGCCCCTGGCACCCTACCCCTCCCTGCTGAGGTATTTGCTACTGATAGATTCTGAGGGAACAATCATTATCTTTAGTTGTATATCAACTAATGATCCACTAATCTCTAATGGATAGTTCCACGCCCATGGTCATACAGATCTTAGACTCGGTGGGTCTGAAAAAGATCTTTGAAAGGGAATTGAACAGTGGGAGGGTTAATGAAGTGGACGGAAGGCAAGAGAAGAGTGGGAAGGGATCTAGCAGTCAGAAGCACTTCATACACTCACAAAAGTGCTACGGAATTATTCCAATAAATGTTTAAAAGCTAATAATTAAACTTCCTTCCATATAGATGCTATGATTTTGATATTTGGAGAGTGGTACAGATGCAGTTCATTAAGGAACCCAGATAAGCTCATCCTGGGCTCAGTGCAATGAAAATGGTCTTCCAAAGGGAAGAGAGGAGAGAAGACACACAAACCAGACACCAAGAGAAGACGAATGCAGTGAGTGTGAAGCATCAACAAACCAGTGAGTGCCAAGGGTTGAGGGCCACCATCAGAAACCCAGAGAGTGGCATGGCACATCCTCTTGTTCAGAGTCTGCAGAAGGGCCCAATCCTACTTAAGCACTGATTTCAGCTCAGTGCCATCTGACAAATGAAATTCTAAGTTTCTATTGTCTTAAACCACATGCTTTGAGGCAATTTCTTACAGCAGTCACGTGAATCAAATGAAAAGGGCTTGTAGCAGTGTTTAAATTAGCATTTCTCAGTTAACATTGTAGGTGTGCATGCTCCATACTTGTAGTGTTCAGAATTGCATTTATCTGACTTGCACGATATGATTCAATGTTTCAATTAGAAATGAATGTTCCAAATGCCACACTAACTTTCTTCCTATATTTTCTTTAGAAAATGTGCCCAGAAGTCCATTTGGATTTCATCAACGGTCTGGTTGACTTAAGATTCAGTCTCTAGGGAAGAAAACACAGAATGGGGTATTAGCTTGAGGGTCCCATCAGTGCCTGAGCTAGCCACAGCTGACCCTTTATGTGACAAGGCTGCCCTCAATGTTACTCTTACATTTATGACTCCCATTACCCTTTCCACTTGTGACATTCCTATTTGCCACTAATTGACCAAATTAATCAGTGGGATGGGAAATAATCGTTCACTAGCTGTCAAGCAAACCTTGTCACTTTGTGACGTCCAGGGCTCAAAGCCATTCAGTTCAATTAGCTTCATTGTTTTACACACAGTGCAGTATGGTGATCACTGGCAAAATTCCTTCATCTTTTGTTCTTTTTCTCCCCCATGAGACGATAAGACATCTTAATAAATATGCCAAAAATAGATACAGACCTGACCACAGTGAAACAGCTGCCGTGATCCAAGATTAGCCGCTGGAAAAGTTCTGTCCTTCCCAATCACCCTTGTAATGTCTTCAGGGAAGGAAGAACAGATTATCTGGTTGTCCTAAAAGATCAGTGGCTAATTACAGCTAATTGCAGTCAACCTCACCTATCTGTGCTAATGGAAGGCATCCCTGATTCCAGCAATCCCCACCAGGCCAGTTTCCATTAGGTTTCAGCAAGTAAAAACACAAAAGACATTTCCACTACAACTCTTTTCTCATAGTTCTTTGGAAAACTCTTGAGAAAGTTAGGGGTTGATTTTAGATTGTATGAAGGTAACATGGATACATTCCTACTACCCCTTGGTCAACATATTGGATTTACAACTAAGACTACACCTGGACTAGAACTAGAATATGATTCACATCCATTAGTAGACAGAGCTGAGAAATAATTTAAAAAAAAAATCATACTTTCAGGGCAAATATGACCCTAAGCCTAGAGGCTGACTTGAGATTGATGGTGATAATTAATAATCATAATAACAATGATGACAAAATTTTCCATTGCTGGGCACCTTTTTGACATACCAAGTACATACTGGAAGTAATCCTGTGATTACATTATTAATTATAATATCCTCATATTTATAATTAATTATAAATAATGTAATTAATATTATCTTATTCATATTATATTATGCAATTAATATTAATTTTCTCTTTATTAGCAAAAATTGAGGCTCATGGAAGTTATGTAGCTGACCTTATATTATCCAATAGCAAATGACTAAATATCTTACTCTACTTAGGCTCCTATAGTAAAATGCCTTGGTGACTTGTAAGCAGGTTTATTCCTCACAGTTCTGGAGAGTCCAGGAGTTAGTCACTGTCATAGTCTGTGTCTGGGAGGACCTATTTATTCCTTATAGATGGAAAAATCTCTTATACCTATTCTTTAAAGATACTAATTCCTTTCATAAGGGCCCCACTGTCATGATCCAGTTACCTTTCTCTATTTACACACCCACATACCAGCACATGGGTGAGTGGATGTCAGCATACGATTTGGGGTAAAAGACAGTGCAAACACTTAAAACATTCTAACACTGAAGTGATATTCAAATTGGATCTTACTCCAACTGAATGGGATCTTACTTTGTTTTTCACTCAAAATTATTTTAATGTCTTTTCATGAGAGTGAGCAGAAAAGACTGAACAAAGTTTCCTGATCATTTGAAATCCCCCATTATAAATATAGGTGTTTGTTGAATGCTCAAATGACACTAGACTTAAAATAAGATTATACCTCAATAATATCATAAATTGATGAGGGACTGTGGCTGCCTGGTTTTGCTCAATACTAAAAGAAGAAGCTATAATACCACATACCCACAGCCCTGCAAAGATCAAAATTCAAAATCTAAAATACAATTTCTACTAAGTGGATCTCATTTGCACAAAGGTAAAATTAAAAATGAATAAATCAAGCCACGGTCAGTCAAGGACTGTCTATTCTAATTAAATCACATTAGAGAGTTAGGTGCTTGGCTAATACAAACATATTAACATCTCTCTAAAAGACATAATTTTTTATGACAGATGGAGCTTGAGGGTTAGCAACTGAAATTTTAAGAGTCTAGTTAAAACTTGTTTTATTTAGAAGGCACTGACAGGGATAGATCCTGAAAAGCCCATTAAATTAAGACTCTGCTGCATAAATGTGTCAAAATCTTCCTTCCACATTAACTTAGCCCACTGCCTGATTGATACCACAAGGGGAAATCCCACCAGACAAATTCAGGTTGTGTGTCCTTAGTTTGAAAATAATTTCTTCCTGAAATACACTTTACTTTTAACATAAATTTAAATTGGATATTCTAGGAGAAAAGATAAATATTGGAATATCAATAAAGAGAAATTATATTCTTTCAAAGTGAAAATTATGATAATGCCCTATAATTTTAATATTCTATAATAAGATCATTATTCTTTAATAATATTGATTTATCTAATAAGTTTGTGCTGTGATAGTGACAACTAGATTACTATTAGTAAAGTCCATTCCAATTTACTAATTGATCTAAACAAATAACAGTTCTACATGCCAGGATCAAGAAGTAATCAATCCTGCCAGCACACACTCAGATGAAGAAGATACACATATACACAAATAATCATTTGTAACAATGTAGCTGCTGCTAGCGACCTGACCACTCACAATGTGCCCAGTTACGTGGAATCATTTTGTGTATACCAAGACCTCTTTTTCCATCATCTATTCTTGACTACGTAATTCTTTGGCTTTATAGATTTTTATCTACTCTGCCCAGTCTTCCCAGCCTCACCTTCAAGGCCTTTGCACAGACCTGCTAGCATTTCTCCCCAGGATTCTACAAAAGTCTCATTCCAGTCTGTCTGTTCATGAGTACCTGATCCAGTTCCAGATTTTTCCACATTGAATTACTGGGCCAAAGTGAAAGCCCACACTTCCTACTAAATTAATAAACATATTTTCACTACAAAATAAGACTTAAATACAAAAAGGTACAATGCCAGATTTTTGTATAGTCAATGTCTAACCTTGGGTACTCCTCACACTCTTAGACACTAGTTTTCTGTCATGTGGCTTGCCAGTAATAATTACTTGGACAACTTGGGAATAGATAAGAAAAATGCAAATGAAATACAGAGTGTGTAGAAATCATTCAGTAAGAAACAAATAGTAATCTTGGTTTCAAGCTCCTTGCCTTTAACTGTACCAATCATTGGGCTGTAGCATCATAGAAGCATTCATAATCACCTGCCAGTGTCAAACTTCCCTGCACCACCCTGGTTTCGTCTATTACTTTGGCAAAACCTGGAATGATATTTGAAGGCGAATGATCAGCAGAAACTACCCATTTGACATCACAGTCTTCCCAAATTAACCAGACATTATGCACAAATTACTTGGAAGTGTAAGGGCTCTGCCTTTTTAGGCCCACAGCACAATAACAGTGATGGGCAACACTTCAGAATTCACATGCTTGAAGCTTTGTTACAAGTCAAGTTTTTTTCTACTGAAGGAAATTTGATTTCCTTCTACTTAAAAGCGTAGATTCTTACAAATCCTGCCTCAGAATCTTCTATAGAGAACTCAATGCACGATGGTTGTGTTAGGACCTAGATTGTTCACTACTTACAGAGAGAAATGCAGAGATGTCTTTCGATCTCTGATGGTGAATGGAAAGTAGGCAGGCCCTAGAAAGAGATGACCCAGTTGTTAAATTGGAATGCAACATGAGAGGAGAGGGTGTGAAGTGCTTTCCACAAATCTCCATCTCATGTGCCACACTGGACCATCTAGAACTGTGTGTAACTGTAAACCAGAGCAGAGAATACTTTAAAGGAATAAAATAATAAACATGTTTTAGTTTTACAAGCATAGAAGTGTTAGTGAAGATGTGTGCATACTTATATAAACATTTGAAGTACAGCCATAAAAAAAGATTAAATTATTCTTAGCTTTTGGGTTATAAATAAAATAGTTGGGCAAACAGATTTGACCTCTGGGCCATAGTTTGGCGGCCCCTCTTATAAAGTACTGTGAGCTCAGCCCACAGAGTAGAAGCAGGAGCTGTTCTGCCCTGACTACCAGGAGGAAGAGTCTTTGGGAGTCACCTGAAAGACTGGCTGCAACACTGAACATGCTCAACAACGACACATTGCTTAATATGAAAATAATTCATGTACAAACCTCTTTAGATGAGTTTGATTAATATCTCAGCTCCAATATTAGTGGTGTAAATCAAAATTAATTTTCATAGTAAGATTCTTAGCCATTAACAGTCCTGCAAACTAGAACCAGTGAAGTAATTTTTTTTAATTTTAGTTACTTCAGAAATACAAAATTACATGATTTGTTTGTTTTTAATAACTGATCTTCAATCAATAAAAATTTATTTTTCGAGCCTCCATATACAAACAGTGCAGGAAGAAAGCTACCTGCCCACTTGTGCTGAGGAGCCAGCAGGAGGCGGGCTCCAGACACAGGGACTGAGGAAAAGCCGGGAGGTAAG
>JADRCH010000079.1:4721492-4741522 GCA_019843965.1 Rhynchomys soricoides | reverse complement strand
AAGAGGATGATAGAAGATTTTAAAAAGGAAATAAATAACTCCCTTAAAGAAATACAAGAGAACACAGGTAAACAACTGGAAGCCCTTAAAGAGGACACACAAAAATCCCTTGAAGAATTACAGGAAAACACAATCAAACAAATGAACAAAACCATTCAGGAATTTAAAACAGAAGTAGAAACAATAAAGAAATCACAAACAGAGACAACCCTGGAGTTAGAGAACATAGGAAAGAAATCAGGAATCATAGATGCAAACATCACCAACAGAATACAAGAGATGGAAGAGAAAATCTCAGGTGCGGAAGATACCCTAGTAAACATGGACACAACAGTCAAAGAAAACACAAAATGCAAAAAGCTCATAACCCCAAACATCCAAGATATCCAGGATGTAATGAGAAGACAGAACCTGAAGATAATAGGCATAGAAGAGAGTGAAGACTCCCAACTTAAAGGACCAGTAAATATCTTCAACAAAATTATAGAAGAAAACTTCCCTAACCTAAAGAAAGAGATGAACATAAGCATACAAGAAGCCTACAGAACGCCAAATAGACTGGACCAGAAAAGAAATTCCTCCCGTCACATTATAGTCAAAACACCAAATACACAAAACACGGAAAGAATATTAAAAGCAGTAAGGGAAAAGGGGCAAGTAACATATAAAGGCAGACCTATCAGAATTACACCAGACTTTTCACCAGAGACTAGGAAAGCTAGAAGATCCTGGGCAGATCTCATACAGACTCTCAAAGAACACAAATGCCAGCCTAGGCTGCTATACCCAGCAAAACTCTCAATAATCATAGATGGTGAAACCAAAATATTCTATGACAAATACAAATTGGCACAGTATGTTTCAATAAACCCAGCCCTACAAAGAATAATACATGGGAAATGCCAACTCAAGGAGGGAAACTACACTCAAGAAAAAGGAAGAAAGTAATCTTTCAACAAACTCAAAAGAAGATAGCCACACAAACAATATAAACAACATCAAAAATAACAGGAAATAACAATCACTATTCTTTAATATCTCTTAACATCAATGGTCTCAACTCTCCAATAAAAAGACATAGACTGACAGACTGGATCCATAAACAGACCCAGCATTTTGCTGCATCCAGGAAACGCACCTCCCTGTTAAAGACAAACACTGCCACAGAGTAAAGGGCTGGAAAACAATTTTCCAAGCAAATGGCCCCAAGAAACAGGCTGGAGTAGCCATTCTAATATTGGATAAAATTGACTTTCAACCAAAATTCATCAAAAAAGATGAGGAAGGACACTTCTTACTCATCAAAGGAAAAATCTACCAAGAAGAACTCTCAATTCTGAACATCTATGCCCCGAATGCAAGAGCTGCCACTTTCATAAAAGAAACTCTACTAAAGCTCAAAGCACACATTGCACCTCACACAATAATAGTGGGAGACTTCAACACCCCACTATCAACAATGGACAGATCTTGGAAACATAAACTAAACAGAGACACAGTGAAACTAACAGATGCTATGAACCAAATGAGTTTAACAGATATCTATAGAACATTTCATCCTGCATCAAAAGAATATACCTTCTTCTCAGCACCTCATGGTACCTTCTCCAAAACTGATCATATAATTGGTCACAAAACAAACCTCAACAGATATAAGAAGATTGAAATAATCCCATGCCTCCTATCAGATCACTACGGATTAAGGTTGGTCTTCAATGGCACAAACAACAACAGAAAGCCCACATACATATGGAAACTGAACAATGCTCTGCTTAATGATAACTTGGTCAAGGAAGAAATAAAGAAGGAAATTAAAGACTTCCTAGAATTCAAACAAAATGAAAATACAACTTACCCAAACCTATGAGACACTATGAAAGCAGTGTTAAGAGGAAAACTCATAGCTCTGAATGCCTCCAAAAAGAAACTGGAGAGAGCATACACTAACAGCTTAACAGCACATCTGAAAGTTCTAGAACAAAAAGAAGCTAATGCACCTAAGAGGAGTAGAAGGCAGGAAATAATCAAATTAAGGGCTGAAATCAACCAAGTGGAAATTAAAAGAACTATACAAAGAATCAACAAAACCAAGAGCTGGTTCTTTGAGAAAATCAACAAGATAGATAAACCTTTAGCCAAACTAACCAGAGGGCTCAGAGACAGTATCCAAATTAACAAAATTAGAAATGAAAATGGAGATATAATAACAGATTCTGAGGAAATTAAAAAAATCATCAGATCCTACTACAAAAGCCTATATGCAACAAAATTGGAAAACTGGAGGAAATGGACAAGTTTCTAGACAGATACCAATTACCAAAGTTAAATCAGGATCAGATAAACCATCTAAACAGTCCCATAACCCCTAAAGAAATAGAAGCAGTCATTAAAAGTCTCCCAACCAAAAAAACCCCAGGACCAAATGGGTTCAGTGCAGAAGTCTATCAGACCTTCAAAGAAGACCTAATACCAATACTCATCAAGCTATTCTATAAAATAGAAACAGAAGGAACACTACCCAATTCATTCTATGAGGCCACAGTCACACTGATACCAAAGCCCCACAAAGACCCAGCCATAAAAGAAAACTTTAGACCAATTTCCCTTATGAATATCAATGCAAAAATACTCAACAAATTCTTGCAAACCGAATCCAAGAACACATCAAAACGATCATTCACCATGATCAAGTAGGCTTCATCCCAGGGATGCAGGGATGGTTCAATACCTGGAAATCCATCAATGTAATCCACTACATAAACAAACTCAAAGAAAAAAAACACATGGTCATTTCGTTAGATGCTGAAAAAGCATTTGACAGAATTCAACATCCTTTCATGATAAAAGTCTTGGAATACAAGGAGCATACCTAAACTTAGTAAACGCAATATATAGCAAACCAGTGGCCAACATCAAACTAAATGGAGAGAAACTTGAATCAAACCCACTAAAATCAGGGACTAGACAAAGCTGCCCTCTCTCTCCCTACCTATTCAATATAGTACTTGAAGTTCTAGCTAGAGCAATCAGGCAACAAAAGGAAATCAAAGGGATACAAATTGGAAAGGAAGAAATCAAAATATCACTATTTGCAGATGATATGATGGTATAGTTAAGTGACCTGAAAAACTCCACCAGAGATCTGCTACAGCTGATAAACAACTTCAGCAAAGTGGCTGGATACAAAATTAACTCAAGCAAATCAGTAGCCTTCCTATACTCGAAGGATAAACAGACTGAGAAAGAAATTAGGGAAATGACACCCTTCACAATTGTCACAAACAATATAAAATATCTTGGTGTGACTCTAACCAAACAAGTGAAAGATCTGTATGACAAGAACTTCAAGACTCTGAAGAAAGAAATTGAAAAAGACCACAGAAGATGGAAAGATCTCCCATGCTCATGGATTGGCAGGATTAACATAGTTAAAATGGCCATCCTGCCGAAAGCCATCTACAGATTCAATGCTATCCCCATCAAAATCCCAACTCAATTCTTCATAGACCTAGAAAGAGCAATTCTCAAATTCATATGGAATAACCAAAAACCCAGGATAGCAAAAACTATCCTCAACAATAAAAGGTCTTCTGGGGGAATCAACCTCCCTGACCTCAAGCTGTACTACAAAGCAGTAGTGATAAAAACTGCATGGTATTGGTACAGTGACAGGCAGGTAGATCAATGGAATTGAATCGAAGACCCAGAAATGAACCCACACACATATGGTCACTTGATCTTCGACAAAGGAGCTAAAACCATACAGTAGGAAAAAAACAGCATGTTCAACAAATGGTGCTGGATCAACTGGCGGTCTACATGTAGAAGATTGCGAATTGATCCATTCCTATCTCCTGAACAAAGCTCAAGTCCAAGTGGATCAAGGACCTTCACATAAAACCAGATACACTGAATCTAATAGAAGAGAAAGTGAGGAAGAATCTCGAACACTTGGGCACAGGGGAATTGTTCTTGAACAGAACACCAATGGCTTGTGCTCTAAGATCAAGAATTGACAGATGGGACCTCATAAAATTACAAAGCTTCTGTAAGGCAAAGGACACTATAAATAGGTCAAAATGGAGACCTACAGATTGGGAAAAGATCTTTACCAATCCTACATCTGATAGAGGGCTAATATCCAAAGTATACAAAGAACTCAAGAAGCTAGAAGCTAGACGCTAGAGATCCAAATAACCCTATCAAAAAATGGGGAAGTGAGCTAAACAGAGAATTCTCAACTGAGGAAACTCGAATGGCAGAGAAGCACCTAAAGAAATGTTCAGCATCCTTAGTCATCAAATGCAAATCAAAACAACCCTGAGATTCTACCTCACACCAGTCAGAATGGCTAAGATCAAAAACTCAGGTGATAGCAGATGTTGGCGAGGATGTGGAGAAAGAGGAACACTCCTCCATTGCTGATGGGAATGCAAGATGATACAACCTCTCTGGAAATCAGTTTGGCAGACCCTCAGAAAAATCAACATAATACTACCTAAGGACCCAGCTATTCCACTCCTGGGCATATACCCAGAAGATGCTCCAACACGTAATAAAGACACATGCTCCACTATGTTCATAGCAGCCATATTTATAATAGCCAGAAGCTGGAAACAACCCAGATGTCCCTCCACAGAGGAATGGATACAGAAAATGTGGTACATTTACACAATGGAATACTACTCAGCTGTTAAAAACAATGACTTCATGAAATTCGTAGACAAATGGATGGATCTTGAAAATATCATTCTGAGCGAGGTAACGCAGTCACAAAAGAATGAACATGGTATATACTCACTGTTAAGAGGTTAGTAGCCCAAAAGTTTGAAATACCCAAGAGTCACTTCGCAGCAACAGTAGTTCTGAGTGTGACGTCCCAAATGGAGGACTTGGAGAAAGGACTGAAGGAGCTGAGGGAGTGTGCAGCCCCAGGGAGGTAGCAACAGTGGCAACTGGCCTGACCCCCGGATACTCCTGGAGATTGATCCACCAACTAAAGAATACACATGGAGAGACCCATGGTGCTGGCCACAAATGCAGCAAAGGAGGTTCTTGTTATCCATCAGAGGGAGGAGAGGCCCTTGGGCCTGAGTGTGTTAGATCCCCCAGTGTAGGAGAATGCCAAGGAGGGAAGATGAGAGTGGGTGGGTGGGTGGGAGGGTGGGTTGGAGAATATCCCCATATTGGCAGGGGGAAGGTGGAGGGAATAGGGAGGTTCCAAAGGGGAGATCTGAAACATTTGAAATGTAAATAAAGTATGAAAATAAAAAAAAAAAACAAACAGTAGGATAAAAGATAAAGAAGAATCTATAAAAAAAATTTATTTTTCATCTACCAAAAGTAAAATAAAATTAGGAACAAAATTGGTCTGCTTACTACTCCATTTCTTTTTAATATGATACTTTAATGCAAAATTAGACAAAATTAATTTAATATTTTATGTGCTATGAATTAGAATATCTGTGTGTGAATGTATAGCATTTGCAAAAGGTAACAGTTCAGTTTTGTTCTCTTAAATTTAAACTGGAAACAAAATTTAGTCAATTGTTTTTATCATTAATTATGTGCATGCGGCCAGCACAAACTGGTCTGCATTGGACTCTACTGTTATTTTAGGGGCATGAAGTCGGGTGGTAGAGAGGTGAGGGGGGATCTGGGATGGGAGTTGGTAGAGGGGATGAATACAGTAAAAATACCTATTATGACTTTCTGAATGAATAAATAAAAACTGCTTTTAAAATCTCCAGTTATCTTTATTCACTGAAAACCTCATTGCTTTCTAGTTGGATATTTTTATCACATCCTTCTCTTTGTTTAATTCACATGTATTTTTAATTTTTAAAAATAAAATCTTAGGACATTAATTTGAGCTATTTTCTTTTCCAGAGGGAATTTAATAATACAATTTCTCACTTAGGACTTCTTTAATGGGTCCTATGAATTTGGATATTTTGTGTTTTAACTTACATTTGCTTAAAAGTATATTTCATTTTCTCATAAATTTCTTCTTTTTCCCATGTTATGTTTAGAAGTGTGTTCTGAGGAAGTGTACTTTCTATATTTGTTAAAAATTGTAAACCCACTGACTACAATGATCAACCAACCCAAGCAAACACAAGCATAACTGTGTAAAGCAAGTAGAGCAAAGTCAGCTTAAATTGAATTTTCTAAATTGTCCTACGATGAACAAGGAAGCCTTAAAGCAGCCAGAAAACAAAAAGGCTAATTATTTAAGAAGTGAAGGCTGAATGATCACAGGCTTCACATCAGAAACAGCCACACAAAACAGACAAGTAATATTTTTAAGATATTGGAAAAAAATAATTATCAGTCTAGAATTCTACACCCAGAAACAAAATTTGAAATAAAAGGAAAAAATTAAAAATATGAAAGATTGTGTCTTAAGCAGACCCACAATGTGAGAAAGGTTAGAACCTGTTTCTTTGGTAATATGTTCTCATTCATATCTCTTTAGGGAGAGCTAATGCAACCTTCCATAAACGCCACTTGACTTTTAAAACTCTATGGTATTTAAAACTGTGTGGCTTTGATAAGACAAACAGCTTCATCTTCAGAGTAGAATATAGAATCCAAACAATAAAGAAGCCACACAAATGTGGCCAACTAATTTTGTGAAAAGCTTAAAAACAAACTAAGAAGACATGAGAGCCCTCTGATAAATTACCTTGAACCAACTAAACATACACACTAAAAAATGGTTATCCACCCTATACAATAATTAAGTACAAATTTATTACAGATATTCATGTAAAACTACAATTATAAATAGTTTCTCAGAAAATAAGTTAAAATGGTACTGCCCTTGACTTTAAGGAAAGTTGTTAGCATGAAAACCATGGTGTGTAAAAGAAATCCTCCAAACTTAAAATCTTTACCTTTTAAAATCACATGAAGGATGGCAAAAACATTAACATAATAATAACCAATACATCTAACAATAGATTTTTGTCTCTAATATAGAAAAAAACTATAAAAATGGAAACCCAATTTAAAAATGAATGAAGGATCCGAGAATTTAATTCACAATAGAAGGTGTGGAGATATGGAAACAAAACCTACAAAATATTTAAGGAGGGCATAATGCAAACTTTACATAATCCCTCTTAGAAATCTAAAGAGTGAGAAATATTTCCCATTCATTCTGAGAGTAAAGTGTTACCCTGTAACAAAAACTATAAGAAATCTTTAAAAATGATGGGTAATGAATCTACAAGATTGAATCTTGTGAAATAAAAAAGGTTGATCAGTTATGACCAAATGATGTGTATTCTAGGAATTCAAGATGATCAATATATGAAAATTAAGTAGTGATGCCAGGTGCAGTGTGGCTCAAAGCTATCAGCCTGGTCCTGAGGAGGCTAAAGCAAGAAGATCATTACTGTGAGGCCAGTGTGGGCTAGATAGAAGCTCCAGTCAAAAACCCTCCACCAATGTAACATAGTAACAAACTAGAAAACCCTGTATGTGTGTGTGTGTGTGTGTGTGTGTGTGTGTGTGTGAGAGAGAGAGAGAGAGAGAGAGAGAGAGAGAGAGAGAGAGAGAGAGATCTTCCCCCCAAAAAACCAGAAAAGCATTTAGGAAACTTTTGCTGTTGTTACTTTTACAAAAGTATTGCTTGTTTCAAATTAAGAAGTCAATGGAGTTATATTCTGGTGTCTGTTTGTTTGTTTAACAGAAACAAAATCTCTTCATCTGGACACATAGTTAGACTTCTCAATGATCTATTTAAATATGGTTACAGAAATACTAAGGGTTAGAGGAAAAAGCATTAGGGAATAATATCTGATTTCTGCAATGAATGTAGAATATTGCTGTGATTATGAGTAGAAATAAGACTAAAACCTGAGTATCACATGTAAGGATTATATGTGCTCTAATACAATGGAGGGCGAAACAAAATATATTGTAATTTTTGTAAGAATCTAAATAGACACCTAACAATGTATGTGTTTTCTCATAGAAAAAAAAAATGAAAGACTAAAATATTGATGGTCAACTGATAGTAAAACCAGACTTATTTACCAATGCCAACAAGTTCAGAATCATATTAGGAAAGGTTAGTAAAACCCTTCATAGCCTTACCTGGAGAATAAATCCTTCTTCCCATGTAGGGTAGCAGAGATTAGAGCCGATTGAGGAAAGAACATATCTGTAAAGTTACCAGTCATTATCCTATAGTCCCATTTGACCCAAGCCTATTTCCTACAGAAATCAGATGTATTAATCGAAAGAGATCAAGTTAAATGACTTAAAGACTAACTGTAGACTTATTTCAGCCCAACCAAATAGTAGCTCCAATTACAGCTGCTGAGCAACCATGTTCATCACTGCTATGCCATAGTACAAAGCTCGGGTATTTGTAGAACCATTAATTCTGGCAAGACTCCAAAGCAGCTCATGCTTGCATGGAACGACACTAGATCTACAGTTTTACCACTATGCTGTGCTAGTCTACCCTCCTCTGCCATTAGCAAATATTTTAGAAATCTGAACCACCTAAAGTCCTGCAGAGTTTACCATAACTTTTCTGTAAGAATACATCTGATTGATTGAACAAAATTAGCAAGAAGTGCTACTATGTTATAATCCATAGTAAGCTAGACAAATTATACATACTGACTTAGGAAACCTTTAATTGCTCCTATTCCCAACAGAAATACCTGAGTTGGGAAATCAAGAAGCCGCAGTCATTGGGAAGATACAATCATGTAGCCTAAGCTCTAGGTTAAAATCCTGGTCTTCAATGAAATGTGCCTTTCATGGCATGTACCAAGTCTCATAATGAATTACAAAGTGTAGATTCTCCTCAGAAGGTGGCAGGTAATCCGCTTGGACACACTAGGGATTATGGCTCCTTTTCCCAAAAGGTTGGTGCGAAAGAAACTGAAATTTTAGACAGGTGAACTATATAAATCATTATAACTAAGATCAACCACATCTTCATGGTTGAGAATAGGAACCTTGAACTTTTGGTGCAACTTGGGCTTTGGGAATTGCTCCAGAGCTCCTCTGAGGTACAGTCACTGAACTGGTCACCACTGGTTGTCACATACAACACACTTTTAATCACATATCACAGTTCAATTGTTGTTGCATAGTATAACAGAATGATGTTCAAATTTGTCATTCAAATTGTTCATTTTGTCATTTCATGTGGCACACATTTACGAAGCTTCCACACTGTCTAGGCTGTTTCAATACAACAGAAAAAGACCTTTGTAGTCCACACTGAGTTCTTTGGCAACTTTTCATGTGATGATAAGATTGGCTTCAATGATTGTGCATTCTCTATATATATATATATATGTGTGTGTGTGTGTGTGTGTGTGTGTGTGTGTGTGTATTAGTACACTGTAGCTGTCTTTAGACACACCAGAAGAGGGCATTGGACCCCATGCAGATGGTTGTGAGCCACCATGTGATTGCTGGGAACTGAACTCAGGTCCTCTGGAAGAGCAGTCAGTGCTCTTAACCCCTGAGCCATCTCCCCAGCTCCTCAATGATTGCTTTTTATTGGCCTTTTTCAACTTCTGATTGCTGGGCACTGGCTCCTCATCTTCTTTCCAAACTTCTTAAACTACCAGCAACCACATTTCCCTTCACTATCAGATACTGTGCTGAATGCATTGTTGATTTGAATTGTCTGTGCTGATTTACTACTCATTTTGAACCTAAATTTTAAAAATTACTCAATTTTGCCTTTTGTCTAACATCATGGCCCATAGCACAAAAAGAAATATAAACAAGCAGTGAGCCACTAACAAAATCATAAAGTGAGAGTGTGTTAAAATGATGCAACAAAACATTTATTACAAGCATATTCTGATACCAAATGCCAAATTTCAAAAGCATAAACCTGCAATTATTTTTGCACCAACCTAACACTGATGAGAATGTGCAGCA
Source organism: Rhynchomys soricoides (assembly GCA_019843965.1). Taxonomy (NCBI): domain Eukaryota; kingdom Metazoa; phylum Chordata; class Mammalia; order Rodentia; family Muridae; genus Rhynchomys; species Rhynchomys soricoides. The sequence continues at coordinate 4,731,595 of JADRCH010000079.1, read as the reverse complement.
ACCTTGTTCTAAGGAAAGATATTATGACCTGAGGTTCAAAATGTCAAAAAAGAGGACCTGAACCACACCATCAACTAAGCTGTGAAGACCCATGTAGCTGAGCTCAGCTGCCAAGTCTAGGGAACATTTATAGTGAACAGTAAACAACACTGAGAACCAATCTCAGAATGAGACCAACTGCAGCAATAGTCCTGTATAACCTCATATGGAACCTGCTTCTCAGCCTCTCCCTGAAAAGGCATAATGGGGGAATTGCATCCTAAACACAAATATGACTTTCAACAATATAATGGAGAGCTTTGGTTTGTTAAAATTACCACCCTGTTTGGCTGTTCTGGCTGTCATAGCAGAAGAATCCACCACTGGAGGGACCCACCTTCTCCCTGATTCTCCTGGATGGACTGAGGACAGTGGATGTTGAGGTGGGAGCATTACTGGAATAGCCCTTAAGCAGGACTATTCTAATGTGGTTTTTTTGCTTCTGAACCTCCCCACATCTGAACGAGAAATCCCAGAGCCTAGCTGTGATGAAGGCTCCGCCTACCCTGTACCCCTTCTTGCCCTTTTTGCCACAGCACACTGGGTATCATTGACCTTTCACAATGCTTGGTGTTGTTTAGGGATAAATGACTAGTCACAAAGAGAGAGCATGAAAATAGCAAGAACTCATCAAGAGAAGATACAGACAGAAACGCTGGGAATAGAATTTAGATCACTGACTCAAAAGAAACTCTGCAGACGCTTCATAAAGGTGCCCTGCAGTTATAGAAATGAACAGAGTGAAGTTACTAAAGCCATTGACCCTCTTGGACACAAATCTTCAGAACACCCATGTCTGATCATGACATTCCTTTTGTTGGCAACATTCTCAGTTCTGGCTGTGTTAAAGTTAAGGCTGTCCCTGCATTGCTGGAAATAACCCAAGCCAGAAGAAGCCAGACACAGTAGCTCTCTAGACTCTGAGCTTTGTTTGGGTTAATGGGTTAGAGATAGAGAAGCCCTCTATCTCTAAGCAGGTTATGGCATTATTTCAAATGCACAAAGATTGAAACTTGCCACCTAAAAGAAACATGAAAGAAACATGCCTTAAGAACATGCTTCTCTTGACTTTTCATCTGTGCTTTGAGCTTGCTAAGTTCTTATACTGAATTTTGCCAACTTGACCTTAGATTTGAAGGATTATGTACCAGAATCCATTCTTGCATTTACCACTATTGGAGTCAATGACTCTCTGTCTTCCCCTTGATTTTGCTATTTAGACTATACACTTGGGGCTCCATCGTGCGCCAGGTATTTCTATGTCCATTTTCACATTGTGTAGATTCTCCACTATTGGTCCAAGAAAATTCAATATTCATACTTACAGAAACCATTTCATTTGGTGTTGAAAAAATCATTGCAGTAAAAATATTTATATTTTTAATCTCTCATCCAAAAGCCATAGGATTTACATTCACTTTTCAGAGATGTAAAGAATTAAATGATTAAATGCATGAATATGCAGTAAAGTCTTCCAAATCACCAATGACTCAAGAGTAGTTACTACACCACTTCAATTAGATAGCAAAACTGACATTCCCAGGACTGACGTTCGGGTGGCAGGTTTGGGTCATAATCTACTGCTTTTTAATAAATACTCAAAAGAACTTAAAAAAAAAAAAGAATGCTCAAATGTATAATTTTTTCTCACACTAATCCACCCTCTTTCCCCAATAAGAAAGCCATGCTTGTCTGAAGGTTCCACAAGCTATGGAGCTAGGGATTGACACAAATCCCTCTTTAGCATGTCTGCGCAAAGGCCAAGAGCTGGGAATGGGGGTTGGAACAGCTGTCAGGCCTAGTTCACTGTAGGTGGTAAACGGTACTACAGGAGCACGTGGGGCTAAGAGAGAGCACCAAAGAAAAGAAACAGCAGGTTTAAAAGAACATGCAAGAGGAGGACCAGGAAAATATCACAGGACGATAAATTACAGCCCATAGCCCTATCCAGATGTCGGTTCACGGTACTGCAGTAGCCGCAGCATGGGGAGGTTAGAGAGCCACATTTACCATGTGTGCACTGCCCTGTAGTTAATGTTTAAGCTCTTTAATTCTTTGTGTCTATGAAAAGCCTCAGTCAGAAAAGCCAGATGGACTATATTAATCAGAGCACATAATTTTAGTGGTAGACATGCTTATTCCCAAAGCCTGGATATATTCCTAGAGCTTTGCAGGGCCTCGTTGTCTTGAGGGAGAAAAATATGCTTGGCTCGGCAGCATTTGTTAATTTATGTAAGAAGGAAAATGAATCACATATAAACATATGGAAATATCCAAAGGCTAGGTTTTGTGTTTTTTGGGGTTTTTTTTTTTTGTTTTTTGGTTAGCTCCCTGAGTCCTCATTTTCTTTCTAGCCTGGGATTGGTGGTATCGGTTTTTAACATTAAACAGACTCCTTGTTTGGAGTGTGTGTGAGTGTGTGTGTGTGTGTGTGTGTGTGTGTGTGTGTGTGTGTTTCAGACCAAGCAAATTTTGTGTTTTCTTTGGACAGAAAACTGACAAAGGATGGGAAACCCTTACTTTAAAATGTTACAGTTAAGGGTCATGAACATTCACGCAGGAGTTACTGCCATCCAGAGGCAGAAAGCCACGAACAGCCATATCCTGTTACAGCTTCACCTTGGAGGGAGGACTGCAAGCAAAATGTGGAGGTTGCAGCAGTTTGAGTCATTAAATCATCAAGAAAGAAAGAAAGAAAGAAAGAAAGAAAGAAAGAAAGAAAGAAAGGTGCCAAAATTTGAATGTCACTGGGTCTCTGGTCCTCCTGTTGTCAGAAATGATGGAGTCTCTGGTCCAGCACTCTCCAAAGCTGGTCACAGTTAAAAGAAAAAAAAAGCTGCACTCTGATTTCAGGCTGGCCATCTGTGCAAAGTGTCCTGAGTGCTGGAGTCTGTAACACGTTCAAAGTGAGCTTTGCATGTGTTTTTGAACATATATTGTTCTTGATTTAAAGCTATAACACTGTAGTGGTGACAGTTACTGAGGTTAACTGTTCTAGCCGCCGATGAAGGCAGCCCATAGTCGTTCAATCTAGGTAATATGCTGTGTTCACTGCCTAGTAATTGTCTATTTGGAAGTAGAGACATTCATAGTCTTTCAGGCAAGAGCTTCCAAACATGTGCACATGAATTAACAAGAGGAATCCTGAAAGTTTTGGCATAGCTGAGCACTGGTCAGTCATTCTAGGGGAGCTAAGTCATCGCCATGCAGGCTTAGGTGCTGTGAAAAGTAGGTCCATCAAAGTGAGGGTCTGCCACTGCACAGCCCCACTAACCATTAGGACAATTTCTACAGCACCACCAAGGCTAATTCTGGAAATCTATAAATGTGTGCGTGTAATATATATTACATATGATTCATATATTACATAAATATAGTATACACATATATACATACACACATATAAGTGGTAGTTTACACATTGGTAGAAATTTCAACTTAAAAACTATGTCAACTTAAAATTTTGGCATCAGGCACAAATAATTATATTTGCCATTTGCAAGTATTTTATATACTCATGATAGATGTAACTGTTTTGGAATAGGGTTTTTGAACTTGGAAATATACGCACACACCAGGTGAAATACAAAACAAGTAAAAATACCATGTCTCTATGGCAAAGCCTACTTCAGTTTCCAACAGAATCTTGTCCACATGAATGCAAACATTTTGTGTCAAAATTATTTAAAATTGCAGAATAAAACAGTATTAAATATTTTCACTCTGCCAAAAGTATTTCATGCAATGCTAGAATATTTTGGGGAAACCACTCTCAAACATTCTAAAGAAGAGAGAAAAGATTGTGGCAATTATCAATAAACTTACAAAACACAGACATGAAAGTAAGAAGCCTATGCTTCTCAGGCTCCCCCTCTAAGTAACAGTGGGCTGCCCTTCTGAAGAGAACTTTCCACCAGATATCTTGCATGTTCAGGGTTACCAGTGCCCTCTGCTGGCTTTTTGCTTGAAGTGAGAGAAAGGAAAGGAGGGAGAGACAGAGAGAGATAGACAGACAGACAGACAACAGACAGAGATGACAGAGTCAGAGAGACAGACACAGACAGAATCAGAGGCAAAACAGACAGACAGGAGGCCATTCGGGTCCTGGAAAATGGCACTGAATGACAGATCAAGAAGAATGGAAGACTTACCTTCACTGATCTTATTTTCTTGTTTTATTGTCATCTTAAACTTCTGCCATAGATCTGTTGTGATAACGTTTGTTCCAAGGGGTTCTCACTTATTGTTAATTCAGCATCAGGGAAAGAGTATTAGGCAAATTAGGTGATTTCTTCTCAAGTTGTATTTACATTATGCCTCACTCTAAGACAAGTGGTCTCCCAACAGGTTAAGAATACAACCCAGTCTGATTTGCTCCGAAGTCCTTCAGAACCAACAATAGTGACTGGCACAAACTAGGTATCTGGTAATTTATTTTAATAAATAATGAACAGATGAAAGACATACAGCCTATACTAAGGTATTATCATGCAATCTAAAAATAAAAAATAAAATAGATACTGAAATTGGAACAGTGATTATCACTGGTTGCTGGCCAATGAGATCAGTCTAGATTTCTGAATCTCATTTGTCACATAGACTGAATAATGGCTGAGGGCTTAAATGGTTAGTGATCTAAGGCCTCAAAGTCTACCACCTAAACACACATATACCAATGTGTGTGCATGCACACACCCACACACACACACAAACGCATACCCCTATCTTGTCCTAAGTTATTTTCTAATGAAACTGCACAAGGCAAGCAAGATTGCTAAGTAATATTGACAGAGCTTTTGATACGTAACAGTACTAGGCTAAGCACTTGCAAATGGTTTTAGAATTGAATGTATGACCAGTAACTAACACTCCATACAACCTTACTTAATTTGAAGATGAGAGGAAGAAAACAAAGCCACTTAGCCTGTAAGTGACACATTGGGATTCATATGTCAGCCATAGGATTTCATCACGCCATCCTGTAACTGGTAGAGTCCTCGTGAATACCAGGTGTTCACTGGCTTTGCCTAACTAGTTTCTACCCTGAGCTAGAGATAAACAAATTATCCCTTAGTCACAAAGGAGGCAGCCATAAATGACCTGCCCGAGCGCCATACCCTTGTCTTCAGTGCCAAATAGAAGAAAGCGAAGGAGGGTGACTGTATTTGTACAAACAACAGCGCATTTTACAAAATGGAAAATGAATAGTGTAAATATCTATTGCTGAGAGGGAGGGGCTTGAAGGGTTCTCTCCCATGAGGTAAAACACGAAGTGGCTGCTGAAATAATGATGACAATGATGACAAGAAACACAGACATGTTCAGAGAAAAAAGACAGCCAGCACTCCAGTGGTCACTGTGCAACACCAGCCACACACAGGACAGGGAGGTGAGACGCTTTACTTGTTAGTTTTAGATTCCAATTTATTATTCTTCTTGGAGCAAAGAAGAAACAAAAGTTCATTTTTCTAAAAACCCATACTAGGTAAATGATTTAAATATAATATAGGCTCAGAAAAAAGAGAATTATAAAGAATGACTATCAGCTACTGAAAGTGTTTTAGCCCCTTGTTATCTTCCATACCACAAGATCAGTTCAAAGGAACAGAATTCTCAGGAATAGAATGCCTACTAAGCACAGACATGCCCCATTAGCACAGCCCATCCCTCACTCCAGAGCCTAGGCCTCATTCACCTTCACTTCTAAACTAACTCCAAAGCGTTCTCTTTGGGTACAATCACCTGGCAGAATGACTTCCTAATTCCACTCCTGAGCATTATTTCCTGGTGTGAGAAGTTTCATATTCATAGACTTTAACATTAATGACATTCTACAGAATTCCAGATGTTACCTAACAGCAGTCACTCAGTTGTAAGAGACACAGGTAGGTCTGAAGGGGAGATCAGAGGAGCAGGATCTTTCCCCACAGAACTACGGGCTCACAATTTTAAAACAAATTTAAAACTTCAAAGTCACATTATTTCCCTGTCCTTATTAAAGAATGTGTGTGTGTAGGTACAAACAGAACTTCATGGTGCATTTGTTTTGTCTTGTGAATATTCTTTCTTGTGTGCATGTGTATATGTGTGAAGGGAATACATACATGTCTACCAGGCCTTCAACTAATCCACCTGTCTTCTGCGTGGTTACCGCTCCCTAATGATTAAAACTAAAAACATAGGATGACAATTATTATCCATACATTTTTGAGGCGTTGGTTTTCAAGACAGGAGTTCTCTGTGTAGCCCTGGCTATCTTGAAACTCTGTAGACCAGGCTGGCCTGAAACTCAGACATTCACCTGCCTCTGCCTCCAGAGTGCTGGGATTAAAGGCGTGCACCACCAACGCCTAGCTTATCAATTCACGTCTTAGGGTAGAATTTGAATCACATCTCTAGCAGACATGACTTTTCAACTGCACAATAATAATTAAAGAATAAGAAAACATTCATTTGAGAAGGATGCAGAGGGACACAGAAAAAGTTTGAGAGAGATTAACAGGGCAACAACATAAATACAGCACTCAGGCAGGAAATTTTCTATCAGTAGGTCATTTAGAGAATACTCTACCCAAAAAGGGTTAGGTACACATTATTTGTGAGCTTGTATAGCATATTACCAAGACAGGCTGCATCCTTAAGACTTAAACACATGATAGATTGATAGATAGATAGATAGATAGATAGATAGGTAGATAGATATCATTTTAAAAATACATATTTTCATATTAACTTGCAACTAAACTAGAAATTAAGAATAGAGAGTGAGGGAAAAAAACAGTATTTGCAGAGTAAAAATTATAATTTAAATGTGTGTCACAAGAAACATTAAAGGTCATCTTAAATTAAAGGAAAATACAACTTAATAAAATGTGTTATAGGCAATAAAAACTGTTTGGTGGGAAATGTAAAATAATTGCCAAACTGATTGAGGTTGTTTCATACACTCCAGCATCCATGTTTAGAGGTATTTACTCAACTTCTTAAAAGTTCAAGTTTATACAAATATCTGTATACAAATTATTACAGTACTTTTAGTCACATGAAAATTATATTTCAATTTATTTATTTTTAAAAATCAATACAGAAAAATCAATTTTATTGTTACAATAGTCCAATTGTCTTCTTAATAGTCCTTACATAAGTACTGAGAAATATTATAAACATGAAATAAAATATTCTGCATTATTAAGCTGCCAGCAAGCTATCTATAATCCAAATATATACAATATGTATTTATTTACTTAAATAAATAAAGTTATAATATAAGATAGTCATAAATATATAATATAAATGGCACCTCTATAAAATTACTCTACAGGGGGGATCTCAAACAGAGTTTGGTAAAATTTTACAGTTTTATTTTAAAATATACATAGGATAAGTCAAGACAATAGCGATGGCACTTGTGTTGGGGAAATAGCTCTTTCAGTTGTAAAATTTTATCATAAAACTAGAACAATTAAGGTCTGGTAGTAATGGCACACGAATGATCAAGTAAACCAACAGCAGAGAAAGCCAGGTGTGAGTACACATGTGTGTAAATGGTCCACAGTAGCTTAGTTCTGCAAACCTCTGAAAAGGTGATGCAGTCACATGAGGCTCCAGGACAACCAGTTCTGCTTTCAAAGTAAGGTCTCAGGTCTCCATGCGACTCAGAGACCAATCCCAAAGGTGTTAAATCACCAGATGTGAAAGTCAAAACATAAACCTAAAAGCTGCGGAGAGCTGTCTCTGTGATCCTAGAGTCAAATAGAGAATGTTTTTCAACTGAAGGATGATTATCCATAAAGAATAAGATTAATTTTTCTATATTCAAAGAAAATCTCTATTGACCAAAAGATATAGGACTCAGATTGAAGAAATAAGCAATAATCTCAGAGAAGATGTTTTCAACATACAGGATATAAAAACAATTCATGTGTGGTTAAATACAAAACGGACGTGTGTGAGCGCGCGCACACACACACATACACACACCCAGGCTCGCATGTTGAGTTCTTTGGTCCCCACGTTGTGGCACGATTTTGTAAGGTGGAGGATTTGGGAGGTGGGCGTACCTGAGAGAAATTGTTGTCTGAGGATACACTTTGAAGGCTGTAACTCCTTCCTGACCCTACCCTCTGTCTCTGCTTCCTCCAAGAACTTCCTTTGTTACATGCTCCCACTGCCATGATGTTCTGCTCAGGCACGTAGATCAAGCAAACATGGGCCAACCCCTCTGAAATCATGAGTCCAAATAAATCATCCCTCCCAAGTAAGGAACTAGCACCACTAGTATTTAAGGTGGATAACTTTATAAAACATTAAGAAAAGGTCAAAAGCAATACATCAACGGGAAAATGATTAAAGTGTCTGTGGGTAGTTTACAGAAGACAGATCAGGTGAATTGTTTAGAGGGCAAACCCTGGGATAATGCAATTGTAGCCGAAGAAAGCTTCAAGGAGTCACTGCTCAGTCACTTACAATGATGCCCTTTCTGCGGAGAGTGATAGGAGCTGGAGACCCCAGACAACAACAGGAACAGTCCTCCTGAGACTTCAAAAGCCAGGAGCTGGGCAAATCCATGTCCTTAACCTGCAGATGCAAATCCTTACATACCAGCACATCATGTCGTGGCTCCATTCATCACTGTTTTCCTTTGAGCATAATACAGAATAAACATATGGATCCCGGCTCTCTACCTACAGTTACATTGAACAAGCTAATCTGTCTGAACCTCTGTGATTTAAAGTGAAAATAATTACAGTAATGCCTAGCAGAGTTGTGATTTACGGCTAGCTGAGGAAAACAGGCGCAGTAATGTAAATGCAGAAACCAATACACAGAAACTATTATTACCTGGGTGCAGCATATCAATACCCTGGAGAATTGTCCCTAGAAGCTAATTATCCTGAAAATATGCCTGTGTTTGTTGTGCATATGGCATTTTCTCAAGAGGGTGCATTCGAGATGCTAAAAGCCCCAGGAGTCTACAAACTCCTTGTCACTCGTGTTTGTACAGAGGACATGTAGTAGCACGTGTATTCAGTCAAGTGGCATTCAGTTAACTTTTGCACACTCATCAAAATTATCAGAGAGATACCACTTTTTTATTAATTGGAGGGGGACCCTCTCTAGGTAAGAACTAATTCTAGGCTAGTATTGAAGTGAAGTGGGTAGGTAAATGAATAACTTTCCTCTTCTATAAACTGCCCGGTTGCTCTTGGACCCACTTAAGCTTTGCACCAATCTGCAGCCGGCAGGTTGCCATTGCACCGTGCTGCCTACAGAACAAAGGAAATGGGAAAGGAAAACTAAATACCTACTACTAACAGTAAACACGTGAACACAGGAGGGGTATTCTTTTTGCTTGTTAGCCAATCGAGAAAAGCCCTTCACAGTTTTACAGAGAACTACCAAACTTGTTTATTTACCACTTCTGTCTCAAATTTGACTATTTCTACTCAGAAGAGGAAGTCGGTTTGGTTTGTTTGTTTGTTTGTTTTTGTTTTGTTTTAATGATTAGCATGATGTATACCCTAATTGTCATTTCCCTTGGTCCATTTAGTTTTTAACAAATATATAAAACTGATGAAGGAACGCCATTAGAGAAAGCACTCTCTAGAAACAGAACACTTTGGGTGAATTCCAAAGGCAAAAGCAGATGCATATTCACCTCATCCTTTCCATTTCCAGAGAAAATAACCAACAAAAATCCTCAAAGGACCATATATTTTTAATAGAAAACGCCTAGTTTCAAGCTCTCGCCACTGTTTTCTTCTTTTACCTTCACTTTTCCCATATTTTACTCTTCTGAGACAAAAGGAGAGTTTCCTGGGCTTAAACTGTATACTCTCGTTAAGTAATTGAGAGAAAACCAGTACAGGCTGTCAAATAGCAACACAGCTTCTAAGGCATAAAACAGGTGACATTACAACCTAGTGGCCAAACGAGGAACAACAACACCTCAGGTGAAGCCCCCTCACAGGCCCAGCCCTCACAGACCCAGCCCTCACAGAACCAGACCTCACAGACCCAGCCCTCACAGGCCCAGACCTCACACAACCAGACCTCACACAACC
>JADRCH010000079.1:4569134-4719348 GCA_019843965.1 Rhynchomys soricoides | reverse complement strand
ACTCAATGTCAACACATTCCATACACCCCAACTCAATGTCAACACATCCCATACACCCCAATACATATAAAAGTAATTGAATGATATAGTAATTATAAGGAATTTTAAATGCATAGCTCAGTGTAGAGATAGATTTAACTCCAGATAAGTTGGTAAATGAGGAACATGGTGCAAAGACATACTCAAAACTTTTCTCATTGCTATTCTTACACGAAGCAACCTAAGGGAGGAAGGATTTACTTGTGACTTGTAGATTGACGGGATGAAATTCAGCATGTCGGAGAATGCATAGCAATAGGCATGTGAGGCAGCTTGGCATATTAGTCCACGGTCAGGAAGCAAAGAGTGGACAAGAACCGTTAAACTATATGGCTTCAAACCTTGTCCACAGTGACCTACCTCCTCCAACAGACTCCCCCTTCTAAAAGTTCTACAACCTTCCATGACAACACCAGCATCTGGGAGCCAAGTGGGTAACACATGAGCTAACCCTGGGATAGTGGAATTATAACCAAAGAAAATGCTAAGGAATCGATGCCCAGTCATTTATAACAATACACTTTAAAATTAGATTGAACAGATTAGTTCTTTATCCAAACTGACTCCAGAAAACATAAATCTATCCAGAACATTTAAAAACTCATCCCCTTACAAAAAAAGTGCTGCAAGAATTATACCAAGTTTTAACATAAAATAATCTTAATGCATAAAATATAACAAGCATTTAAATACAGAAGAAAACTGGCCAATATTTTGAATCTTGTTTTATTGATATACAACTTGAAAAGGAACACATATGACACCATGCCCTTCCCTCTCTTCAAGCATAACACCATAGGTTCATTTATAAATTATGGAGGAAAAGTTACTTATTACCTGAAGGCAAATATGTCATAACCAAGTAAGAATGCAAGGGTAGTCTCACACTGGAAAAAAAAATCTATTAATGTATACACATTAGTATATTTCACAATTAGTAAATTTATAATGAACTGGGTTATTTCTAGAAGAGTAATTAACAAATGTTAATATTTGTGTATCATTTAAAATAAAATTCTGTTAAGAAAGATATATATTTACTTACTCTTCATCATAGAAGACAACACTGTTGCAGAACTAAAGTCCCTAATAGATTTGTATCAGAGGCATTAGCTAATAAAATCACATTAAAGTAGTTAATAACATAGACTAGAAAACAAAAATGAATACTGTTGGACAGTAAAGCCACACCAGGAAGTTTGGTAAGGTAGAGCAGGTTGAGCCCTGGAGACTCAGTGGGCACACACCCGAGGCTTAGGTGACTCCCAGCTCCCTGCCAGACTCCTGGCCTGGAACACATGCCACGCTCGCTCCTCACAATAATTTAAAAAAAAAAAAAAAAAGTTCTATGGTCATGTAGCCCAAAACAGAGTTCTTCATGCTAATGAGGTACCCAGGGGCCCTGAGGGTTTAACCAATAAGCTTCCCTTCCCAGAAAAGAAATTTAATCTCAGGTCTCCTCTGAGAAGTGGGTATGGTATGTTATGCATCCATTTTTTACCATAGAACAACCAATAAACTGTTTAGAACCATAGACTGTCTCGTTCTTCAAGATCCACCCTGGGGAGCCATGGAATAGGCATTCAACTATAGAGCCACAGCTTAATTCTCACATAGAAGGTCTCTCTGCACTCCCAGCCACAACTGCCACCAAGTCTGCCTCCACCAAGCTAAGGACAATACCAAATGGGACAAGCCAGAGTTGCTCCTTTTTTCCTGGCCACAGGCTAGATGCTGTCCCCAGCCAGCGGGTCCTGACTCTGTTTTTGGCTCTTCCATAACTCCCAGTGGCACCTAGATGTCCAGGAATCAGGGAACCCCACAACCCTGGCCTCATCGAAGGCCCAGGACCCCTTCCCCCAACCAGCTCCAGGTGGTGGCATGGGATAAGCACAGTCAAACTCCTCACGTTCCTCCTCTCCGAAAGGCAGAGCAGGCGCAGATCGATAGAATGCCAATTCTATTGCAGATGATTATGAGTATATCCCTAAAAACTCGAAAAGAATCATTGAAAGAATTACTAGAAAAATATCATTTAGTGAAGTAGAAAGATATAAACCTGTTAGTTGCATGATTAACCTTCAAGTAGATGAATATACTGTTAGGATAAATAACGGCTGAGATAAATTCATGCAGAATGCTTCAAACCCTAGGAATAAATATAACGTAAAATGAGCAACAATATCTATGAAAAAGTTAATGGCTATTGTTAGTCATACAGTTTTAAAGGTGATTTCCTTCTAATTAATTTTAAAATATTGCACAATTCAAACAACAATATCACTCATTTTTTAAACCTAAAAAAATCTGATGATAAAGTTTATGTAAAATAGTAATGGAACAAGAGTAGCCTAAAACATCATTATACACAGGAATGGCCTCTATAGACATAAAAGCATATTATAAACAAACTGTAAGGTGAGGCTGTATTGTCTGGCATAAAATGAAAGAGGCTGAGAAATGAAGCAGGATTGAAAAAAAATAGTATAAATTTAATCATAAGAACAAAGGAGGCTTTCAGACCAGCAGCTGAAACCTCGACTTTTGGATAGTGTTGGGTCAATTGGAAAGCCAGAAGGCAAAAGATACACTCATGTCTCCTTCTGGGGGTCCCTGTCTGTGAGTCTCAACCCTGTCTGTGGTGTTTCTAGGGTCTCCACCCCAGGCCTTTTTGACAGAATGTGGAATGCCCACGCTAAAAGAGTTTCCGTCTGAGCACAGGTGGCTTAGCTGGCTCTTTTTGGAGGAATCCCCATCTTAGGGTATTTCTCAGTGTTTTGGGATTGGTTGCTATGGTTATCATTCAATCAATGTCTATTTCGCTCTTTCTATATAAATACTGTATTTTTATCTTAACTTTTAATATATGATCAGAGAACCTCTGATCCTCCATCTTGCTCTTCTCTAAAGAGTTGTTAGGCATTCTAAAGCACATTTTGCCACCTCCCTTTCCAAGAATTTAAACATATCTTCAAGAAAGAATTGTGGAGCAGGGGGAAAGATTGAATGTACAGGAGACCATAGACTCAAACTCTGAGACACTGAACGTCATTAAAGAAATCTGTTTATTCAACATCTCTCTCTATATATATGATCTATCTTAATAAATAGATTAGGGCAGTCATCATTTCATGGTTAAACGAAAATAATGACTTAATGATGTGATCGCTCTTCTTTCGGTGTTCATAGAAAGCTAAGGGCTAGAGAAAAACACACAGATCTTCAAATGTACTCGGTTGGAATAAAATAGACTGTCCTGCCATCACAGAAAGCCCTAAAGCTTCCTAGTTTAACACTGGTGCTTCCTCTTTGCTCATGACATACACACAATAAAGCAGTGTGCTCAGACTCAGCTGCCCCATGTGAATCAGGTGACTAAGTAGTCATAAGGACAGGAAAAAGAGAACAAACGTCCCTGTTGCTGTTTCAATGTCAAAGTAACACAGACTCTGCTCACTGCTGTTCAGAATGCTTTATGATCTCAAACCTAACTTTAAAAGATTCAGAGGAATGAACTTTTCCTTTGTATCTAATAAAATAAATTAAAATAAAACAAAAAACAATACCTTGTTCTTCTGATGTTGAGGCTTGCTACTTACTATACAAAAATCATCAGTTTTCAGTCATCCCACCACATACTTGAGATGGAGCATCTAAAATTAATATAGAAGATCAACACACTTCTAATTCCAAGTGGATTTTAAGAAAGATGTACAGTTCGGAGGAGTGTAAACACACGAAACCTTTCCCAGTACCCGTTCTCAATTTCCCGTCTGTACGGTTTTCATTTGAGTACCACACTTTGTCTTGGGGAGGGCAGTGCATTTGTGTGTGTGCGTGTGTGTGTGTGTGTGTGCATAGATGTTTGTGCATGTGTTTTGTGTGCATGGATGTGTGTGTATACAATCTCTGGAGAAAAGAATATATGTATCTTTATGTTTATAGTAAAGATCTTGATGAACACTAGATAAAAATGTGACCCAGATCACTTGCCTTATTATACCAAAGTGCCTCTTCCACTCACAAATCTGTTCACTCAAAAGCAGCATGTGCTGTAAACACCATGCCCAACCTGGAGGTGGAGTGCACAGCAAAGAGAGGCCACTCATCCAGTGCCGTCTACTTGAATTCCGATTTGCTTCAACTCTCACTCTAGGAAACAGACTACGTGTGCATCCTGAATTCACAAACTCACTACCAGGATGGCACCTACTGCAAAGGAAGACCAGCACCATTGCAGGAGAGGACTTTGTACAAAGAAGCAGAAATATATTCTAAGAAAGAATCAGAAGAATGTTGTTCGTGTTAGCAATAGTAAACACTCCAAATATGTTTTCTAATTAAATACATTCAAAAATCTACTTCTACATTATTTTTTAAATATATATGTATCCTTGCTTACTGTATACTTTGATGTCAAGCCACTTAGCTTATATTTTGCATATATTAAGAAAAGCATAAATCTATTAAAAAAATACGTTAAGTTGTTTAATTTTCTCATGCTAGTCCAAGAGCAACAAAAGCCTTTCAACAATTTTGAAACAGATTTTTTCTTGCTTTCTCGAAGAATAATTTTTGTTAGCACATCATTAATAGAAAGCAGAGTCAGTATTTAATTCTACATGCTATTAATATGACAAAGAGGAAACAGCAATGTACATGGAAAGTATCCGTCTTCTTGTTAAGGTAACAGGCTAGATGTCGGACTACGTGGATTCACCTAACAACATTACTATTCATATAGAAGAGAAATAAACAGTGTAAGCTCTCTAGGTCCCTGAGTTACTATAATAAGTCACAGGGAAGACAAATATGAATGCATTTCCCGCTCAGAAGGAAACTGTAAGGTCGAGTTAAATGTCGATGGTTGGTTGCTGCCCACTTCCCTTCTCTCTCTATTTCTGCTGATTTACTCTGTCAGGATATGTTTACCTAAAAAGAAGTCAAGGGGAAGACGAGTTATTCTGATCCATGATAACTACTCTGATAAAAACCTTTGGAGAAAGGAAAATTGAACACACTGTAGAAAATAGGACTGATTGACTTCCAGCAGATTCAATGTGTCACCTATCCATTCAGATATAGTCAACATTTATGGAAATGTTGACTCAAATAACTGTATCTTTTAAGACGTTTAGTACAACTGAGGATATACTGTGATGGGGAAAGAAATTCTTTTCCTGACCCCCTTTGTGTTTGCTCTGTCCTGAAACCAGTTTTAGAATCATAATTATATACATTGATACAGATGATAGATGGGTGGATAAATAGAATACAGACAGATGTAAATAGATTTTAAATTAGTGAAAATGCCATTTTATATAAGTCAAAATAGTTAAGTGGATGCGGAAGCCATCCTACGACTAATTAATAGAGATAAACTTATATAGTATAAGTCTTAAAAATATCATACAATGAGTTATCAATTGACATTTACAGTTAAATTGAGACATTTATACAACCAGATAATAGCCAAGTCAAGTTTCAAATGATCTCATCCCAAATTTATTTGGGGCACTAAACAGAAAGCTGAGTTGCATAGACAACATTTTTAGAGTCACATTTCCATGTCTAACCTGTATTTTTATTTTAGAATCTCAAAAGTAAAACATTCTTCAAACCTAGAAAGAAAAAATTCACTGTCAAGTAAACCAAAGTCAGGGGTATCAGAAAATGACTTCTTTCCAAGGGAGGTAGAGAGAACACAGTTACAAGAGAGATGCTTTCATTGAAATTCTAAAGTATGCCCCAGATAGGAAAATGCATCAGTGAAAATAAAATCTTGCAGTGTAATAATCCTGTGCTTCCAACTTCCTGGGTTCTTAACCCAAAGATGTCTCAATTTTCTCAAGCCACTGTGACCAGTGACATCTAATTTAGAAAGAAAATGACATTCAGGAAAGGAGAGTGACTGCTTATAGGCCAATATAAGTTCTGTATCAATGAATAGATCTACTTTCCTGCTCCTTAGATGGTATTTCTTTCAATGCCACATAGGATGGACACACTTCTGCAGATGGGCCAGAGAATACAAGGACCTCTGCTTCTTGATGTTTCTGTACAGCTCCACTTTCAGGCCGCTTTGCTACATTTGCTCAATCCTCTTCTTATATTCTATTTGTGATTCAGGTTTGGATATGACCTATTTGGCTCCATCTACCCCACTCCTTCTCCTCCAATTCCCTCCCGAGTCTGCCCTTTGGCTTTGTGTGTCTCAGCCCTCTGTATCTGGCTTATGAGTGAGTGTCAGGCATGAGAGAAGTTTAGATGTCCTCGTTCATCCACGTGACTTTGTTTGTTACCTATCTATTTCTTTAAAACAGGAGCTATATGGAGGGCAATTAACTGCTTTTAAGTGACTTTAAAGCAGTGATATGATTCATTGGAAGGGTAGAATTTGACATGCTCAGCTCATCCAATGTGGGTGTGGTACTCTTCAGTGAGGGGAAATGTAGCCATGCATGTAATTGATCTCCCCTACTCAGTAAGACATCTGATGAGACATCCTACTGATATCACTCAAATGCTCACCACAAAGATACTAAATGAAGTTGAGATTCTGATAGGATAAGCCAGAGGATGTGAGTCATGAAGATTCCCCTCCTCCCCAGCATAATCTATTTAGCACCTGAGAAACAATTGATGAACTGCAGAGTAACAACACCCAGGAGAGGCAAAATACACATCCCCAAAACACCCACTTCTGGTCTCTATGACTAAACACAAACTTCTGCGGGAAGCTGAGCATTCTGTGAAAGAAGTACTCTGTTTCTTATTTTTAAATGTATATAATCTTGTGTTTTAAAACTCATGTACAATGATCAAAGGTAGAAAAACAGCGATGGCTTTTATTATCGTAAACAGTGGCTGTGCCGATAGGACACATGACATGGATAGCCGACTCTCAAATTCTCAGCTGTGATTTCCAAGCCCAATTGACCAGCTCCATGCTCAAATACATAAAGACTTTTGGCAATAGCTTCCACTTGTCAGCAGCTTTTAAAATACTGTCAGGAAAAAAATGTGGAGGAAATCTCAAAAGAACGAAATCATCAGAGCAAGTTGCCTCTGTATGTTTTCAGACAGTCAGTACCCTTCTTTGAAGGCTGCTTGAGGTGATAATTCTATACACATTCTGAATATTGCCTGGGCCTGGAACCTGCCCTGGTCTGGCTGCCACTACTCTCCTGTAAACATTGCAAAAATGAACCACTGCCACAAGGAATTATCATCGAGACAGGCCATGCGACCGAAGCACATGCCATAGTGGCAGCTCAAGTGAGGAAAAGAAAATGCTTCATCTGAGAAATTAACACTAAAGCTACTATAATGCCTTTCCCCTTAGCAGTAGAGATGATGACATTAATAGTAATTACAAGTATTGTCACTATATTACATTGAGCACCTGACCAGCACATCTTGATGGAAACCCTGAGTTGGACATGGGATGTATTTAACCCCTTAATAACAGCAGTACAGCATGACATCAGTCACACAGCTTTGCATGGGGATTGAACAAAAGCCACCAGAGGGAATGACCATCACCCATAGTCGCATGGCCTGGAGCCTGTCCTCAGCTTTGCTTCCATTGGTAAAGCTTGAAATCTATCTCCTCCAGCAAGCAGCCAGCTGACAAGCTCCTAGAGTGGGCAGCCACAATCATCTGAGTCCTGTGCAAAATAAAACGTGATAGAACAGAACATTCACAGGACAGTGGGATCCATACTGTCTGCCTATGGTGTGCACATGAGCATGCCTCCCAAGAAGCTGCTGGTGGTTTGTTCAATACTAGAGCAAGAAACAAAGTATGAAATGTGGTATGGACATGGAAACCAAAATGGATGCTTAACCGGAATTGGAGAGATGACTTGTAACTCTATTCAGGTAAATACCCTTTCCTGAATGAGCACTGGTGGTATCTGCCATCCAATAACAAGAGCAGAAATATGTGAAAGATGCTTTGAAATCAACTAAAACGTGGCATACCCCGCAGTGCCTGTCACGGTCTGCGCTGAGTGCTCAGCATATAAGGATGCAGCATTAACCAATATAAACTAGTATTCAAGCAAATGCCCCTCATGAGAAAGATGAACAGCATTTTAAAATGTCACTCCAGCAACAGGGTTTCTGAATTATTCAAAAAAGTAAGGCATAACTTAAATGCCTTGCTTTGTTCATATGTGTACTCATTCACAGCATAGTTATTGAAGCCTATGATTTTTCTAGCACCTGAGGAAGAGAAACAGGGCAAATGTAGACAGAATCAAGTCCCTTGACTATGAGGAATGAAATGAACAGCCCAGGGATATCCCATTTTCATTGCTTAAGTTTGAATATAAAAAATTGTGCATTGATATCCCATGTATAGCATGCTGTATTTTGTTCTTAGACCACAAATGTACTCCTTCAGATGTGCTAATAGTATAAAGAAGAATTTCTGGGTACAGTGACTCGCTGCAGGACACGAAGTGGTACAGATCATAGCTTACAGACACAGGTTGGTGTAGAGTCAGAAGATGCAGCATAAGCCGTGTTTGTAGGACAGTTTGCTCCTCAGGCCACTTCGAGTGTGGTTTACAGTCACAGCAAAAGTCATGGTGTAGAGAGATGAAAATGGAAAGCAAGCAGTGAGGTTTTATCCTAGTGTCTTGCCAGCACCATGTGTTGTCAGGAACCAGTTAGTTAGCCCCCATGGTGACAGTCTCCTCAAAATGTAAACTGAGAGAACCTGGACCTAATGAACAGCAAATTCCCTTTAATTCATTCAAGCAATATAGAATCTGTCCTCTACTTCTTTCTAATAAGGTATGTAAATACATTTCTAATCTGATGTCAGCAGTTTAATGTTTTTTTTTAATGGAAAGATGTAAGAATCCAGAAATGACACTGATCTGAAGCACCTGTTTAGCTTGTTTAGCAATAGCAAATGAACTGCATTACAGAGTGGAACTTCAGAACTTAGTCTCAAGATATAATGATAAGTAAGAAATAGAATGTTAGTCTACATCACATTGAAACCTAAATGTCAAAAGTAACAATTTGATTGAATATTCTGTTGTATCAACACTATGCCTTCCAGAAATGCCAGACCTCTTACCAGGTCATGGCTGGGATTTAAGAACTCGATTCTTAAATTGCGTGGGTCTCTATATCTGGAATTCTCCCGTTAATATTTAGATTTTTTTTCCAGTTAACACCTGGGGTTTCTCTGGGGTTTCTCACCTATGATGCAAATGTCCCTGAGAGAGTTCACTGGGATAAGCCATGAGGCAAGAAGTGAGAATGCAGCTGTTGTAAATGGTCACGATCCAGAAAAGAAGGAAAAAGGGAGACGTGAAGTGTGCGGCTTTGGGGAGGCTTTTAGCACAGAGAACCCTGGGCAGAGGCCAGAGGAGAGCCCTGTGCACACAAAGAGAGACTTGGCAGCAACAAGAAGTCTAAGGAGAGCAAAGTGGAAGAAGGCAAAGCAGCTTGTCCTTGTTATCGCTGCTCCAGGGGTGAGTTCTGAAGCCAGATGTTTGTCATCTTCTCAGTAGAGCCTGAGGTGAGTGAACTCTTCCTAGTTAATCCTGAAACATTTTAATTACTCAGCCATGTTCGTGGACATGTCAAGAGTATTTGAAATTAAATGAGATATTGCACATGAAATGATCTGTATCAGCTCTCAAGTATGAAACAGATGGTATTGTTTTTATCTGATAGAGAAAAGAAAGATAGAGGGCTTTGACGGATAAAGGAAAGGGAAGTAGCTATGTAAATATATAAAATTGTAGTTGGCAGCCTAAGCTAAATTAGTCCAAAACGGCAATTTTGCCCTTTCTTAATCATAACATCAATCTTTCACTTCTGAACAGAAAACTTAGGAGATCTACTACAGAGACCTTTTTCCAGCCTGAAAATGGCAGGAAAATAAAACAGAGACAGGGTCATCACAGGAAAAGAGGCTGTGGTGGTTTGAACAGGAATAGCCCCATAAGCTCATACATTTGAATGCTTGGTCATTAGGGAGTAACACAATTAGGAGGTGTGGCCTTGTTGGAAGAAGTGCGTCACTGAGGATGGGCTTTGAAGTTTCTAATGTTCAAGCCAGACCTAGTCTCCATTACCACCCCCTCTCTCTCCCTGCTGTCTGCTGATCCAGATGTAGAACTCTCAGCTACTTCTCCAGTACCATGGCTGTCTGCATGCCACCGTGTTATCCAGAATAATAAGAATGGACTATCTTTGAACGGTAAGCCAGCCCCAATTAAGTGATTTCCTTTATAAGAGTTGTTTTGGTCATGATGTCTCCTCACAGCAGAAAAAAAAACAAAAAACAAAAACAAAAACAAAACACTGCCTAAGACGGAGGAGACAATGGGATCAATGGATCCCAGTGTACTCACACAGCATTAGGAGTCCATGTGGAAAAAAATTTCATGTTTGGGGTAGAAAACAGTAATATCAGAGAAGATCCAAATATCAGTTAGAATTTATACAATTACCCAGTGTCCAATTAATAATGATCTGAGGACAGCCAGTCAAGATCTGGAGTCACCTCTGGGCCTCCCGTTTATGGGTAATGAGTTGTATGTGACTTTCCACATGTCTGTGCAGCCATCTCTTCAGCAACAATTAGAAGGTGACTATAAAAAATTCTGTTTCTGAATGTGGTATGTGACGTTGATTTTGGAGTCTTAAGCAATTCTCCATTTTCAAATAGTTGCACTAGCCAGTCTTTGAAGGCTTCTTATAAGGATGAATCATAACAAGCATAAAGTAATCCTACTTTCTCAGAGAAGAAAAAGATCAAATTCATACTGGTAATTTTAGTACTTGCCTTTCATAACCTTCTGGTAATCCAAATTTAGGTATACGATACTCAACTTTCCAGAACAATTCTAAACCCTGAATCATTTTTACATCAAACTCTGCCTCCAAAGATCCCGAATCACTCAAAATGCTAATCCTTCTTTTCAGAAATATTTTTACTCCAGGTGAAGAAAAAAAAAAGAAATAAAAAGAAATGAATTATGCAATACCATAGGCGTGACATAAAGCATAGGTACCCCCAAACCACAATTTACATTTAAGAGCAATATTTACAAACAAATAAAAAACTATGTTCAGATTTAACACTGCATAAAGATGCATGAGGCACAGGGGGAATAAAAGTAAGAAATGAGGCTAAAAGGGGGAGAAAGGAAGGGAAGGAAGCGAGGGGACCCTTCCCTAGGAAATGTATTTAATGTCGTCATCTATATCAAAGGTCAAACATTTCTTCTACCCACTTGACATACACATGGATTTTCTCAATTTGCTCTTTGCTCCTAGGCATCAACAATTTTTCTAAAATGATATTATGTCATACCGATTGCTGACATCAGAAAGGTGCGGATCCAACCCCCTTGTCTTGATGATCCCCTTGCAGAGACACAAGGCTCCCAGCCACGTTGAGATTCCCGGACCCAAACCTAAATTTCTTGTTCTGCCTTCTAAGATCATTGTATTTAGGGTTAGAGTTATCACTAAGGGGTAGGGCGTTTACACGTGAAGCCTAGGATTTGATACCCAACACAGTAGAGACTAAAACGAGGGAGGAAGAGCAAAATGGAAGGGAAAGGAAAAGACAGGAAGCCAAAGGAATGTGTCTTAGTCAGGGTTTCCACTGCTATGAAGAAACACCATGACCATGACAACTCTTAGAAAGGACATGATTTAATTAGGGCCGGCTTACAAGTTCAGGGGATCAGTCCATTGTTATCATGGCAGGAAGAATGGCAGTGTCCAGGCAGGTGTGGCCCTGGAGGAACTAAGAGTTCTACATCTTGTTCTGAAGGCAAGCAAACAGGAGAAGACTGGCTTCTAGGTAGCTAGGAGGAGGGTCTCAAAGTCCATGACCACAGGGACACACTTCCTCCAACAAGACCACACCTACTCCAACAAGGCCACACCCCTAATAGTGCCACTTACTCCCTGGACAAAGCATATTCAAACCACCACAGAAAGCATAAGAGATAAAAATAGAATAAAATATAAAACAATGAAAAATTATTTTAGACTAGGTGCGGGTGGACAAAAGACACCCAGAGGCCTGTCCTCTGCTGGAGCCACTAAGATGTGCAAGAATGTGATGGAGAGACGGGAGAGAGAGAAGCAGAACTCTGCTTTATGAAGAGAGGCAGAACTAGAGATGAAAGGTTGGAGAGAAACAGTCTGATGTGAGTAGCCTGTGCTGCCACCCGAGGCTGCATCTGGGTCCGTGAACCTGCAGCAGCAGGGGTCTGTGTCAGTGTCCATGGTCTATGTTACCACCAAAAGCCATTCAGACATCCCTGGTCTGGGCTGCTACCTGGGACCATGATGATGTCCAAGGGCTTTACAGAACTTGTCCTGCCCCTCATTGGCTGCAGCGCTTGGGAGAGCTGTCCCCGCCGCTCATCAGCAGCACAGGGCTTGGGCGTGGGAGAGATGTACCCTCCCCTATACCCACAACCACAACCACCCCTGGCTTCTTACCACCTGAAGCAGACAAGAGCGCTTGAGCAGCCCCTTGCCAGTTAACAGCACTTAGGTAATCTACCCAGGGCAGTGCTGGAGAGCTCACCCTGGGGGTTTGGATGCAGGAGAGCCGGCAGACTGACTAACTCATCTACCTCCCAGGCCCAGATCCAGGGCTTTGAGTCTGCCCACCTCAGCATCTACACACACACACACACACACACACACACACACACACACACACACCCCAATCTATGATCTGCTGGAGCACATGAAAGCACTGGTCCTGCAGATTCAAACTACAGGCTCTCCATGACTCAGGGCTACAAGATATCTGAGAGGAGTCCCCGTGAGGATACAGTATTTATAGTGTGGTAAAAACCAGAAGCCTCAAACCAGACCAATGACTCATTACAAGGAACATTTGCAAGCAAACGTGTATACTGTGTGACACACTACAGCTTTCACAGTGAAATATTTGGGGTTTGTTATTGTTGTTGTTTGGTTTTAGGCATTTGGTTTTTTTTGGTTTGGTTTGATTTGGGATTGGGGTACATGATGTGAAATTCACAAAGAATCGATAAAAAGTTAAAATTAAAAGAAAGAAAATAGTTTATTTCAAAGTTGGGAAAAGGTGAAACATCAAAGTCTTCCATCCTCAGAAGAGGTGGCTTAAAACCATCAGTGACAACTGGCCATTAACTAGTGAGGTTTTTCTCCTACACATTGGAAGTATACAGTTTAGCTTTCATAAATATGCTGTTAACTCATCTGGTATTTTATTTTTTTGAGGACAAAGGCAATATCTTATTTGTCTCTCTCATGGTATCCAAATCAACAAAAGTTTATAACAATAAACCATCTGTCATTCTAAAATACTGACTGCCCTTCCCTGCTATACAGAAGTTTGTCAGTCAGTGATTGGAAGGACCAACTACTGCCTTTCATGGGTGTATTCATAAGCTTACTATCTGCTGAGAAACCAAACAGCCTCTCTAAGATCATTCTCCTTTTGCCCAGTTAGTTCTTCCTGGAACAAAGCAAATTAATTAAACCGTGATTCAAATCTATGATAACTGTCCAAAGCCCTTGATCCAATGTTGAATTAGTCTCCCTCAGTCCTTCTCGAATTGATTTTTCCGTAAGCACTGTGCTCTCCCCATCACACCAGATGGAGCAAACACAACTTTAAAACCTGAGTACTAGCAGTCCTTTTCATAGGGTTTGTGTGCCAAGAACCCAAGCCCTGGTTAATTTTTACTTTTAAGACTGAATCCTATTGGGGTTGCTCTGGTGCTTCCGAGTATTCAAATGCTAAATACTGACCCCGAGATCTGGTTGCTCCAAACCCAATGAGGAGATTCTCCCTTACACCAAAGGGATGCTACATAACCTTGCTCCCCAAGTCAATTGGTCAACAAAAGGCTAAAGCCTATGATTGAGCAATAAATAGTACCTGACTGGGGATCATGGACAGAGAGAAGAGAGGGAGAAGAGAAGAGACCAAAAGAGGAGGAAGCCACCATGAGAGGAGATGGATCAAGAGAAACAGCAAGTAACAATGGTCATATGGCTGAGATGCAAGTCAGAATAACTCCCAAACCTGCTGAATCTAGGCTTATGGCTTGTAAATAAAATATGTGGATTGTGTGTCTCTTATGCAGGCTAGCTAGAATTTACAATTTCATTTACAGAATCCAACTACCCTTTACCCAAGGAAACTCCTGAGCCCTCATTACATACTTAGGAGATAATCTATGCATGAGCATCTGTTTTATTCCCACAGTTCTGAGCTACAAGGATGAAGGAAGCAGAATTTGTCTTTATTCCTTTTCAGCAGCTTCTGGATTCTGGACTCACAGTGTGAATTTAATAATTAAACAACACAGATGTTAAGGAACTGAAAGGGAAAGCTGATAGACTCCATTGCTTTTTTTTTTTTTTTTTTTTTTTTTGTATCGGTTAGTCAAGACAGTACAGTGCCACTGACAAGGAATTCAGGAGGGTGGGGCCCGCAGAGTACAGCTCAGTTGAATTGATGCATTGTGGAAGGGAGAGCTGGCTTCTCAAGATAGGATATGGAGCGCCATAGATTTTAACCAGGAGGAAATGGTTGTTACTAAGGTCGTGAATGAGAGGATCAATGTCAAAGATGCGGGCAGGGCTAGATAATAAAGGGTCCAGATGCCAGGAAATCAGAATTGGATACGGTGCTGAGGCAGGGTTCCCCAGTTATAGAAGCTAGTGTTGGAATGTGGCTGTCGAAGTCCGTAGATGGTATGGATTCAAACGAGAGAAGCTTTAAACAACACCTGTACATCTTAGCATGGGCTCGTTAAGGCAAGGTTGCCTCTTATTATCTCTCCCCAAATGCCTAAGACGGAAGTTTAAAATTCTCACCCAAGCAACGGTTTCAGCATTTCACGCTCCTACAAAATCTCTTGGCTTTGTTTCAGTACATATCATACAGAAAAGTAAAGACAGAAGTGCAGAACAACTGTATTGAAGGGCTCCAGAGAATTAAAGGTGCCCTTCCCTGGGAATGAATGATAAGCGTGTTGAGGTCACACTTCTGTTAATTAACCACACATAGCCATCCAGTTACATAGATGTATTTCAAAACAATTGTGAAGAATCACCATATGTGATTTCTGTCACTGAAAACAAATAAATATTTAAAGCTAGTTATGCACCCTTGGATTAATGTAAATGATGTGTAAATTGCTGCTGTATGCCATTGGTAGGGGATAATGGCAGAAGAAAATGTCTGCCCTTGTTCAGAGTAGAAATACTTGGGAGATTTTGTTGGTTTGTTTGTTTGTTTGCCTTTTCAGCATTTCCAAAGGGAGGTCATTGAATCTGCAGAGACAGAGCCTGTGGCTACAGATCTGACCATGGACATGATAGAAGCCTTCCATTGTGTTCCTAGTGGATATAGATCTAATTCCAAGAGGGGAGAAATGTGCATTCAAATAGAACGTTAATTTTTTTTCTTTTCACAACCTAACAATGCATGTCTTTAAATATTTACATTTAAATCTGCAGTTTTCTCAGCAAACCAGGCTCAAAGGTGAAGTAACTACTTTTAAAAAAAAAAAGAAAGAAAGAAAGAAAAGAATTCTGGGTAACCTCTTATGCTGTCACAGTGTTTGGATTCTGCGTGTTTGTTTTATTACATGGGTGGCTTTTTCCGCAGATACCTCCATGTGGAACTTTGCTGATAGTTCAATCCCTGCCGATGAAGACTCTCAAAGCACAACTGGCAGACGGCAGCTTTTCCAGAACAACCGGAATTGGATCTTCCAAGGATCCAAGGATCTTCAGAAGGTAGTCGTGACTGCAGTGAGTGATTTAAAATTTTTCCAGTTTTTTCTAGAAGTTTCCAAAAGTTATTACCGGAACTTCTTTCTCCAGTCAAAGTCTCCGAACACAATAATCAGCATGTGTTATCTGACTATTCCCTCCACCAAAACAGTTTAATGTCCCTTTAGAAGCAGCCTACAAATGCCCCAGTGAGATCTTTCTGGAAGTCTGCAGACTTAGGAATGGGTGATCCAAGAGAATTTAAGAAGCTAGAACATTTACAGGGTCAGCAGAGATGGGCAATATGGGACAGGACTTAGCGGAGGGATAGTCAACTGTATCATTTTTTCTTCACTCTCTCTTACTTGGCAGGTTGAGATGAGAAAAATCAGCAAATAGGCTTAGCGTTGTCCTACAGGCAGTAACTGAACGGTGCTGTCCAATACACGCTCTCAGAAGCAAGCATTCTTTCCTCACTTTGACTTGCATTTGAGGCTATTGGTTTGATCTGATATATACAATGCACTCTTCATGAAAGGTAGAAATTTGTTCCTAATTCTAAAATGTTATTCCAATTAAAACTTTGTTAAGTACAATGTAGGGTACCCTAGGTCATGTGAAGATCAGGGAATAGGAAGTGGACATTAGCAGAAAAGCTGGGGACTGGAATAAAACCTACTGTTTCCTAACTAGGCAAATGTTGGCTTCTTAGTTCTTCCAAATGTAGCAAAGTAATTTGGGATTTTCACAAGAAATACTACGTGAAGGATAGACAGAAATGATCTCTGTTTTTGTGTAAGTTGGCAATTATTCCAAAACAAAATGTTTAGTTTTTTTAACTATATGATATCTTGTCAATTGTGTACCATAGTAAGTATGCCATTCATCTCCACCCATGCAGGTTTCAACACACAAATTAAAATACATCGAAAAATGCATCACCTTAGAGCTAAATTAACAGTCCTAACTCACATTGGAAGAACTGTTTATAACAGTCTCTGTGGAGCCTGCAACCTCATTAGGAATCAAATTATAGATGAGGAAAGATTTGTAAATCACAGGATTAAAGTGCCATAATGTAAGTTTTCAAGAGAATAATTTGTTTTTAAGAGAATAATAAGTTCAATTCCTAAGTATTGTGAGTTTCACATTTTCTTATGAAGGTATAGAAAATTGAAACTTATTTTCGCTGTGACTGAAATAGTAAATGATTAGTTAGTTTCCGTCTAGTGAAATGTTATTGACTCACTGCTCTAGGTTGGAGGGAGAGCTCCTGAATGAACACACAAATGATAGCAGAGTGGGCCTTTGCCCAATCCCCAGCATTTCTCCCTAGTGTATGCATGTGTGCTGTTTGACCCAATAGAAGAGCAAAATCACAGAGCAAAATGAATAGCTATATCAAATTTTAATGCAGCAAATGAAAAAATAAATTTAATTCATGATTTTACCTTTTAAAAATTCTCCCAAATTACAGACTGGAGAGAGAGCTCAGCTGGTAAAGGTAAAGTGCTTGCCTGGCAAGCACAAAGACCTGAGTCTCATCCCTAGAATCCATGTAAAGATCCAGGCAGTGATGTGCGCTTATACCCAAGTACTGAGTAGACAGAGGTGAGTGGGTCCCTGAGCCCACTACCCAGCCAGCTTAGTCTACTTGGAAAGTCCCTGGCCAGTAAGAGACCAAGTCTCAAAGAGATGAGGAGAAGGAAAAGGGAAGGGGAGGGGAGGGGAAGGGAGGGGAGGGGAGGGGAGAAGAAATGTAAACAGTGGGCCTAAGGAACAAACTGAGGTGGACCTTTGGCCTCCATGTACATGTACATACCCACGTTCTCTCTCTCTCTCTCTCTCTCTCTCTCTCTCTCTCTCTCTCTCTCTCACACACACACACACACACACACACACACATGAATGTGTGCACACATATGAGTTGCACACCACAAAGCATTCTTCAAAATTACTTTGCCTTCTATCTAAAAGCAACAGGACCAGTGAGATGCCTTTGTAGGTAAAACTGCTCATTACACAAACCTGATCCTGAGTTTGACCTCTAATCCATGGTAGGAGAAAACGGATCCTCAAAAGCTGTCCTTGGACTTCCACACATGTACTGTGTCATGAATGTGCCTGTATGCACATACCTCTCTCTCTCTCTCTGTCTCTCTCTCTCTCTCCCTCTCTCTCATACACATGCACAAACTAAATAAAAATAATAAATAAATAAATGTAATTTAAAAAGCACATATAATCGGCAAATGAGACCTAACCAGTCTTTTTGCTACTTCATGGGTTTCTTTGTTTTATTTTATTTTATTTAACTTTTATTTATTTTTTATCCTTTGGTCCAGACTCTATTCCCCTCCAGGTCTATCCTCTGACTGTTCCACATCCTACACCTCCTCCCCCCACTCCTTGTCTCCAAGAGGATGTCCTCACCCCACTTCCACCCCCAACCCCTCAAGACCTCCCCACTCCCTGGGGCCTCAAGACTCTCCAGGATTAGGTGCATGTTGTCTGATTGAGTCGAGACCCAGCAGTCCTCTGCTGTACATGTGTTGAGGGCCTCATATCAGATGGTGTATGCAGCCTGGTTGGTGGCTCAGTGTCTGGAGTTCCAGGGGGTCCAGGTGAGTTGAGACTGCTGGTCTTCCTATAGGATTTTCTACCCTTCTCCACCCTATCTAGATAGGAGGCAAGAAAAGGTTAGAAAGGAGAGGAGCAGCATTCTTGTTAGACTACTTCCTCCTGATTAGGAGATCCAGTTTCTTTGGGCAAATTTGATCTTCACCATCATCTTCTCCCTCTTCCTCCTCCTTCTCTTCCTCACCCTCCTCTTCCTTTTCCTAATCTTCTTCTCTTCCTTTTCTTCTTCTTCTTCTCCTTCTCCTTCTCCTTCTCCTTCTCCTTCTCCTTCTCCTTCTCCTTCTCCTTCTCCTTCTCCTTCTCCTTCTCCTTCTTCTTCTTCTTCTTCTTCTTCTCCTCTCCTCTTCCTCCTCCTCCTCTTCCTCCTCCTCCTCCTCCTCCTCCTTCTCCTCCTCCTTATACCTTTTGGGGACCTAGAATTTATATACCCTCTGAAAGGTCCTCAGAATTCCAAACATCACATAATCATAGAAAACAATCTGCCACTAGCAAAATCACAGCCCGAATAGAGCAAAGGCAAATCATAGTCAGCTGTTTTGGACAATCTGAAGCAACCCCACATCCCACAGCTGGGATAAGAGTGAAAACATATTCGCATAATATTTCTGTGTTTTTTAAAGAAACCAAAACTCCAAAACTGTCCCTTTGGAGATCCAGTTGGATGAGCAGCAACAGAACAATAATAGATGGCAACACATACCAGCAGCAACAGTGTACACAGCAGCCCAATCCACCATCCTCCTAAATAATTAGTCTGAATCCCACTCAAAGATACCTATAAAGGACATGCATATTGTGCTGGGTAGTATTATGTCTACTTTACACAACAGTCATTTGACAAGAAAGAGCCTTAATTGAGAGAATTCTTCCATAAGATCAGCCTGTAGGCAAATCTATAGTGTGTTTTTTTTTCTCATAAATCACACGTTTAATGTTACTTGTTTTCAGTAGGTTTTGAAAACCTTACTACTGTCACACTCAACTAGAAATAAGCTGACAACTCCTGACTAAATTAAGAGAAAATAAATACTAATCTTCTAAAATATACAGGACTCACCTCCCTAATGTGAACATAAAATTCAAATCCCTCTAATGTTCTCCCTTGAAGACATGTTAGTTTCACTCCAAGCAAAGAGCACCATTCCTTTGCATTTCCCAAGGCCATTACACTGGGATCCATCAGATACCTATAACACTTGCTGAAGTTACCCCTTAAATATTTCTATTAGACCAGCACGAAGTGTCCTTCCTTATCTTTTTTGATAACTTTTGGTTGAAAGTTGATTTTATTCAATGTTAGAATGGCTACTCCAGCTTGTTTCTTGGGACCATTTGCTTGGAAAATTGTTTCCAACCTTTTACTCTGAGGTAGTGTCAGTCTTTGTAACTGAGGTGCGTTTCCTGTATGCAGCAAAATGCTGGGTCCTGTTTATGTATCCAGTCTGTTAATCTATGTCTTTTTATTGGGGAATTGAGTCCACTGATGTTAAGAGATATTAAGGAAGAGTGATTGTTGTTTCCTGATATTTTTGATGTTATTTTTATGTTTGTGTGGCTATCTTCTTTTGGGTTTGTTGAAAGATGATTACTTTTTTGCTTTTTCTAGGATGTAGTTTCCCTCCTTGTGTGTTCCCTCCTTGACGTTTTCCATCTATTATCTTTTGTGGGGCTGGATTTGTGGAAACATAATGAGTAAATTTGTTTTGTCATGGAATATCTTGTTTTCTCTGTCTATGGTAATTGAGAGATTTGCTGGATATAGTAGCCTGGACTGGCATTTGTGCTCTCTTAGGGTCTGTATGATATCTGCCCGGGATCTTCTAGCTTTCATAGTCTCTGGCTTTTAATATTCTTTCTCTGTTTAGTGCATCTGGTGTTTTGATTATTATGTGACAGGAGGAATTTCTTTTCTGGTCCAGTCTATTTGGAGTCCAGTCTATTTGGAGTTCTGTAGGCTTCTTGTCTGTTCATGGGCATCTCTTTCTTTAGGTTTGGAAAGTTTTCTTCTATACTTTTGTTGAAGATATTTACTGGCCCTTTAAGTTGGGAATCTTCACTCTCTTCTACACCTATTATCCTTAGGTTCTGTCTTCTCATTGTGTCCTGGATTTGCTGGATGTTTTGAGTTAGGAGCTTTTTGCATTTTGCATTTTCTTTGACTGTTGTGTCAATGTTTTCTAAGGTATCTTCTGCACCTGAGATTCTCTTTTCTATCTCTTGTATTCTGTTGGTGACGCTTGTGTCTCTGACTCCTGATCCCTTTCCTAGGTTTTCTAACTCCCAGGTTGACTCCTTTTGTGATTTCTTTGTTTCTGTTTCCATTTTTAGATCCTGGATGGTTTTCTTCAATTCTGTCACCTGTTTGATTGTGTTTTCCTGTAATTATTTAAGGTATTTTTGTGTTTTTTCTTTAAGGGCTTCTAGCTGTTTACCTGTGTTCTCCTTTATTTCTTTAAGGGTATTATTTATGTCCTTTTTAAAGTCCTCTATCATCATCAGGAGAAATGATTTTAGATACAAATCTTGCTTTTCCGGTGTGATGGTGTATCCAGGACTTGCTATGGTGGGAGAATTGGGTTCTGATGATTCAAGGTAACCTTGGTTTCTGTTGCTTATGTTTTTGTGCTTGCTTCCTGCCATCTGGTTATCTCTAGTGCTACCTGCCCTCCCTTTATCTGACAGGAGCCTGTCCTTCCTGTGATCCTGGTTGTGTCAGAACTCCTCAGAGACCAACTGTCTCTAGGATCCTATGATTCTGGGATTCTGGGATCCTGAGATCCTAGGTGTGACAGAGCTCCTGGGAGTCAATCTGCCTCTGTGACCTTGAGATACTGGTGTGACCAAGCTCCTGAGATCCTGAGATCCTGTAGTCCTGGACATGTTAAAGCACCTTAAAGTAGAGCTTCCTCTGGGTGTTGTGGGACTGGCTGAGGAGTTTGCTCCCAAGGTCTGTATAGTATGTTTTCTTAAAGATTGATGGGGAAAAGCCCAGCCTACTGAGAGTAGTGCTACCCTCAGGGTGGTAGGTGGTCCTGGGTGCTACACAAAAGCAGATTGCACAAACCATGGGGAGCAAGCCAATAAGTAGCTTCCTTTATGGCCTCTGCTTCAGTTTCTACCTCTAGGTTCCTGCCTTGAGTTCTTGTCCTTACTTCACTGAATGAAGGACTACGAGGTAGAAGATGAAATAAACCCTTTCCTCTCCAAGCTGCTTTTGGACATAGTGTTTTATCACAGAAATAGAAACCTTGACTGTGACACATACCGGTACCTTCAGCTGAATATTACAATGGTTAGAAAATCTCATAGCTGAAGCTTTCTCTTATTGTCATGTCCAAATTAATATAATTTCATATAAGAAAGAAGAAAGGGCATTTGTACATTCACAATCCTAATGTTCTTTCCTCTGGAAGAATAGTAAGAAACCATCCCTGGAGACTAATTCCCTCCAGATGATGGAGTAAAACTGTTCAGAGACTGTGGCCCTGGGTGGTGACAAACCAGTGTCCCAGATGATTTCCACTCTGACAGCACAACACGTGCTACAATGAAACAGCAAATATAGTATCACAGAGTTCCTTAAAGATGCAATATATATTTATAAAAATATACAGAAAGCACTGTTAATGTATTTTAATATGGCTGTCTTGATTAAAATTGAATTTAAATCACAATACATTAAGAAATTAAAATCTCAGGCTGGAGAGATGGCTCAGTGGTTAAGAGCACTGACTGTTCTTTCTAAGGGACTGAGTTCAATTCCCAGCAACCACATGGTGGCTCACAACCATCTGTAATGGGATGTGATGCCCTCTTCTGGTACTTCCAAAGATAACAACAATGTATAATTGCTACATAAAAGAATAAATCTTTTTTAAAAAAAGGAGAAAAGAAATTAAAATATCTTCATGATGTCTACCATGGCATGAAGTTTACATTAACAAACTTTCACAGCAATACCTCCAGTCATGTAGCTTAGATAATAAATGTCCCCAAAGCTCGTCTTCTGCATGCTCTATCATTTTCAGACATGCTTATTTGGATTTCTTCAAATTTTTGTACAGTAAGGAAGCTGAGACATTTTCTTAGACAGTAAAATTAACAAATGACCTTGGGTTTACGATTCTACTAATTGTGTTTCTTGGCGATCTCAGAACGGTTGTGAGATTCCATTCTAATTTTAGGCTGTTTGTGTCCTTCTCCAGACCAGTTTCAAGTTGAAAACACATTCCTACTTTGCACACAGCTTTGACTCACAATCCTCCCACAGTGAACTCAAATGCACTTTTTAAAAAGTAAGGTTATCGGTGGGCATACATATGACAGTTTTAGACAGAGCAAATGAAAAACTGATATACTTAAAAATATCAGTTTCCTCTCCTTCAAAAAAGTAATGATAATGATAATGTTAGCTTTATATACCAAACCACAAAAGACCTTAAACATTTGTCTTCAGGGTCTAAGCTGCCCTGTATTTCCTACATTGTATTTAAGATGAGATAAAATCTAAAATATACTGTTTAAGTCAACATGAATAAAATGTAGAATAGAAAATGGTCTTAATGTATTTAATTCTAGATTCAAGTTAGAATATATATACATATAGTGGATTTTGCATTGTATGAGCAATTCTAAATAGTTCAATGGCTCAATAGCTTGAGCCATTGAAAGAATAACTACAATACATAAAGTGCATTGCACAGATTAACAAGGAAAGGGAAAAATCAGACTTGGTTTTCTGAGTTTTCCTTTTAAGTCTTTATGTAAATGGATTTAATCCCACATAAAGACCAGAACCAAGTGTGTTAAGGTATAGGATGGGTAACTGGAAGATCACTTATACAGCAGGGCTAATGGGGACAAGGATAAAGAGTAACTGAGAATCTTGAGCCCCCAGCAAACCCCAAGAATTTCCACTGAGTATACTGGTTTATCTTCACCTCTGCAGAACAGTTTTCCCCACATAGCCCTCATTCTTTGTTCTACATGTGTGAAAACATGATGTCTTCCCAAAACCACAAGAGCATTTATGTAGTAATTCTGAGTAAGTAGCAGTTGGGCCCAAATGAATGGGCCAGGATTTTCTGCCTGCGCACTCCCGCCTGCATGTACAGGAGTATAGATGGAGGAAGCACAAATGTGGAGGGCAGTTAGCAGAGGCTGAAGCAGTCAGTCAAGAGAGCTAGCATTGGGGAAGACTACCTGGGGATAGTCAAGATTCCTATAAGATAAAACAAAGAATGTGTGTGCAATTGGGTCTAGTAAAATAAGGTCAGGGTTGGCCTAAGTAAGGCTGGGCAGCCCAAGGAGGCTTCCTTGAAGTTCAGAAGGCACCAGGCAGTGGTGGTGCATGCCTTTAATCCCAGCACTGAGAACAAGGAAAACTATAGGTAAAATGTACAATGAAGAGGAAAAGGAGAAAGGTGGAAAGGAAGCCAAGTAGGAACAAGGGCAAGCCCATGGCTAAGAGGTAAGAAAATACACAGGGGTGACACAGTAGGCACAGTAAAAGGTGGAGCATTCAGAAAAGCTTAAGCAAGAAAATCAAAACAAAATAACACAATTAAAAGTAAGAATGTGAGAGTAGTTTTTAATTTAAAAATTAAATTAGGATAATTTAGGATAGATGTTAATTCCTTGTCCTGAGCTAGGGCAACACTGTGTTTCAGAGTTAAAGCAGAAGTTAGAAGAACCAGATGCTGTTATCTCTGGGGTTCCATCAGCTTAGACCTGAATGGAGTGTGCACAGGTCACTCACTGCCTTCCTTACTGGGTGAAATTCACCAGCAGTGGTCAGCTTTCCCAAGAGATGCTGATGATCACAAAGCCCACCCTGCCAGCTGCTGTTTCCATGTCTTCCAGACAGGCTTCCTCTGAGATGACTGGGCCTTTGTGTCTGTTTCTGCAGCTCGATATCCTCATCTTACCTGGAGTTGAGCTGCTTTTATGCCAGTCTTTGCCTGAGAATATTTGTGTCTACAGTATTGTGTCTGTTCATCTCCCATGTAGTGCTGTGTAGTGTTAGTGTGCTCCTCAGTATCTTCGAACAGTCTGTTGATAGGAAGGGTAGTTTGGGTTTAAGATGTCCCTGTCTCTGCCCCTGCCACTTCCCTTGCCTCCTGCCCACTGCCCGGGATTGAGGCCTGGAGAGTTGCCATGGCAGGGAGAACTCTTGAGCTCACAGAGGAACGCAAGGAGGAGGAGGAGAGAGAGAGGAGAGGGGGGGGGCACAAAATGTCTGACTTATATAGGGAAGAGGCTCTGGAAGAAGGGAAGCCCCTGGGCTGGAAAGTTAAGGGTTGAGGGCAAGGTAAGCCAGACCTGCTTTGATATGTAAAATATGCACCTCAATCCCTTGTCCTGGGTCTGATACCAAAACAGCTCCCTCTCTCCATCTTGTACAATCCTTGTTGGAGGAGCAGTTCCTCCTACAGTTGAGGTGGATTGTCCCATAAAAGCAAATGTGAGTTCATTTTAGAACCTCTGTAACTCTCATTCAACGTCTAACTCTACATCATCTTTGCCATTGAAAATAGTTCCAACTGGATGCCTTTCCCCTTGTAACAGATGAAGATCAAAAAATAAACAAAAGAATTACCTATGAATCAACAAAATCAGCTAGGACCTTGACCTTGGACTTCCTAGTCTCCAAAATAATGAGAGATACATTTCTATTATTTTGAACATCATCCAGCTTATGACAATTTCTAGCCCATGTCCAGTAGGAATAGATGATTTATATAACAAGATGAGATTCATAGTAATAAGTGGTTTTTGTTTGTTTGCTTAATTTTCTATAGTTATTTTTTTTATCTGTGGAAGTGTTTTGCCTGCATGTATGTCTATGTACCAAGGCTCTACTGAATGTCTAAGGTTGCCAGAAAACAGTATTGGATTCCTGGCATCTGAAATTACAGATGGTCGTGAACGACCATGTGGATGCTGGGGATCAAATCTGAATCCTCTAGAAGAGTAGACAGTACTCCTAACCCCTGAGCCATCTCTCCAGCCCCAGCACTTAGTGTTTTGCTATTAGGTTGTTCTCTATACAAATGCTAAATGCTGTGTGTACATGGTCCTAGATGTCTTGTAGAGAGGCAATTTATGGATTTTGCTTTTACACTGGCCACAGCACTTACTAAATATCTTCCTTACTGCTTTTGTATAAGTCACATTAATCTGAGGAGGTTTAATTTTTTATCTTTATCTTTTTTCAGATTCGCAAACAGTAATAATAATAATCATTCATTATGTGAAAAACATAGTAAATCACTCATCAAAGAAAAGTATAAAAAAAATGAGAGAGGACAGGAAGTTTTTAAAATCTGTCCCAAACCTCTCAGACACTTGGAGACTTTAAGAAAATACTCAGTAGATTTAGTGTCCTGTGGTCTGGAAGGACATATGGGACATTGGGTTGTATTCCAAAGTAAGTTGGTTAGGTTGAGTATGTCACAAAGATTGAAAGAGTAAGTAATGAAAAGTGTCAGCATCCTGGTGAGAAATGTTTAATGGGCAGCAAAGAGGCCAGAGATAAGACTGGTTTTATGTACCATCTTAATTATTTGGAAAGAGGAGTAAACATTTACAGATTGCATTCTGAGATGGTGCTCACTTTAATGATGCTACAAAAATAATTAACGAGAGAAATAAAATGTGCCATGGCCCAGAACATTTGGAAATATGATCAATGAAAGAAAAAAATAGATTTAAATTAGATAAATGGAAAAAATAATTTTGACAATTATTGAAGAATAATTTTAAAAACAATGGTTCTGGGAGTTTTATAATGACTACTGAGGATAAATATGATCAATGAAAGAAAAAATAGATTTAAATTAAATAAATGGAAAAAATAATTTTGACAATTATGGAAGAATAATTTTAAAAGCAATAATTCTGGGAGTTTTATAATATCTACTGAGGCAAACAAATTGTTTTAAATGGAAGAAATGTGGTAGTTTGGGTTTCTGCAGCTTTGTTTAGTTCACTCAAAGTCAATATGGAAAATTGTCTCTCAGGGTTGTGTAGAATCTGGAGGAGAGGGAGAAGAGCTTTGGAGAACTTTAAGGTAGCAGAACTAACATGCACTTTTTGCTATGGAACTGAGCAAGGATTATAAATGCTATTCTGTATAAAATGAGTGTTAAATATTTTGCAATTGTAAAGATCCTTAGTTGGTCTGTTTGCTCCAACATTATGACTTTCAAGGTCTCTTTATGGCAGGGTGTCTCTAGCACTGGGTCCATCAGAACAAATGCCTTCTGGTTCCAGCAGAAAAGGAAGATGATAAAAACTTGAAATGTTTCTGCTATGATTATAAAGTATTAAAGCATTTCTCTATGTTGATGCAAATTTAAGATCTAAATAGAAAATGTAAAGAAAACATGCAGCATTCTGAACAGAAGAGAAACCATTGCATGAGCAAGCAACCAGGCCACTCTTCCACCTGTCCAAGGTGCTGCATGGCATGAGCAGGTTCTAACAACAGCTGTGTCTTCTCAGGACCAGTTGCAGCAGAGTCAGCACTACACCCTCAGGCTGAAATGAAGAAGCTGCACTCTCAGGGAGTGAAAGTTGCAAAGAAGTTACCACTAACAAAAGCACAAGGAGACAAGCAAGTTTGTTTCTGCTCAGGGTCTTGAAGAAGGGGAGACATTCCTTGAAATGACTACAGTGACTCACAACTACTGCCTTCTTGCCTACTTGCCTTCTTGGTTTGAAGACTCAAATCTGGACACCTGCAAAGTTTTAAGATTCCAAAGAAGAAAAATTAGCATTTAAAAATATCCCTTGCCTGGGAGCTGATGAGAAAGCTCATGGTGCAAAGTACTTGCAATTCAAGCAGGAGGGGCTGAGTTCGAATCCCCAGCACCCACATAGGAGCTGGACACAGAGGAATGCTCTGTAACCCAGAGCAGGAGGGAGTAAAGACAGGCAGATCCCGGGAACTCAGCCAGACTAGCCTACAATGGTGAGCTCCGGGTTCATGGAGAGGCCTGTATTCAAAAGGAAGGTGTAGAAGAATAGAGGGTTCCAGATATCAACCTCTAACCTCCACATGAACATGCAGGAGAAATCTCTGAAACGGACTAGCTTACAATACAAACACAGTCAATTCACAAACTAAAATGAGACCAAAGGAAATCATTCATCATGAATACATTTACCCACAAAACTCAAAAAGTTGGGGGTGGAAAGAGCCTTAAATAATTGTCTTGCTTGTTAGCTCTGCCACAACAATGTAGCCCAGACAGAGGCACTCACATAGTAGGGATGTTGATTGTATCAAGATCCAGAGGCTTGCCACAGTGCCTACAGGACTGGTTTCCTCTGGGCCTCTGTCTTTGGGTTAGGACCCCATGCTTTCTCGTGTCGTCACTCCTTCTGTCCCCTGCGTGTGAGCATGTACTGCTCTGAGAGCCTTTTTAGTGGGACAGTGTGATCCTCACTGCACCTCCAGGAACACTGCCTCAGTGTCTCACTTGGCCCCTTGTGCCATCTTTGCCTCAAGTTTCATTTCATCAGCTAATGAATGATGTCACTTAAATTGTCTCTTTAAAGACCCTGTCCACATGCAGTCATAGACTAAGAAAGTAGGAATGAAGACTTCAACATGTAAGCAGAGAGGTGAGGAGGGACAGTGAGGATCATAACTGACTAACAGACAGGAAACAACGAGAAAGCAAGCTGAGCAGAAAAGAATGAGCACTATAGAAAATATTCAAAGGCAATCCTAGAGAACAAAATAGAATCAATGAAAAGAATCTACAAACAGAAGAGCTAATTAGATATAAAAGAAAATGAGTAATTCAAGGGACACAATTAGAGAAATTATCTAGTCTGCAGCAGAGCTATTTAGAGGAAGAAAAAGCAAAAGTAGGGCACAGAAGCCAAAGTTTATTCAAAACCAAAACCAAAACCAAAAACCTTCTGTTTGTCTCAGGCGAGCTCATGGTAGAAGGTTTTAGAGACAAAGAAGATGGTGGTTGGAGACATGTTAGCTCAGAATGCTTCAAAACTGGGGAGTTTTAGAAAGACATGGATGAGAAGCTTCCCCAGTGTGACCTGGCAAAGGAGAACAGTCGGGATGGAGAGGTAGAACAGTGACAACCGCAAGGCAAAAGCAAAGCGGCAGAAAATATGTAAGGCGAGGCAAGTTCCCCAAACCCTCCCTTAGAATTACAGTTACGAGTGGTTGCCACTTGGTGCCCGGATGAACCATGCTGCCTGTATGGGATTCGCACCAGGGAGAGGCTTCCCGCTCCTTGGCACTGGTTCCCGGGGAAAGAAAAGCTAGAGAGAGACTGAGTGGTTTGCATAGACAGCTGAGAGCCCAGTCTACCTTTCAGAGAGACACATTGCAGACAACACAAGCGTCTGAGGCTGAGACTCTCCTGGAGTAGTCCGGAATGAATAGCCCCTCCCCACTGTGAAGTGTACTGACCCTGGCACAATGTATGTATGGATGCAAATATTCTCAGTCAAGAACTGTGGGGCACTGGCAGAAAAAAATAAAATAAAAATAGCCAAGATGGACAAGAAGGGACTATTCCATGGTTTAGGTAAATATAAGTGCGGGCGTGCCTTCTGTGCTACCTTCCAGCCTCGGATGCAGACTGTGTGCAGACTGCAGTCTCCAGAAGACCAGAGACAGGGTTCCACCTGGCAGGTGGGATGGCTCAGAATTGCCTTTCAAAAGCAAGGCATCTAAGTTGTCTGAATGGCTGAGACCGCATAGCCTCTCCCCACCTGCACAGCCAGTAACAAGCAGAGACAAGAAGATGAAAGACAGAGAACATGCTAAGGTGCTGAGAAAAAGAAACTGAAGATGATGCCCAAAGACAGACAGCCTATAGGCTTAGTTTTTTTTTTTAAACCTACTTTTAATAAGGGTTCACAAACACTTCAACTCCCTGTTCTAGCCCACCATCCAAAGGTAGGGGAGAAAGATGGGAAATAGAACGAAGGGATGTGGACCCGTTTAGTAGATCTTTGGGGCGATTCCAATCTCTGTTTATCAGGATACCAGCAGTCCAGTTCAGTCGTGTCAGGACAGTCAACACAAATCAGCAGCAGTGGCCCTATCTAACAGATACCTCCAGGTCTCCATCAAATCAACATAAGTGACCAGGATCTCCCGGGACACCAGGAGACATTCTCTGCCATGCCTCTCTCAGTGAAGTGAAGATCAGCGAAGACAAAGACCTGAGACCCATGAAGCATTTCAAGGCTAGCTGTGCAAGCAGGCTATCACGGACCATTGAGTCTTATGTATACAAATGTCACATGTCTTCCCCCCAGGTCTTGCCTCCCCAAAGCAACATGTATCACCTGACATATCCAGAAACTTCCACTTCAGCAGACTTCCATCCTCACAGAGTGGCAGAGAATTGTGAAAACAAACACATTACTGAGAGCAATTTACAGATTCAGTGCAACCTCCTTCAAAACTCCCATGACATTTTTTCACAGAACAAGAAAAGACTTTTAAAAATCAGCAATACAAAAAAGACATGTAGAAACCTACTACTGTAGAAGCTTCCTAAAACATTCTATGTAGTTAGAAACATGTAAATTTGATTAACAAATTAACTGTATATTATACATGATGTTTATAATTGTATTTGGTAATGTATAAAATTAATGTATAACATAAATGTAGTGTTACACATATAATGAAGAATATCTTAGTTGGGGTTTCACTGCTGTGAAGAGACACCATGACCAAGGCAACTCTTACAAAGGAAAGCATTTAATTGGGGCTGGCTTACAGTTTCATAGGGTCAGTTCATTTTATCATCATGGTGGGAAGCATGGCAGTGTGCAGGAAGACATGATGCTGGAGGAGCCCAGAGTTCTACATCTTGATTGGAGGGCAGCAGAAGGGGACTATCTTCTACAGGCAGCTGGGGGTGGGGGGTCTCTTCCACACTGGGTGCAGACTGAGCATAGGAGGCCTCAAAGCCAAACTACACAATGACATGCTTCCTCTAACAAGGCCACACCTCCTCCAATAAGGCCACACCTCCTAATAATGATACTTCCCATGGGCCAAGTATATTCAAACTGCCACAGATAGTAAATTAATTGTATTGAATATGTTTTAGATTATGTAAAATTAATAATAAATTTAACCATATATGTACACACACACATATAGATATATATAATGGAGTTACCCTAACAGAGTAACAATGCCCCAGAGGTTAACAAATGGAAAGCCCAGTGCCAGGAAAGGGGTTACTTCTTTTGGGGTCATTGACCTGTGAGTTCCCATCAACCCTTAAACATTATAGGCTATCGAAATTTCTCATGGTTGACCTTCAGAATTTGATTGTAAGACCCTATCACTAAGATGCCACACACTTTAGTCATAGAACATGGAGATGTCGAGTTGTGATGGACCTGGAACCTTCATCTCTGGCTAGATTTCATAGAACTAGAAAATATATGTGAGTTCGCAGAGGATAAAAAGCATTCAGTCATTCTAGCTATTAATCCTAGGAGTTACAACAGTAACTGGCCTGGCAAGACACAGCCACAGGAGCAATAGTGTCATGACATCATGAAAGGAAACAAACACTTTGGGTTGGACCTCAGTCTCTCTTCAGAAGATGAAAGCCATACTTGACTCTATTATCAGCATGAGTCTATGGCTAGAGGAGAACCTACTGGCATGCTACTAAATGGACCGTATTAAACCAACTCAGAATGACTCGTCAGGATATTCACAAGCCAATGCATCTCTCTTAGTCCTCATCTGAAAAGCTTCTATTTACAATAGATAGTGATTAACACAGTGACCCACAACTGGCCAAGATACAGAGAATTAGAGACTACAGAATGCTCAGATCTAAATGAAACAGACATATTGCACCCCCCTTCCAAGGCTCAGGGATCTTTGCGGAAGAGGGGAGAGAAAAATGTAAGAACCACAGGTAATGGATGACAACAAGGAAATGCTGTCTTCTGAACATAGCAAGGAAGCTGCACATATGAACTTGGTGACTGGCAGCATGCAGAGGGGAACTAGGCTCATGATTCCACCCTGAGCCATGGTATTTGCATTGGCATTGGTAGAGTCATTGGCAGCTGTTAGCTGATGGGAAAGGGAGAGAAAGTTTTCTTTAGAGTGTAGTCCCTGGTAAGTGGACTACTCTCCAGTGGAGGACCACACATCCAAGAATATTTTGGCATAACAAATTTTTGCTAGAATTTTGTTTATTTTCTATTTTATTGGTTATTTTATTTATTTATTTATTTATTTATTTATTTATTTTATTTCAAATGTCTCCTTCCCAGGTTCCCCTCTGCAAACCCATCCCATGCCCCCTCCCCTTTGCCTCTATGAAGGTGCTCCTCCATAAACCCACATACTCCCATTCCTGCCTCACTGCTCTAACATACCTTTATGCTGGGGTAACAAGCCTCCACAGGATCAAGGGCCTCGCCTCCCATTATTGCCAGAGGCAATCCTCTGCTACATATGTAGCTAGAGCCATGGGTCCTTCCATGTGTACTCTTTGGTTGGTGGTTTAGTCCCTGGGAGCTTAACCCAGCATTGTTTCTATCTAAAGGAGATGCATAGACAAAAATGGAGCAGAGATTGAAGGAAGGGCCATCCAGAGACCTCCCCACCTGGGGATCAATCCCACCTGCAGATACCAAACCCCAACACTATTGATGATGCCAAGAAGTACTTGCTGACAGGAGCCTGGTATAGCTGTCCTCTGAGAGGCTCTGCCAGCACCTGACTAATACAGAAACAGATACAGCCAACCATCAGACTGAGCCCGGGGAACCCAATGGAAGAGTTAGGGGAAGGACAGCAGAAGCTGAAGGGGATTGTAACCCCATAGGAAGAACAATATCAGCTAACCTGACCACCCAGAGCTCCCAGGTTCTAAACCACCAACCAAAGAATTTTTTTTCTTAAAAGAGGTCACAAAGTTGGATGTACAGGGAAGAGGGACTAGACCTGGGAAATGAACCTAAGCAGAGTTAGGGGCACGGGAGGTGAATAAGATCAAAGCTTGGCGTATAAAACTCTCAAAGAACTCATAAAA
Organism: Rhynchomys soricoides; assembly: GCA_019843965.1. Taxonomy (NCBI): domain Eukaryota; kingdom Metazoa; phylum Chordata; class Mammalia; order Rodentia; family Muridae; genus Rhynchomys; species Rhynchomys soricoides. The sequence goes on along the minus strand of JADRCH010000079.1, from coordinate 4,686,817 downwards.
TCATTACTAACAAGTATTATCACACTTTTAAATTTATGTGTGTATGAGTGTGCATGAACACGTGCTTGCACCACCATGTATATGAAGATGCCAGAGAGCATCCTGGGAAAGTCAGTTCTCTCATTCCACCAGTAAATCCTGGGAATCAACCTTTAGCCATGAGGCTTGGCCATAAGAACCTTTACCCATTGAGCAATCTTATTAGCCTTCCCCCAAAATCTTGAAATTCACATGGAATTCACAAAAATGGCCCAATTATCCACAGCAATTCTGAGCAGAAAGAATAATGCTAGCGATATCACAGTACTTGATCTTACATTACACAAAGCCCCAATAATAAAAATATCATGATGATAGGAAAAAAAAAACAAACATGAGGACCAAAATAATAGAAGACCCAAAAATAAATGCACATGGGGATAGCCACCTAAATCTGTCAGATAAATATGTCAAAAACATAGAGAAAAGATAACCTCTTTAACAAATGGTGCTGGGAAAACTGGATTTCAACACTTAGAAAAATAAAACTAGATTGATATCTTTTCCCCTGCACAAAAATCAATACGGATCAAATAATGTAAGACCTGAAACTGGGGAATTGCTGGAGGAAAACACTTCAAGATATTGGTATCCACAGACTCTCTAAAAAAGACCCCAGTTTACACAGTGGAATTTTATTGAGATGTAAAGAAATGTAAAATCATGGCAATTTCAAGAACTGGATGGAGGTCACTGTGTTAAGCAAAATAAACAAAGCCTAGAAAGAAAAGCATCAAATGCTTTCTCTCATATGCAAAACCTAGATTTGAAATTATGTGTGTGCATGTGCGTGTGTGTGTCTGTGTGTGATATGAAACTAGAAATGGAACATGAAAAGGAAGAAAGATTGATGCAAAATGGGGAGAGAACTAATTTAAGGATAGTATGTGAAGATCAATTGAACTTGGTATGCCTTAAAAGACATACTAGGCTCCCGTCTGCAAGCATAACAGAGTACCATTAATGGTGTCAGGGATTGGTTGCCCATGGGATGGGTCTCAAGTTGGACCAGTCATTGGTTGGCCAGTCCCTCAGTCTACGTTCCATCTTTGTCCCTGCTCTTCTTGTAGGTACAGCAAATTTTGGGGTGAAGGTTTTATGGGTGAGTTGGAGTCCTCCTCCTTCTACTGGAAATCCTGTTTTGTTATAGGAGATGGCTGTAACTGTCCTCTGAGAAGCTCTACCCAGCAGTTGATTGAAACAGATACAGAGACCCACCACAAATATTAGACAGAACTCAGGGAGTCTTGTAGACAAGTTGGGGGAGGGATTGAGGGACCCAGAGGGGACAGGGACTCCATAAGTCCAACAACATCACTAGTCTGGACCTTTGGGGATCCCAGAGATTGAGTCACCAACCAAAGAGCACATATGGGCTGGACCTAAGCCTGCAACCCATGTGTAGCAGCAGTGTAGCTTGAATCCAGGACCTGCAACAACTGCAGCAGGGGCTGTCCCTGACTCTGTTGTCTGCCTGTGGATCCTGTTCCCCTAGTGGGGCTACCTTGTCTGGCCTCAGTGGGAGAGGATGTGCCTAGACTGCAGTGACTTGAGATATCAGGATGAGTTGGTACCTGGGGGAGGGGGGCTCTCCCTTTTCAAATTAGAAGATGAGGAAGGAATCGGAGAGGGTATGGGGGGGTGCTGACAGGTCTACAATCTGGATATAAAGTGAGTAAATAAATTAATTGATGAAAAAGGAATGTTTCAGCAAACAAAGACCCAATATAAGAATACAATTCAATATAATCAATAAGAAGCAAAATGTAAAAACATCTCACCATAAGCAGTCCAAAAGATAGATGCTTAACAGGCAAATGCACATAAAGATTTATTTTTTCCATATTATCAATAAATAATGTAATGTCATATGTAAGTTTGTTCTCTTCCTTTGTTGGCTCTAGATGCTGTTTTTAACAGTATACATTACTTATTCTCCTTCTTGGTTGATTTCAAGAGCCGTTGATATCTCCATCTGTTTAGCCAAGTTCTATTGGTTTTGGTTGGTTGTTGCTTTCCCTCTTTGGAGGATCTGTTGCTACACAAGCATCATTCATTGTGGCTGTACTTTTTGCTCCAGAGGCTCCTGTACTCACTCTCACTCTCTTTATCTTGACTTTCATTTCCCAGATACTAAAATCCTTAGTGCAGCTTTCTTTCATACCCTATACCCTGGGTGTATTTATATGATTTGTTTGTTTGAGCCAGGATCTCACTATATAACCCATGCTGGCTTCCACTTAATGAATACGTTTATTTTACATTAAAAACCAATTCACTTCCTTTTAGACTTTTAGGTCACCCAGTTGAAGCCACTCTAGCAGCAAAGATTCTAGAATTACATCTTTCTACTCATGGTTGTGTTATACATGACCTCTAGCAAGCCACCTTGAAGCTGGGAGGAAGGGTAGATAGGACCTAGGGATTGGTTTTTAAGTCTAGGCAAGATTTTTGGCTGTGGATCCTAACTATGGGCACTATAAATATAAATATTTTTGACTTGAGATTCTTTGAATCTCCTGCCCCTGCCAACGTATGTCATAATTTATGATTCTCTGAGGTTCGATTTTCATCTCTTTTCAACTTTACTTTTCTTCTCTTCTTTTGTTCCTCAAAGATGTGACGCATCCCTCCAATAACATTCTACTAGCCATAACACAGCTGCATGTCCACACTAGCAAAAGACACTGAGCATCGCATTCTACACTAATCTCTGTAAGAGAATCGAAGAGATGCTATTGAGAGAGCTTGCTACATCCAAAGTCTCCCCCAGAGGGAATTCCAGAAACTCTTGTCATTGTGAATCCAGGTTTTAGTCCTGGATTTCTAGATGAGCCTCTCCAACAAATCCAGAAAGTGCCTCATATCCCACAACCACACACCAAAGCACAAGCAGTCCCTCCCCCTTTTTCCTATATCTGATTTGTAATCTCAGAAGAAAACAATGCACTCACAATGAAAGTATCCATTTAGAGAGGGGAAACTGGTGGAGGAATTCCTGGTCCAGAGCCATTTTCAAATGCTAATTCCTCCATTCCCTGACCTGGCCACAAAGTCCTCCTGAAGCCATCCCACAGAATACAGTAGTGGTCTGCTTCAGAAGGACTGCTTCATCCTGTGTCTGTCACAGCCGTGTGCATTTGTTCTTTAAGATTCCCTTTTGCCTGCTGTGCTCTGCTCATCCCATATGGGAATTGCAAGGATGCCCTCATAGAGCATTGTAGATTTGCAGCTCACTCATGGCCTGTCCAGAACTCTGGTCGAAGGGTAACTTGGGGAATTAGGTGGAAAGCAAGCATAGCGCTTGCTGGCCAGGCTTGTGTTGCTTTGAAAACACAATTTCCTGAGACGCTTAACAGGCTTTTAACCCTACGTGTTTTCATGAGTTCCAGATGCAAGGCTCCACAGCCAAGAATCTTACCTAGACTTAAAAACCACTCCCCAGGTCCTGCCTATCCCTCCTTCCAGCTTCAGGATGGCTTGCCCGAGGTCATAAGGCCATGAGTAAGAAGACGTAATTCTGGAATCTTTGCTGCTGGAGTGGCTTCAACTGGGTGACCTAAAAGTCTAAAAGGAAGTGAATTGGTTTTTAATGTAAAATAAACTTATTCAAACATATTGACTTCACTGACTTCTTGTCCTGTAGCACAGATAGTGTTATGTTCTTCTTCTGGGAGCTTCTTCTAAAAGAAGAGGTTTCAAATTACTTAGTATGCCAAAGTAAGATGACCTTTGGTGTGTCTGAGAGTAGTTTTTTCTAATGCCATCAACATTTGGTGTGAATTTGGCTAGAAATAAAATTGTAGGACCAATGGGAGTCACTTTCCTTTCCTTTATGGCTTTAAAAATATGAATCCTTTCTTTTCTGGCTTGAAACATTGTTGAGATTTTTTAAGTTAACAATTCCCCCTTTTGTTCCCTGACTAACTAGATGTTTCTCTGTGTGGTTATTCTAAAATGTGGTTAGAACACAGCTAATGAAATTTCTCTTGCTTGCCCTCTTTAAAACTTTTATATCTCAGAAGGAAGAAATCATCCACCTTTTATGTAAACTTTCCTATCTTATATGTAAATGGTCAAACTAAAGTGTAATATATGCTACATGCAGCATCCAAGAGCTAAGCATGCAGTTCAGTATCTTTACACAGTGAATACACTTGTATATCACCAGTCAACTCAAGATATTCACAACATCCCAGCTTGCTGGCGCTGCCTCATGGTAATGTCAGAAGCTGCACCCGGTAAGTCTCACCAACTTGACTGACTAAACATGAGCTGAACCAGGACAACACAATAGACAAGCCAAAGTGGACAAGGAAAAGACCATGAGGGAACAACCCTATACAAAGAACTACATGCAACTGAGGGATGCTAAGAGTGGGAGAGATAGTAGTCCCCACCCCAGGGAGGAGCACAGCAATCAGTTATCTAATACCAGATGCTCAGCCATTACACAAATGGAGCAGGAGATACACACACACACACACACACACAAACACACACATCAACAATTAGTGAACAAAGAGGCCGTGAATTTGAAAGATCTCAAGGAGGGGCATATGAGATGGTTTGAAAAGAAGAAAGAGAAGGGAGAAATGATGAAGTTATATTATCTCAAAAAATAAATAAAATAAACATGTTCCCAAGATCCCAGAAGGGAAACAATTTTGACTTCTATCATTTATTAGCTTTTTGTATTATTTATGTAAATAGCATAACAATGTACCCTCTTTGGTCTTTTCCACGTAATTTCGTATTCTGTCAGACTAGTAAATCTTGTGAGAGGAATATGGTTTGCCTTTTCATTGCTGTTTAGCCCTCCATTGACTCTTATCTCAATTTATTCTAGTTTCTCTTTTGATGGACACATGAAAGGCTTCAGGTTGGGACTATTATAAATATCACAATAGATGAGTTTTTTCCATCTGCTAAATGCACATATGCATGCACTTAGATTGAGTACAAATCCAGGAGTGAGATTTCTGAGTTGCCATATATGCATAGGATTAGCTCTAGTGGCTATTGTCAAACAACCTATTAAAGTGGCTGAATTCATTTAGACTCTTGCCAACAATATGTAAGGATTAAATTGTAACAAGATGTTGAAGTCCGCTAATTTTGCATGGTGGATACATAACGTTTATTGAATTATTGTTCAACCCTTTATGTTTGAAAGACTCCAAACATTTTAGTATAAGTAAAACTTTTGAAACTGAAGGTAATTTCAGAAAGAATGTTCACTACAACAAGGTTAGATTCCTTGACTGCCATGCCCCTCCCCTCCCGTGGCAGGATATATATGTAAAGGGTAGGAGGTACTGATAGTTGGACTTAGGGTCCTTTGACATAAGAAAATGCAGGAACTACATGAATAAGTTCAAGTCCGACTCGAGGCTCCTCTAAACTTCCTTGTAGTTGCTCTATACTCAAAATCAACCTCTTAGCTGGATCCTTCAATGGCCCACTCTCCCCTGCCCCCAAAGCATTTATAGGAAACCCAAGAGGGAAAACCCAAGGGGAATTCTGGGAGAGGTGGAAAAGCACAGGTAAATGTAAACAAAAGAAGTTCACAAAGGGGGAATTCCTAACTTACCTGATCAGTGTCTGAATGGAGCAAAGAGTGGAAGGAAGAACTGTGGGAATTAGATGGCTGGCCAGCCCCATGCCTTGAACCAGAACAGGAATGAGGTCGTCCAGCTGAAAGGAAGCACCATTCTGTGTATATTAGTCTCACAGTGAGCATGTTTACAGTGGACTTTACATTCTGGTAAGAGCAGAGCCAATAGTTGTACTTGAATCAGCATTTCCTTTGGTAAGACCATGTTCCACAAACAAGCTTTCGGGATGATGCTGGTGAGCTGCCAAGTTTGGGAACCACTAATATGTAATCTTTTGTATCACTCAATTTTGGCCCATAGACTTAAATAATTGAAAGTCACTAAACCATGGATACTTCTGGCTCTTTCTTGGATGTCAATAAAAGTTCATTCGGGGGGTATGGGTTCATTTGGACCTGCAGACAAGAAGTGATTTTCCTACATCTATGATGAGAGAGCTCTGCAGTGTTCAGTTCCAGCTTGGTAATAATGAGCCATGCCACTCTGCCCACAAGGAGCCAGCACTGCTAACCTTCCAATTCTAGAACACAGTGCTTGTTGATTAGAGAGCTGCCCAGTGGCACTGTGCCTTTCAACAGTTATATATTTTGTTGATCACTTCCTAGTGCTTTGCAGGAAAGCTTAAGAGAACACTGGATTTAAAAATACTAACGGTGAGGTAGTTAAATTAGGTGTACCATATTCATTGTCCCAGAGCATTTGATCTAGTAGAGCAAACATTGATCTAGTACAGCAAACATTTCTATCTCATTCCAAAGCAGGACATTTTATTCCATGTGACCTACTAGGAAAATCTAACAAAATCTTTTTTTTTTCTTACATCAAACAATCACTCTTTGTTCCTTTAAATTTTTTGCTTCCCCTTTATTTTTCTAAAGATTTGGAAATCCTTTTTATTTCTTCCAATACATCCGCAAAGATCTATACAGTGTTACTCTGTGCTTCCTTCATGAGGCCTAATGTTTTAGACACTGAGTACTTTGACATATAGTATAAGATTTAGTGTCAGAAAAAATCCAGTGTAGTAAAGGTCACGGTCCACTTTTAACATCTTAGAAATGAATGAAGTCTCAGTGAGGTTACCCTGCCTGGCAAACCATGGAGCTGTTGTAAGAAGCTGTAGCTACATGAGAGCCTGGCTCCCCAGGCAGGTCTTAGGGTGTGACATTTCTGGCTCCTGCCACAGTATGAGTAGTTTTTAAATTGTGTTCTCTGGAGCCCTAGCATTCCTCCAGTAATCCACAAACCTTAAGATAAACTTTTTGTTTGACTATTATAAAATCAAACTTCAAAGAGGCAAATATTGCTATCCATTAAGTAGCGCAGCCAGGTTCATTGATTTTTGTACCCTACAATAAAGTAAAAGTTCATCTATCTGCTACATTTAAACTTTGTATAAATGTGCTGATAACCGGAGTGTTGTGCCTACTCCATTGTCTCTAAAGCCATCACCCTGCTTAAAGTAACTCATCACTGCCACATTTCAACATCCACTGGGCAATCCTCAACCCCATTCGCTGGCTATAACAGCAGAACTGGACACACCTGTCTGCCCCTCCATTCTCTTTCCATTTTTATTTATTTATTTTTTTGTTTACTTAGATGTATTTATTTTGTGTGTCGTAGTCAATGTTGTGTCACTATGAAGAGGTCACATGACCATAGCAATTCTTACAAAAGGAAGCATTTCATTGGGCTGGCTTCCATTCAGAGGTTTAGTCCATTATCATGGTGGCAGGAAGCATGGCAGAATACAGGCAGACACAGTGTTAGTTGGATGTGCAGGCAGCAAGAGAGAGACACTGGGTCTGGCTTGAGCATTTGAAACCCCAAAGCCCACCCTCAGTGACACACTTCTTCCTACAAGGCCTCACCTCTTAATCCTTGTCAAGTAGCACCATACCCTAATGACGAAGCAATCAAACATCTGAGCCAGTGGGGGGCCATATCTAGTCAAACCACCACAACAAATATGAGTGGTTTGCTCTCATGTATGTCTGTGTTCGGTACACATGTGTTCCAAAAAATGTATACATGCCTGGTACCTGGAAGAAGTCAGATGAGAATGTCAGATCTCTTGGAACTAAAGTTATATTCAATTGTGAGTTGTCAAGTTGGTGCTGGGAATTGAACCCAGGTCCTCTGAAAGAACAACATGTACTCTTACCCATTGAGCCTTCTCTTCAGCCCTGTCCTTCCTTTCTACATGCAGTGTCTAGAGCATCATGGTTTCCCATTGCTGTTATGTGGGACTACTACCCAGATTTCCATGTTGTCTCCTTTTCTCTATAATCATTTGACACAGTCATGTCTTTTAATATCACCTATATGTCATCAAGCTTCCAATCACATCACCAGTCCTGACACCCACAAGGATACCAGACTTAAACACCCAACCACCTGTCTGAAAGCTTTGCTTGTTCATTCACCAACAGACTCCGACCAGCTTCTCCAATTCTTTGGTTGTTCTAACAGTAACTTCATCTTCCTCAGCTGCCTGCAGTACAAATCTTAACATTATCTTTGACTTGTGTGCTTCATAGTCTACAATCCAATTCTCAGAAAACTCCATGAGATTTGTCTTCAAAATGCAAAACACAGCCAATTCTTTCTCCTCTTTATGACTCCCTTGCCCAGATCACCATCACCTGTCTCCTCAGCTATTGCAATACACCGTGGAGGGTGTTCATCCCCACCTACTTAATGCCACCCTTCTTCTGACCCCCACAGAGTAGATAAGCCAGAATAATCATGTTAAAGGGTAAGACAATTCATGTCCTTCTGTTGCTGCACTCTAGATGTCCTATCCTATGGCACCTCTGACCTCCTTACCCCCTCCCTTCACCCACTCTGCAATAGCCACACAGAGCCCCTTGCTGGTCCTCCACTGACATACATGTTCCTGCATTAAGCCTTTATACTGGTTGTTCTCTCTTCCTGGAAACCAACAAACTTAAGTCTTTGTCCAGTGTCAACTGCTTATTGAGGTTTCCCGAAGCTCCTCTATTGAAAACTGCAACCAATACATATTCTTCCCTGCCTTCCTTACCTCATTCACCTAGAACATACCATCTTGGAACCCATGTGTGGGTTATGTACTGCTTCTGTCCCTCATTAGATATATGCCCCATGAGGGCAGAGAGTATCATTTAATGAGTGGAGTTAAAAGCCTACAAAGTGTCTGTCTCCTAACAAGCAATCTGAAAATATTTGCTTACCAAATGCTTTTTGCTTTACAATGCCAGGTAGTGTTGCCAGCTCTCCGCAGCACAAATAACTTGATATAGCTGCTGAGAAAATAGGACATTTACTTCTAATTGAAGAGCTCTCCTGCTGTATATTTCTGGTTGTGTGTATGAGAATATAAATATTTATAAGCAACCTTCGAATTCTAGAAGTTCCTTCCATCAACTTAAAAATGGGAGCTATTATTTTAAACACATTTCACTTAAATCATATACATTTTTCAACATTATTCAGTACTTTTAAATCCATCTTTATAAACTGTGATGTTTTAACCCAAAAGCAACATTATTCCAGGAAAAAATATAAAAATCTTGAAGTCAATTTGTGGCTTTACCAATTAATAGCTATGTGAGAGCAATGATAACATTTAAATTATTCATCAATTATTAAGAATTTCAAGTCAATGACAGCTGTCCACTGAAGCATTCAGGGGCCCTCCAGACCACAGAAAAATTACATAAACAATTTGACAACCAGTTTTGTCATTTGCAAACGTTATAAAAACTCATGGCATATTTTATGAGTGACATATTTTTCAAAGTCACTTATCATGATCCTGTGTAAACATACTGTACAACTCAATAGCACTTTTGATACTAGACTTTAGGGTCCCACTGACTGCAACTGATAAAACATTACACTTTGACATTTAGCAGATTGGAAAGGTTTAAATGCTTTTGTCTAAAATTATAGCTGGTAACTAGAGGGTAAATGACATCTGAACTGCATTGCTGAGCATGTGACAGTAAGATAAATATAAATGAGCGTAACGGGAAGAGCATAGTCAGAACTTACCATTATTCCTATTTAACAAGACATTTTAATGTTCTTCCTTGTTGTCTCCATCTACACAAATGAGGGGACTTAACTAAGAAGCTTGAAAGCTTTCTTGCCCCTAAAGGACCCAAACAGAAAAGGGAGAGCACAAAGATACAGTAAACATGACCTTAGTGAAGCTAGTGCACTTCAGGTTCTGGTCCTTGGGTTTAATTCAGATGCAGGGACTACCTCTGACTGGTGTGCTGAAGCAACTGAATATAAAGAGAGTTGGGCAAACTAAAACCAGAGCAACCATTATTCACTTAGAATAAATGATATCTGATTAACAAACTTTGGTCACCTAAGCGATCCTTCCTATTGGAACAATTTATCTTACAGACTAAATTGGAAATTTGACCAAGGAGATGAGAATCAGCACTAAAAATAATTAAACCATCCTCCATGGGGTACAGCTATGTGTGTTCAATTGCTTTCTCTTCACCTGGGTTATTTTGACCCCAGGATCAGCTGGCCTTTTGGACCTAAAGGATCATTTGCCCTATGCTAACTTGAACATAATTTACTTTCTTATAGACTCTTCCCCCTTTTGTAATCTCTACATAGAATGTTGCCATTACATTAATAATCAATTCCATGCAGTTACATTAAATGTAACATACACATTACCTCTTTTAGTACATCTTGGGATTAACCTGATCATACAAAACTGTGAGTTTGCAAGCCATCTTTACAAGAAGACCGTCACAGATATTTTTAACTATTTCAGTGCGATCACACTGGTTCCCCTCCCTTTTCTCCCTCCAAGCATTCCACATCTCTCCCTTCTTGCTCCCTTTCAAATTGGACCTCTTCTTTTAGTAATTGTTGTTACATCTTCGTCCATATTTACTGCCTGAAGATTGAGAACATGTGTTGAGATGAGACCCACTGAGGTTCATTCATAAGCAGAAAAGTGAGTTGACATCCTCAGGTTAGAATCACCGCCTGGAACACAGCAATAATAGTACGTAATTTTAGGATTTGTTGAAAAGATAAATGAGATAATAGTTATAAAGTTCAATGCTTTGGGTCAGGGTAAGGGCTCAACCACAAGCAGACTTAGACTACGACCCATCCAAATATTTTGCATTACTTTCCTCGCAAGTTGGCCTTTAGCAAGGGGTACATACACACTTCCTGGACAACAGCCCTGGATCTCCCAGCACTGACTTTCTGTAAGGTGACTCACAGGCAAAAGCAAGGGCAGGTAGTCTTTCAAGGGCAACACACCCTCAAAAGCTTGAGCCTCGTGAGCTATACACTCACAAGCTAATAACTAATTACAGCTCTTGCTCTGCCAGTTCTAACAACACACTTTGCTATTCCCTCGCACTGCAAATGTTCCTCTCTTGAACCCATCAGTTCATGAAAACAAGTTCAGTATCCCCTTGTCATATTCAATATAAGTCAACGGCACCGTGAAATCCTGTTTTTGTTTAAGCTCACAGGAGTTTCAAGTGTGGACCATGCAAACTTCAGCCCTTTAACCCCAAGACCATTTTTCATTATATTTCTTTGTCAGAAAGATCTGTTTGTGTATAATTAAATGTGGCTTTCTTAAACCTTTGCAGTTGGTAGCTTAATATATTTTGTTTTATTTCAAGTACAAAGGCTATATTATGCTTTTGTTGGCATTCATGCTGGTTAGTATGCCAGCTACATAATTTTGTTCCCTGCAATATGTCAGCATTTGAGTGCCTTGGGCTCAACAGGTGGTACTAGATAAGGTTCTGGCAAATCAAATGGGTAATGTGGTTATTTCTTTTGTCAAATTATAATTTAAAACAGAGTCTGTGTAAAATGAGACTTACATTTTCTTGGTTTAAAGAGGACCCAGCATTCAGTACAAATCATTTTCTATAACAAAGGCCCATTAGTGAGGAAGCATACTGTCTGCATACGTATGCCACACCTACTGATCTGACGTCCCACTGTTCTCTGTAGAGTTTACCGTGTGACCCTGGGGTGAAAGCCCTGCCACAGAAGGTTTCCATGTAGCTATCATTCAGGAGTATGAACTTCAAACCATGCCCAATATGTTAGCAGGAAACTTAAAGATGCTTATCCGCTACCTTGCAGAACTAAAGGACTCCGCAAAGCTAAGAAGCTCTGAATATTTTATTTAAATCATCTGCTTCCAATTTTTCCTGATATGGGATCCTGGTCTCTGATGATAAGACAGGAAAGAAAAGAACATCCAAAACCAAGAAATTAGAAAGATCCTTACTCCTCTTAAACATACTTGCTTCATGTCAAATACTGGGCACTAGCCCACAGTGTGAGTAGCAGTGAGGAGCATGTACACCTGACTGTTGATGGGAAAGTCCTCTCAGGTGGAAGCCACTCCTGAAGGGCAGTTTAACCTGCTGTTAAACACTTGCTCTCATGTGCTGAGCATCACTCCAGGAGTGGCACACCAGGCAGTTCACAAAAAAAAAAGCCAACAAGACATGTTCCTCCTCCAAGCCAGAGTCATTGAGATTCTCGCTTGAGATCCACTGTGCTGAAATCAAGACATGTTAAAAAAAGAATCTACCATGTCATCCTTTTTATTTCAGAAGTATTGGATTCTAAAGCAATAATACATTTGTCCATGCCTATATAAGAGATTCACCTGAGGGGGGAAACCAATGCCAAATAAAATATTCTTCTACTATTCTTACCTGTATGTCAGAATCATACATGCTTGACATCAGTAGATACGATGCAAAAAAAAATTGCTAACCAACACTGGGGAAGTGAAGCATTTGTAAAGCAGAAAGTCTACTGCCATACTTTATGTTCCTTACCGTCCTGTGAAGTCAGGGTGATATCATACTCCTGTTTTAGAGATGAGGAAGCTGAACCTAGAAGAGATGGGAGTGCTGTGGTCTCTGGTGAATTAAGGATAAACCTCAGGGCAGACCTTAGAAGCTCTCAGCCCTGCGTCTTCCACATGGTGTTCCTTTCCATACAGTTCACTCTAATCAGGCTTAAGGATTTAATTTCTGCAGTATTCAAATAAGCTTCTAAAAGTTTCATCAGAAGCATGAAGACAACACTTTATCAGAGAAATAACCGATTGCCAAGTGCCATAGTTTAACACTGAACCCTGGAAAAGTGAACCTTTTTTATTTAGCATCACATCAAAAGCAGTTGCTAAGATTAGAAATGTTCATTATCCTCAGGGAATTTTAGTCCAGATGTGGAGTTTAGCTGTTTCATACTGAGCATGAATCCTGCTCCATTAAAGAAGTACAAGGAGCCAAAGGTCTCCTTCCATTTTCTAAGACACCAAGTAAGAACAAAAAAGAAAAATCTCTCATTGTAAGCATGTCAATTCTCTCCAAATTTCTCTTTAAACGATACCTTTCTAATTATAACTCTCACGAATTATCTTTGAACATCACAATTATTCTAAGTTTAAGTTGAAAACTAATGTGTGAAAATTCTTGCAAGACACTGGCATTAAAAAAAAGAAAGAACAAAATTTATTGTGGAGTATTAAACAAATTATGAGCTTCACTAATTAAACTCTTAAAATACCAATTTAAAATATACACAGGTAAATAGAAGAGGACCAGTCGGGCAGGTGGCACATACCTTTAGTCCCAGCACTTGAGAGGCAGAGGCAGGCGGATCTCTGAGTTCGAGGCCCGCCTGGTCTACAGAGTGAGTTCCAGGACAGCCAGGGCTACACAGAGAAACCCTGTCTCAGAAAAAAAAAAAAAAAGAAGAAGAAGAAGAGGACAGAAAACTTCAAAATAATCTAAAGCTAGCAGTTTTCACACTGTACAACCAGAACCAAGGGTTTCTGAGGTCCTCTAGAGAGATGCAGAGCCCACCCCTCCCTACTGACCATGTAGCATCCATGTGAGATCTGAAAATATGATGTCACACCAACTGGGCTTGTGACTCACCACTTCAACTGCAGCACTCCTGAGGCAGAGGCAGGTGGATGTATGTGACTTTGAGACCTTGTCTAAAACATAAAATAAAAAAAAGAGTGGGGGAGAGAGAGAGAACAATAGACTGGCTGAAGAGAAAGATATAAACCAGCTTCCTTTTTTGCAAAAAAAAAAAAAAAATCAGTGAAACAGAGTTTAAGTCATTGTAGCACGTTAATAGATAATGGATGTATTATGTTTAATATGTTGAGAAGTACTTAACTTTTCTCCCTAAAAGAGTGATATAATCATAAGAAGCAGAAACAGAGGCTATTTAGGATGTCCAAGACCATGCACCAAGTGCCAAAAGGGCTTGAAGCCAAGAGGCTAGAGAAGAACTGACCCAAGCAACATCTCAGAGGTCTACACAGATTAAGGGCAGCCTTTCCAAGCAGCAGAAAAGCAGTTTGAGAACTGAAAGAGGAAGCTGGTTGTTTTGGGAAATGCCGCCCTATTCACTCAGAGAAGGGATTCTTCTCCACTTGAGCTGCTCCCTCAGCCCATGGCAGTGTAGATGGCAGATGCTGTTCAAATGCTTGTCACCACTATCCATCTCTGTTTTCACAAACGGGACAAATGTGCAGCTATGGCCCAAGCGACTGCCAGCTTGTAACAGGCACGGCTACAGCTCCAAATCAGCGTTTTCATAGTGGACTGAACTTTTAACTCTGGATTTCTGTCAAGGTCACACACACACACACACACACACACACACACACACACCTTTTATCCCCAGAGCTATGACATCACCCTGCAGTATCGGCACCAGAAGTTGTTCCTTTCACGCAGGATATGATGGTGACCAAATCCATGTTAGCCCACAGCTCTTTAAACTACCCATGTCTTTTAACCTCACCAGGTGCCTAGGGTTCGTGGTAGAGGCCGGCAATCACTGACACCGGGGCCCCCCCATCAGGTACCCGCTGCTTTCTCAGGATGCCCCTAGTGCCCCTACAGGACCCACAGCTCTATAGGGCTGTTCCCTCAGACTGACCAAGCTAAAGTACTCATTCTTTAATTTCGGATTTCAAGCTTTAGCATCCTCTGTAGACTGTAGTCTACCGTGGCCACTGCTGCTTGCCACCCTGGGCATAGCTGGCACCACTCCGTTTGTGAGGAAGACAATTTTACGTGGTACAATCCACAGGCACACTCAAACACATCTGTACCTCGTGCGTACCACAATGAGGGACTTAGTCTCCCCGTTTCTTACAGTGTACACTTTAAAGAGTTTGCCTCACAGACCCTTTCTTTTGCCTTCCTCCTCACACCTCCATGATTTCCACCTCTGGGCTATTGTAACCTTCATCCTTCAGGACTTCCTCATCTGCATCATTTTGCTTTTAACTGAAATCCATCCCAAGGCCCATCTCAGACACAGAGAATTTGTTTTCAGTACCATGGTCTTTCTCTGTTTCCATGGCCCCCATGGGCACAGCCACATGATTCTCGCCTTGTACTTATGTGATGCCAGACTTCAGGAGCTGGCTTCTTGTCATTTCTGAAACAGCTCAAAGAGTCTACTTCCATTTTTTTCTCCTCCCCATATTTGGTTTCCACTATCTTGCCTAAACTCTTAAAGGCTCTGGTAATTATCTTATTTTTCTGGGTCCCCTTTCTGCATTTTGATGTCTTGAAACCTAAAAGCAGGCTTGCCCTATTTGTAATCATTCGTTACAGCATTCTAAATAAGTGTTCTTCAACATTTCATCCCTTCCGGTTCATCACTGAGAAATCATTCCCAAGCATTGTACCAGGCTGTAAAACACAGAAGTGCAGTCCGGGCTTTCCAGTAGTCCACAGATTCCCATTAGGTGATGGAGTGATCCTCCTTTGTCATCAGCTCTGCTCTGTGAACTGTGTGTGAACTTGAGCGTGATGGGACAGTGACACGGGTTAGGACAGGTGCTCCGTGCTTTTCTTTCCGTGTAGGCAATTGTACTTTCAGGTCCTGACATTGAAACCTCCTCTAAATAGCTCTAGATCATGAACTTTGCCTGTAAGAAACCTGACATAGGGCAAGAAGAGGTAACATTCTATGCTTAAGGACAGGGGACGGAGATCAAGCAACTTTAGAGAATGTAATAGAACCTTAACTGGGGTGAATAGCACAGCTTAGCCTGGGGAAAGACCATATGATTGTCGTTGATGAAATTTAATCCAAACTCTTCACGGCTTAACACAAATTGGTGATAGGTGGGAGAGGAACATCATGGAGGAAAACAAACATGGCTGAGCTCATTATATGACAAGCTATTTATTGTAGCCACAGTGCAACTGAGGCAGTAGGTTCTCAATGAGTTTGAGACTACCCTGGCTTCAGAGTAATTTCCAGGTCAGCCTGAGCAAGAGTGATATCCTATTTCAGAAAACAAAACTTTAACTTGATACTCATCCCTAAGAAATAGATTTTGCTGTCTGAATTTTGTATAAGAGACCATGAAACTAAATAGTTTACCCAAGATCACACAGAAGGCAACTGATTGCCCACGGTTAGCTGAACTATATGCAAGATTTATGCTATATAACTTAGGACATTGTCTATAGTTTAAGAGTATGTAGATATTTCTATGTAACAAACAAAACATTCCTGACACATTTTCAGATTCAGTGCTGTTCAAGCTACCTACGTTTCTCTCAAACTATAACATCACATAAATGGTCTGAGATTTTTGTCAAAATGTAGATTGTGATTGAGTAGGCCCAGAATGAAAGCAAAGAATATTTCTAAAATGGTCCTAACTTATATTGATATTGCTAGCCCACAGAATGCTCTCTGGGTAGTAACCTTAGTCCACTCCAGTGGATTTTATGGGTGAGAAAACCAAGACCTGCTTAGGACCAAGAGCCATTGTAAGAACCAAATAATTAGAGAAGAATCAAACAATACCAATGTTCCTTTTACTTCCCTTTATTATCTATATCACACAAAATAAACCTTTAGTCATGATTATGTAACCTAGCAAGTTCAGCAATAGATTTAAAAATTAGGAAAAATTTGTGCATTGACCCAGCTTTACTGCTTTTTGGTTTTCAGAAAGAGTCAGAATGTTAGGAGTAATTTTTAAAACCATGCTTACACATTGTCTAGAAAATATTTGAAATATATATTGAATATGCACATTTCAGTTACTGTCAAACATTAAACTTTCTACAGAGCCATAAGTGAGTTACAGTGGTTTTGGAGAAGATGCCCGAGAGGCTGGAGAGATCGCTTGGTGGTTAAGAAAGTTTATCGTTCTTGCAGAGGATGCAGGCGCAGGTTTCAGCACCTACACGGTGGTTCACAGCCCTCTAGTACTTCCAGGGATCCAATGCCCTCTTCTGACCTCCTCAGACACCAGACATGAAATAGTGCATACACATATACATGAGCAAATGACCATACCTGCAAAATTAAATAGATATATATTTTATTTAAATATGTGTTTACATTTTTAGGTTTTCTTTTTACTTAAGAAACCGTTTTAATTATAAAGGACATCACCAAAGGTTTGAGTCTTACTCTCGACATGAAAACTTCATAAACATAAAAAAATTCCCAGAGTAAGTAATGTTAGGAAGTGAAGAGCAGTATGAATATGCATAAATAAGCAAATGCATAAGAGGAATTGGTTCCCAGTTTTCATGCACACTGCATATTAGGTTATAATTTTTTCATGTTTTTCTTAACCATAGAAGTAAATTTCCCTTCAAATTTATGCATTCTAAAACTACATATAGACACTCCCTGATATCCACAATAAGGAAAAGAAACTTGAAGAAAAAACAAACACCAACAATTCACAAGCCGTGGGGATTATTTTTACTATTTTATATTAAATGCTTAATTAGAGCACTCATCTCATGAATGTGTTAGTCTTAGGTTAATGTGGCTTTAAATGTTGTACATCCCAACTTGTTCTGAGATGGAGCCAAGGCAAAGCTCATCCAGAAGAAGAGGAAGAGGAGGTGGAGGAGGAGGAGGAGGAGGAGGAGGAGGAGGAGGAGGAGGAGGAGGAGGAGGAGCAGGAAATATAATTATCAGTATAACTACAGGCAAAATAAGTTACTGACTTTTTATTTTTCTTTGTAAGCATTCATCAATGTTGCCTTTAAGAAGTATCATAACAAGCATCTTAAGTCCCTTTAAATTGCCAGATACCAATATTTTAGCATGTAAATTGCCCAAAACTGGCTTTAATCTTCTTACCCACTCTGAAATGCCCTTTAGCTTAATCCATAGCTGGCCAAAAAGATAAACAGAATTTGGGACAAAGCATGTTTCTATTCATGGATTTCGTTGTTCTTTCTGTGTTTGTTCTGTATTTGCTATTGAGATTGCCAAGCTCTGAATCCTAGCACTACCATAAGATCTATCTGTGGGAAAATTACTTCAACTTTCTCTTTTATCACTACGGAGAGATGGATTTTCCAGGGAAAGATGCAACACACGTGTCTGCTCACCCCAGATAGGGAACTCAAAACAGAACAAAGCACAGACACCACCAGAGTCCACCGTGGTGAAACAATGAGTTTTATCAGGGTTACTTACAGGAATATTGGGGGTACCTACAGGAGCAGAAACAGCTCAAGGACAGCTGCATCACCAAAACTCACCCTAGCAGGGATGACAGCTCACAAAAGCTGGGAGCCTGGAGCACACTGCACCGCCTGCAGGCAGCTCACCCAGTTGGAAAGTGTCCTTTCAACGTGACTCTGATCTAAATCTCTTCCAGGCAGCTCAGCTGGTTTCTTCTTGACATTCTTGCTGCTGTTTGTAGCCATTCCCTCAGCTTCTTTCAATTGTTTGGTTTTCATTTCTAGATATTTCCATCTGATAGCAAGAGAGTTGTCACCTGCTACGGTCTGAAACCATTCCTTCAAACCTACAACTGACGTCTAGGAATTTCACCCCATTGGCCTATGTGTTTCACATGCTAGATGCCATGGTTATGGGAAAGGAGGTAAAAACCAAGTATTAGGCTTGAGTGGGCTGCCTCCCTCGGAACCAGAGGTGAAAGTCAGTCCCTGAAGCACTTGGATTAAGAGGCAGGATGACCGTCTCCCTAAATATCAAAGCTTTGACCAAAAGAAGTACAAATGAATAACAGCACACACAAACATAAGAAAAGGTAAGGTTTTGTTTCCTGACTCTAACCAGTCACAAATATCAGCTAAATGCATAAATTTCTATTTTGAGCCCCAAAATTTGCTCTAAATGTTGGTTTTGAGTCAACAGCCAAGAGGCATCTTCAACTGAATTTCTCACATTTGCCTCAAACTCCAAGTATCTAAATTTATACTTGATCTCTTCTCAAAACTGAGATTATGTGTCCATCACATTTATTATTTCTGTCTATAACACAGGGAAATAAAGAGATTGTCCGAGATTCCCTCCTGCCTCACCTTGTACACAATATACCACAGAGTCAAGCCCAGAAAGAGCTTCCAACCATACCCTCTCCTCAGCATACAAAAGTTGCTTTGCTTCCTGTTCTAAGTCTTCACACAGAACTGTGGAAGGGTTCTGATGCTCTGTGTCACCAGCATTAGCCTCATTCCTTCATCCTCCACACAGGCACAAGGATGGTTCCATCTGCCCTTGGTTTGTAAATCCTGAAAATTCCACAATGACTTGCCTTGGATTCCAAATAAGACAAACCTCTTCAGAAGATGCAAATACCCGTGCATTCTGTCCCTTCCTACGGTTGTTTGGTTTGGTTTGGTTTGGTTTCTGCAAAGCCCCTGGGTTCCCTTATCTATCAACAGAACTCAACAAATGGCACTCTGTGTAACATACCGTTCTTTCTAACCCCTGACGAGATCTCCCAAAATCTAACTCTGTCATTAAATCTCCAGAAATAATTCCCCAAAGGCATATCCTATCTCCCTGCCAGCCTGCCCATAGTGGCTGCCATGTCCCGTGAGTGATTTTACCTGCTACATCCATCTGATGTTGCCCCCCCCCCATGGTCAAACAATCCAGGACAAAAATAAGGATGTGTCTTTCTTTCCTTTATCTGATCATCTAGCCCAGCACCTGAATAAACAGTGCTTTCAATTGAGGTTCCTAAATGGACATGGTTAAATGAGAAATCTGGTCACACTGCGCGGTAATGCTTACTGCGTCCTGACAGTAGACATCACACGTGTCATGTGAAACCCACAAAGTCAGAGAGTTAGGCAGCATTCAGGACTGTATCTTTCTCAGGTGTCCTACATCCTGCAATCTCTTGGCTTTTAATAGTCCTAACATCTGTTAGGCACTAAATAGTCAGTGCAGTATCGTATATGCATTTAAATGTTTATGACTGAATGCAATGGAATGCGTAACTGATGTGCATGCATGTGTATATGTACATGTAAATATACAAATAGTAAGTATATGGACAAGTTTGGGTGTCAGGTTGCATTGCAACAAGTATCAATTTCCTAAATCCTCATTAGTTGTCTCCTTTGCTCCATGGATTCATGTGGTTCTTTTGCATCGGATAGATATTCTGCCCCTAACTCCTGCTCCACCTGTGTTTAGCTTTATCCATGCCACCTCTCTGAAGCTGTGCAAGGAGTTGCTTAAAATATAAATTGCGGTTTCATTATCGATTTTCTCTCCTATCTAGATTCCAAATATCTGGGGACCTCACTATCTCACATAAAGATTAGACAAGAAATTACACATTAATATTTCACTGAACCCAGTGGTTGGAGCTGAGTCCATTTCACCAGGAGAAATTATTGAGAGATGGATAAGCTTCTTTATTTAGTATGTCTTCTTCTCAGGAATGTTTGAATTGCCTTCAAATTTTAGTTCTGAAAGTATACGGGTCTTCCTCCCACCCCAAAGTCACAAAGTATAGTCTTAATAATAAAATCCAGAAGAACTTTATCACATGCCCTTTCCTCAGCCCTCCTCCTCAGACAAGCACAACGAGTATGTGGAAAACTGGGCTCTGCTCCACTGATTCCTTTTCCCATCACCCTGTCCTTCATTATTGGTCCATCTCAGAAATCACAAATCAATAGATCAGAGTAAGTTCTTTAGCAATAGAATGTTTAGGTCCTGAAGATAAGATTTCCCATAGATTCCCAGCCTGGGATACTCTAAGGCCTCTCTGGTTTTGAGAGGTCTGAAATGTGCAACCCAAATGGCAATGACACAGAGGCTGGCTTGGGCTGTTCTCCACCTGCAGACAGTCTGCAGACAGATTGACACCTGTCAGTCTGTTGAATTCAGAATACAAAAACTAAGAGAAGCAAGAAGCAGGACTCGTTTGGTGCTTCTTGGTTAATAGAAAGTAAGAGCCAAGGAAGGTGATTTGGAGGGAAAAACTGTGTCAATTTACTGTCAAGTTTCGTATGGAAATCTCATGCAAATAAACTTTAATTGGGTTCTTACACATTTAGTCAGATCCATTTGAAATATCTTTTGAAGTTAAGAAGCTCACTCACCCACGGTCTTCAAAAAAAGGGACTGAAGAGTAACCTTTTAAAAAATAGCTCATGAATACAAATGGATTTTAATAGGGGTATATTATCGCCTCAATGCTTGTATGCAACCTCATTAATATTAATGAGAGTTAGACATATGCATTTATGAGAGATGAATGGACTCTTATTGTGTTTACTGCAGGATTGTTTGCTTGTCCACAAAGCCTGGAGTGTTGAACCTAGTTAGCGTTCCTAGCAACAAGGATATGGGCTTTTGTTGTTTGTTTGTTTTTTCATATTAGGAGACTAAACCTTCTCCAGTCTGTATTTCTCTGTTCTCTCACTCCCTTAAGGACATACCATTTCCTATAAAAGGGAATTAAAAATATATGCATTTCTTGGTTTGTAAACTTTTGCTTCATCCCGTATAAATAATTAATGTGATAGACATGAATATGCAGCAGCCTGTTTTCATTTCTCTGCTGGATGAAGCTCCAGCTCTGTTAGTTGGTTTATCCCTGTTTCGGTCCTGTGCATCTTTACCTCTGAGTTTGTTCTTTGACTCTTTCCAAGTGTTCTGAGAGCATCAGAAAATTGCTGGTAATTGACCTGTTTGGACTGCCCATGAGTGACATCTGTTGAAAGATAATGTCCTCTTGCTGTTCACTATTAAGCACTGGGCACAGTATGAACTTGTGGCTAAGCTGGTGCGGAGGCTCCTGAGACGTCATTTTCCTTTACACAACTCCAGCCTCTTACCGTAATCTCCATTAGAAATGAAGCACTTTGGTTGAGAACAAAGATTTGTGTCTCATACAGCTTGTCAGCCCCATGTTTGCGGTAATTGGTTATCCCTCTCATTCAGTCGCCCTCTCCTTCCTTTGACAGGCTCCTCATCCCAAGAATAACAACCTCGAAAATCAACCACATTGTTCCTCTCAAGAGAGAGAGGGTCAATAGGACAGAAAGCCAGATGAGTTAACCTCTTCCACTTACTTAAAGGACGCAGCCCACTATCTCTAGCACTCTCTCAGCTGGGAAGATGGACAGGTCTTGTGGTTTCTTTCCAAACACCCAGAGGTGCTTTGTTTGGCAGAAAATGCTAACTCAGAGAAATTCTTGCTTCGCCTCATCACATTAACATGTGTCAATCTGAACTGAAAACTTCGTAGAGAAGACAGAGATTACTGAAGAAAACTTATCCACTACCCCTGTTGCAGAGAGCAAAGCAGAAGTATTGCTAATCTGTGCTTCTGAGGACACGGATGCTAACAAAACATAGTGCAGCCAGCAGTGATGTAGAGGTTAACGAATGGTGCCTGAAGAGAAGGGGAGTTACCTTCTCAAAGTGTTAAACTGAGTTCAGTCCTCCTGCCCTTAGATCAATCTGCACATTTAGACAGCCTGGCTAAAAAGTGCCTGAACACACAATCCACTATGGTTAGCAAAACAATGTACGACCCAAAGCCAAGGCCCAATATGTTTTACTTCAGATAAGAAGCCCCAAGGTGATGATTTTTTTAAAAAGAAAGAAAAGGCAGCTGTAGGTATGTCTTAGCAGGAGAACGTTTGTGTTACACATGTACAAGACTCTGGACTTAATCCCAGCATAATTGAATTCATGAACGAATGAGTGAATGAATGAATGAGTAAGGTCTCTAAGCAACAGATATAAGTGTCTAGTGAGCACACCACTTATTTATAGCACTGCAATAAAAATAATGTAAATTGTATATTATTATTTTAAAAATTGAAAGGTTTTTTTTTCGTTTTGTGTGTGTGTGTGTGTGTGTGTGTGTGTGTGTATGTTGTATGCCTTTTCCCACTGAGCCATCTTTCCAGCCATATATTTGTAGTTTTATAAAACACGTTTTAGAGCCAGACAGTGGTGGCGCACACCTTTAATCCCAGCACTTGGGAGGCAGAGGCAGGCAGATTTCTGAGTTCGAGACCAGCCTGGTCTACAGAGTGAGTTCCAGGACAGCCAGGGCTATACAGAGAAACCCTGTCTTGGGGAAAAAAAGCAACAAACAAACAAACAAACAAAACAACACATTTTAGGCATAGGGAGATAGCTTAGTCAGTGAAGTGCTTGCTTTACAAGTTTGAGGACCTGATTTTAGGGAAGGAAAAAAAATGGCAGCTCCCTGGCCCGCCTGTCTAGCCAACCTGGTGAGTTCCAGACCAATAAAAGACCCTATAACCAAACCAAGGAAGACGGCACCTAAGGAACATCAGATCACCCTCTGCCTCCCCATGCGTGGACCTGTGCATCAACATACAGGCACACACACAGGCACACACAAGAGAGGGGAAATGCTTTGTAGTTTAAAGAAGTAGATTTTATAAAAACAATTTGAATCACGAAGAAGTTTAGAGGCACTGATTACAACATCATCTTAAATAAAACTGTTACATTTGGAATTTTTCATAGTATAGTCTATAAAACATTTCAAAGTATAAGAGGACATACAGGGAACCTGGGGTTCAGATTTACAAGGATGATATGGAAATGTGACTGCCTTTGCACTGACTGTATTATTTAAGCACTCTGGAAGGCAGGGTACAGCAACCAGAGATGATACCATTATGGTCCTGGATAGAGGTGTGGGCTCACCTGATTTGAATTAGACCCCCAGGCAATATTTGAGGTATCTGGGAACTGACAAAAGATTGCTGAGGTATAAAAGTCTGAGACAATTTTACTAATGTTCCAAGAAAATATAAGGTCAATAGGGAAACTGGGTACAGTCAGGACACCGAGACAGAACTAGATTCATAGGACACACACACTGGGTTGGGTTCACTGGTGAGGAGCAGTGCGTTTGGTGGATCTAGAAGTCCCAATCCAATAAGGAACCTTGGGAGAAAACAGCTTTGGCCAATTTAGGAGTCTTAGCATTCTGCCAACTGCTTTAGTCAACATTATCTCAGGCTCAGAGTGGGACTGACAGTCCATCTGAGACTATATGGCTGTTGAACAGCTGGATTTCCTTTCTTCTTGAATGCCCGATACCTGTGAGATGCATGTCACTACATTTAGGAGATGCCATGAGATATCTCTGCTCAGTGGAGTGGATGATGAGTGGACGTGGTGGACATTGACATAGTCCAGGCCCATGAAATTCTTCTGCCTCTCTGCTGCTGGCTAGAAAGGCTCCACAGGCCCTAAAGCAAGATGGAGTTACAGATAGGACAGAGCCAGAGACCACACCCATGTTAAAGCTTTCACAGAAGGCTCTTCTCATTCCTAGTACTGAGTGAACCATTACAGAAGTGAAAAGGCAGTCCCCCCCCCCCCCCCCCGCTCATCCTTTGCTACAGCAATCTTATGCCTTTAACCTGGAAGCTCCAGAGCCACCATTTGACAGAAATGAAGATACAGTTGAAAAATGGCACTCCAAATTCAGGAGGTCAATGGGATTACCTCTTTTCAAACTAAAGTTATGTAAATGTGACTTTGAATAGATTAAAATGAATATAATTAGTATATTAAAAATGAACAAAATAGAGAAAAGCAATGAGACTTGAGATTATTTGATAAAATGGATAAAATTAATGAACCTTCAATACAGTTGATTAGAAAGAAAGAGCATGCAGCTCAGTTTGGTGGAGCAGTTGCCTAGAACACAAGAACCCCTGGGTTTGTTCCTTATTGGTGCTTTAACTGGATGTCATTGTGTGTGCATTAGAGTGCAGTTTGCTTTCTCTTCAAATGCAGCTCATGTGTTTAGTCAGGAGGATCAGGAAAATAGCAGGGACATCATATGACATATAGGGAATGGACCTCAGAAAACTGTCATGAGCAGGGTGCATAAGACCTTTCATACCCATTTATGTCACACAGTTTGATGCTCTGCCCTCAGTGTGGGGTTTCATGATGGTGGCCAAGATCCAGATACAGCTGTGTTCATTCCCAGTCCTGCTGTGTGAGGTGTTGAGATAATCTATCCAGAGAGAACTCCAGCTGAGGAAACTCTGGCTCTGTGACTCTTTGTAATGCAGAACACAGAAGCAAAGCCATTACAATGCACTCTCAACTCAGAGCACTCCTGACTGTCCAGCTGGAAACGCAGGTAAAGAGAGCTAAATATCCTTCAGACTTCCCTCTCTCCAAAGTGGACATGCCAAGAAAACACAGGAACAAGTGCCTACACAACCACTCAGTGGGTGTGCAGGAATTGTTTTGTTTTAGTTACTTCCTCTGTGTGTGTATGTGTGTGTGTGTGTTTTCATATATATATATACTCATTCCCTGGTTTTCCCATCATTCCTGTTCATTGTTGTTAGAGGTATATGGATGTAATAGTAAGTTCTTGGTTTTCATGTTATTTCTGTTCCTGATTCGCTATAGTTTATTCGTCTCTTTCCATACAGTGCTGGAGATTGAGAATGACATGTGAGTATGTAAACATGCCATTAAGCAGTCCAAGGAGAGCTTAAAGCTAGCCACCCCCATGTAAACTTGAGAGAGTATTATAACTCAAAGAATTGGGCAGAGATAATACCAAAACTGGGCACGAGCCTCCAACAAGGGCACAGTTTGGAGGGGGAGCTGGAAGACCTCTGTTGACAAAACTGGACGAGTACTTTCAACAGTAATGCCTACGCACTCCACTCTCCATGACACATGTAACCGATGTTAGGCTGGAAGCCCGGCTTGCTCTGCACAAGCTGGGAAACACCATCTGCCCTCCTTTCCCCAACCGCACTGCAAAGAGAAAACTCCCCCACATGCTTGGAGAAAACCCCAGGCTAACACGTCACCACTCTTTATCTGTACATATCTGTCAACCCTCCCAAGAGTGCCTGCACAGGGCTCAGTTTTTGCTCATGCATGAGCACAATCCCAGCTCTTAGCTGGCACATCATCACTCTTCACCTAAACTCTATAAAACCCCCTTGCTTTAACATGGATGTCTGACTTCACTGCCCTCCACTTGTGAGATCAGCAAACCCACCCAAGAGCTGCTTTCTAAAAAACCTGCCTTTATCTACTTTTATTCTAGTCTAATCTGGCCTTATCGGTGTCACTAAGGAAGAGAAAAGGCCCATCAGACATAACACTTCACAATAACACAGTATCTTAGGACACATCATCAAAATATGACTGCTTTGTGAAAATGCTCTCGCATAAAATTAGAAGAGATCGCCATCTTGACACACCAAGCTCAACATAGAAATACAAGAAACACTTTAAAAGTATAATGCAAAATGACTAGTCAAGAAGTTTATAATTCCCAAAAACTCACTCCAAAAATGCTGAAATGGGTGAAATGCTAGATGAAGAATTATAAATAAATAAATAAATAAATAAATAAAAAAAATTACTTTTCAAAATATTTAAAAGGAGGCCAAGAAAACTTCTTGCTCTTCCAAGAACCGAGTTAGGCTCCCATTACTCACATCTGGCAGCATTCAACCACCAATAATTCCATCTCCAGAGGGTCTGACCTAGTCTCCTGTACACCACACACACACCCCTTTAAAAAAATCTTTTGAAAAAGATTAGTAAAGTCCATGAAAATGCTTTAAAACAGTTGAATGAAGAATACAACCCAGACGATAAATGACAAGTTTGATAAAGAAAGCAAGATACTGAAAAAATAGAAGTCTTTGAAATTAATAGCTATTTAAAGGTCAGTACAAAACCCAGTGGAAAGCTTTGCCACTAGTCTAGTAGAAAAGAAAATTATAGAATTCAGGACTTGACACTATTGTGTAGTAGTTTCTCCTAAATTGAAACATTCCACCCTGGAGAGAAGCTTGATAAGACTCCCAAAGTAAACAAAACTTATAAACCAGGAACGAAATATTTCAAATGTTTCACGAAGTTTCTGAAACTTACAAGATTCGCAAGGCCTTTACCTAAGGTTTTACAAGCAGTATGCTAGGGAGAAGAGATTCCCTGACAGCAGAGCTTCCTTCAAGTCCCGAAGGGCATTTCAAGGACACAGGTTGACACAGAGGGCTGGGCTGGTACCCAGCTAAGCATCTGGGCCTAAGTCTTGAGGCAGTCAGGGTCTACAGACCTGCCAGACAATAGTATGCTCAAACCAAACTGTGTTAGTTCTAGGGGTTAGGGAGTGTAAGGATGGGCTAAGTTCAGACAGGCTTACTGAGCTGGGCCAAAGCACAAGATTTGCAGTGCATGACAGGCTGGGCCTGAACTTTATATATGGCAAGGGCAGAATAAGATCAGGTGGACACAGAGGGCACACAGGGCAAGGATAGTTACAGAGAGTAAGGGGGGTAAATATGATCTAAGTACATTATATGCATGTATCAAATTTTCACAACAAAACATCTACCTTTATTCCACAAAAATTATAACTAATATCCAAAGACTTGGGCACAAACATTCATAACAGCACAAAGAAAACAACAAACTATTGATCTACACTGATTATGAATCAACCATAAAATAATCACAGGAGGTGAAATAAGACACACATGAACCAGTGCAAAGCTTCTTATATAAAATACCAGCGACCGTAAGTAAAGAAGAAATCTGTTGTTTCCTGGGGAGAATCGCACAGATAGGTGGATTACAATAAGCACAAAGAAATTTGTAGGAGTGGTGGGTGTATTTATTAACTGCATGACAGTTTCACACGTATATGTGTATGTCAAAACTCATTAACTTCATGTTCCTAGTATGGACAGTTTATTTGTGGTAATTACTCTTCAATAAAGCTCTTCAGGAGAGATTAACTAGAAATCTAGTTTTGATCACTTACTTCTACATGTCAGAAAAATGAATTAAAAAACAGATTGCTCTGCAGAGTTTGTAGGGCAATTATAGAGTGTTCCTATATTTAAGTGTTTTCACTCATAATCAGACTATTCTTTGCACCTGAGTCTAGGAACAGGTGACATAGCAGAAGGAAGCAATCAAAAAATTGTCAAGTGATTTTGATGTCTCCCAACTGTTCTCAAGCGTTCTGTGTGTGAGAAGAAATGTTCTAAGCATATTAAATCTCCTCTTAAGTCTAACAGCAAACTATGAAATATGTTAACCGGGATTTATATCTGTGAAAAACGAGACACAAAATCCCTCACTCATCTTGCTCAAGGTCAGATGTCTATTAAGTACCAGATAGTCTATATGAGCTGCCAAAAGGCAAACATGGGAAAGCAGAAGAAAAAAATATTAAATATATGTTTCTGAACTTCCAATCAAGTGTCCATTGTATATGCAGAGAAATAGATCACTTAATGACAAGCTACTGTTTACAAAGTAGAAAGCTTATTTTAAAAAAAAAATAAAAACTGTTCATACTTTCTTAACATTGTCTCCTGTAGTTTTCAGAATAACACAGTCTACAGATGAACACAATTGGACTTAGAATGGGTGGAGTAAAAAACCTATGCACAATACATAGTGTTTAAGTGCTAATGTTTAAGGTTGGATCTAGCTAGGGTGGTCACAGAGAGCCAACACTTTCCATGTCTGTTGACTAATGTAAGTGTATCTTAAGTTTAAACTTAACAAACACTAGTAAATCTTTTGTGCTCAGAAAAAAATTAATTCGGTAATTTATCCCTCTCTGATCCACCCAAGATTCACCCACAGCACACCACCATTAACTACTGTGCAGAAGAGAGAAGTTACCAAGAAATCTAGTCCTATTTAAAACTCCTTTATCCCACCACACACTGACAATCTGCTCCCATTATCATGTATGGGTTTATAAGATGAAAAGTATACTTGATATTTTGGCATCTGTGATGTTTCAAGGGTCTTGGGTAAAGGGTGGCTGTCTAGGTTACCACTAAGTTCATCTCATGGGACAAAAAATAGAACACCCTGTAAAGAAGACCCACTCAGACAGAAAAATGAAGTGCCAGTCAGAGAGGGGAAAGCCACTGACAGGCAGCTGGAGAGCTGGGGCAGGGACTCAAAAGCAAGCAGAGGCTGAAAGGGAAAACAGCAGAGAGCTTAGGGATTCCAGACAGAGAGTAACAATTACGGGTCCAAAAGTGTTAACTGGACCGCCACCATCCTAAAACAGCTGTCAGAGCCCAGACATAAAACTAAGTTCTGAAGATCCTGGACACAAAGTAACCATTATAGATCCGTACATCCTACATCAGCCTCGAAAAGGAAAAGAACAACAACAACAACAAATCTTAATAGAAGAGACAGCTCCCATCAATGAAATGGGAGAGGTATCAAAGATGGTAGTCAGCATGGAGGCCCTGAATCAGACTTTTTATAGGCTATTGGGGCCCTCCAGGCTCTGGACTTCCTATACTTCCTGTCATGTCCTTCCCAGGTGAGCCTCCTTTGGATAGCCTGCCATTTTGTAAGTTGCAAGAGTGGAGTGGAGTATCCTACCTTAAAGGAACCTGTTCCTATTCTCCAGATGAAGTTCTCCTGATTCCTCTTCAATGACGGGGGAACAAGTTTTTTGTTTAGTAATATTCAGATCTTTTCTTTAGTCTGCCCTGTAACCAGACTTCCTGCTAGCTTCCATTCTTACATTTGTAACTCTCTTTCTGTCCCCACTTGGACACATTTCAGTGCAGTACCTTTGCTAGTATAGCTTTCTCTAGGCCACTGTTGTGCATTCCACTGAAGTCCACATGTAACTTTCATTTGTTCTGGTCACATTTGAAGCTTTGCATATTCAAGTCTTCATTTAAAACCATCAGTCTCAGTAGCATGCAGTTTTATGCTCTACCCGTCTTTGGCTCCAGGACATGCTACCAGCCCCCTCTCAGCTTTCCTTGAATCCTCAGATAAAAGACATAGACACATAGTTATTCAATTACGACTTGCCTTCTTGGCACAATTGCTGGGCACTACTATTTCCCACCTGGAAAATCGTGCCCTTACCAAATTCTTATCTCCGTCTCTCCCACTTGCCCCAAACTTCAGTTGCTAAACTCCCCTGACCACCTACCTGTAGGAGCGGCCTGTGTGGCCACTCCATTTTGAGATCTCACATGGTTGCCCAGTTCTCCTCTCTCCAAAGCATGGCAAACTCCATTCTCCTTCCTTGAGTCTCCTTTTACTTCCAAGGACCCAGCTGTCCTACCTGTACCTTCCTTTACTGACAGATCAAGAATCAATTGAGGAACAGGACCTTAAAGTCAGAACCACTTCCTACAAGTCAGCACTATGGTGCCTGGAACAGAGCCAGCAGGATGTGGGCTTCTCTCTACAAGTGTTGACAGTTGCTGGGCATGAGACTTCTTTGTAAAAAAATACACACACACACACACACACACACACACACACACACACACACACATACACACACACACAACTTCATGTTCCTCCTCTGAGAAATATTTTCCCTGCCAAGGTTATTGAGGAATGTTCTTTCTGCCAAGGTTAATGACTCCATGATAATTAGAAGCAACACGAGTCCAGGAGGTAAAGATGTATCTAATGTCTCAGCAAAATTGTAGGACTCTGTGGCCTTCAGGAAAGCCCTTAAGGCTGTGGGAAAGAACTCTGAAAACATGAGTTCAAAATTATATAACATCTCAACTATGCAAAATATATGGATGCAATATGAATTACATGAGGGGCTTCGTGGACCTTAAAAAGAACAAAGGCAACTGCTCTATGAGCGAGCTTGTCAGAAAGATACAAAGGCAGGCAGATTCCTGAGTTCAAGGTCAGCCTAGGACAGAGAGAATTTAGGCCCAGGCCTGGTGGGAGCGGTGATCTCAGAGCCTGATCTCACCCAGCCAGCTTATTGTCTATGCTTACAAAGGCATGCAGATCTTTGAATTCATTTGCAATGTTAAGAAATATGTGCTTGCTCTTTTCCTAGGAGTCAAGGGACTAAAAAAAAAAAATGATGATTGGTAGGATAATCAAAAGGGAATCTGTGGCAGTGGTGGCAATTTAATTGATATGTAAATAAAAGACCAGGCTTTGGTTTGTAAGATGGGAACTGTCTGGTGATCTTCAGAAAGCTGTCCCAAGCAGAACACTGACTGTCAGCTTGTACCCCTGATTTGACTTCTAGTCCTTCTTTTGCCACTCCCAAACACCCCTTCCTCAGAACCCCTCTCCAAGCTGAGACTGGTCCTTGGCAGGAAAGTTTCAAAGTTCTCATATACATCATCCATCAATTGTTCAAAGCAGTGTGAGTAAAGTTTCCATTAAGTGCAGTCGATAACAACATATATTACTTGATCATAAAGTTATCCTTTTATTCCAATAAATATATTTAGGTAGTTAGCTCATCTCAATGACATTTGAGAATGAGAATATATATCTGATTTTAGTGTCCAATTTTTTAAGTGTTGCTGAAAACATTTCTAATTCTGTCATCAGACCAAAAGAAAATCAGGAGACAGCAGTTTTAAAGATTGTGAATGCAAATTAACTTTTATTATAATTGCTTCCACTTTGCCTTCAGTGTATAATACTCAAATAACTATGAATTCATCACACTGTAGTGACATGAGTTGACCTCCATTTAGCAGCAAGAGAGTTGTTAAACACAAACATTAACATGGCACTACTTTACCTAAGAGTCCTAAATTATCCACATTAGGTGCTTGTAGCTCCTCCATATTACATGTTAAATAAAAAGAAAACGTAAGTTTAAAAATTGTTGCCAAAAGCTTACAGATCTTGTAAAACACTAAATATCTCATTTAAAGTTTGATATAAAAACCACCCTCCAGGGAAGGATAACTGCCAAATTATCTTCCTTTTACAGAAATGCAGAAAATCAAAACAACTGCCTAGCATAATAAGTAGCAGAGTTATGAATATGCAAAACAAATCATATGACAAACATCATGCTTTTATAATACCAAAATTCTATGCAATTGCCAAGCTGCTCTAATTAATCCATATTATATCATAGGCATGCATGATATTACTGAATGGAGAATATGCCTGAGAATCTACATCATATACAACATTATTTCCACAAATACCCAGTGACTAAAGATATCGTGCTAGAACTTGTATCATAAACATAGATTCAAAAAGTATTGCCTATAAGTTTATAAAACACCAGTCATCTTCCTGAGTATCACAGCAGCACACTCTGAGCCCTGTAAGTCTGAGTCAAGCTACATCCTAGATAAACCTAGGTTCTGAAAGCCTTACCCTTTCCTAAAAGAAAGAGAATACCCTGGAAAGTTGAAGCAATATCACCAGTGCATACCTCCTTCTGCATGAACAATGCTGGTCATGGTTTAATGACAAACTCCAGCTATTTACTTTTAATGTATGTATTTCTATTTATTACATTTATATAATATTGGTTTTTGAGAATTTCCTACATGCATATAATATATTTTGAGCATGTTCACACTCCACTACTCCTAAATCCACTCTCTACCCTCAAACACCTCCCAACTTTGTATTCTCTATTTTTTTTAAATAATCTACCAAGTCTAATTTGTGCTGCCCATATATTACTGGGTATAAAGCCATCCACAGGAATGTGATCCACCTATCAGAGGATATATCCTTTAAAAAACTAACTGTCCCTCACCTAGAAGTCAGCTGCTACCAATAGCTCTTAGCTAGGCATGGTACTTTATCCCCCACTAGAATGTTGACTGGCTTGAGCTTGCATAGATCTTGTGTGGGCAACCATACCCCCTTGAGTCTGTGAGTGTATGTCTACCCTGCACAACGCACTCATCCTTCCTAACCTCTTGTCTTTTCTTCTGCAATGGTCTCTAAGCTTTAGGAAGACAGGGCGATATGGATGTTATACTTGTGGCTGAGCACATCACTATAAAAATTATTCTCTGAACTTTGACCAGTAGTGAGTTTTTGTGTTAACCACCATCCATGGTACAAAGACATTCTTCTGGTGAGGTATGAAGTCTTAATGGGCAGAGAGACATGAATTTAAAAGGCCAAGCTCCAATCCTTACAGTTTGGTTAAAATACTGAAATAGTATTACCATTTTAAGATTTACAATTTCCCTTAAATAGAGACAAATATCTTAAAGTTTAGCGAAAGACTTTAAGCCAAAAAAACCTTATGTATGTATTATATATGATATCGAATATGTATATATTCACAATATTTGTACATAGAAAATTACCTTCAGATAATCTTTTCAGAGTTTTAAAATAAATTAATGAAGTTCAAGAGCACAGAGAAGAGTTAACAATATGAAAGTTCAGGGAGCCAGCTTGGGCTTTGGTCTGGCAGGGTCGGCGGCAGTGAGAGCCTCTGCAAAGCTGTCAGTGGCAGTGATGGCAGACACGATCTTCAGTTTCAGAAAGCTGCTGAAGCTTGAGGTTCCTGGAGGAATCACCACACTGCCAGTAAACCATCAGCTTCTAGCTTTGTATTTGCTCCAGAATAACACGAATTACATGAGATATCTTTGGAAGAGGATGCCACCTGCTATAAAGTCTACTAATTCCAGACATGGAGGAATTTGGTCAGTAGGACAGTGAATCTGGCAGAGATCTTTCCAGTATCTATACATCCATCAGCGCTAAAAATCATTTGCTAGTCATCTCTGACAAGTAGTCAGAGACTGTGAAGCCAATCATGGAAGGCCATAGAGATGCAATGAGGAGCACGCCTTCATTGATCCTGATACTCTGTCAAGCTTACACTTCCATAATTGCAGATGATCTCATGATTTCTCATGCATAGTTCTCTATGTATCCAGGTTCTCTGCAAGAACAAGATGGCTCAGCAGTAAAGAATATTTGACGCTCTTGCAGAGGAGCTGGGTTCAATTCCGGGCACCAACATGCCAGCTACCAATTTTCTATAACTACAGCTCCAGGGACTCCAACACCTTCTCCATTGGATGGTTTTAGGTCCTTTGTAAAAGATCAAGTGACCCTAAGTGTGTGGGTTCATTTCTGGGTCTTCAATTCTATTCCATTGATCAACCTGCCTGTCTCTGTACCAATACCATGCAGTCTTTATCACTATTGCTCTGTAGTACAGCTTGAGGTCGGGGATGCTGATTCCCCCAGAAGTCCTTTATTGTTAAGAATAGTTTTTGCTATCCTGGGTTTTTTGTTATTCCATATGAATTTGAGAATTTCTCTTTCTAAGTCTATGAAGAATTGAGTTGGAATTTTGATGGGGATTGCATTGAATCTGTAGATTGCTTTTGGCAGGATGGCCATTTTAACTATATTAATCCTGCCAATCCATGAGCATGGGAGATCTTTCCATCTTCTGAGTTCTTCTTCGATTTCTCTCTTCAGAGACTTGAAGTTTTTGTCATACAGATTTTTCACTTGTTTGGTTAGAGTCATACCAAGATACTTTATATTGTTTGTGACAATTGTGAAGGGTGTCATTTGCCTAATTTCTTTCTCAGCCTATTTATCCTTTGAGTATAAGAAGGCTACTGGTTTTTTGGGGGTTTTTTTGTTTTGTTTTGTTTTTTGTGAGTTAATTTTGTATCCAGCCACTTTGCTGAAGTAGTTTATCAGCCGTAGAAGTTCTCTGGTGGAGTTTTTCGAGTTACTTAAGTATACCATCATATCATCTGCAAATAGTGCTATTTTGATTTCTTCCTTTCCAATTTGTATCCCTTTAACCTCCTTTTGTTGTCTAATTGCTCTAGCTAGAACTTCAAGTACTATATTGAACAGATAGGTAGAGAGAGGGCAGCCTTTCCCAGTCCCTGATTTTAGTGGGAATGCTTCAAGTTTCTCTCCATTTAGTTTGATGTTGGTCACTGGTTTGCTGTATATTGCTCTTACTATGTTTGGGTAATGGTCCTTGAATTTCTGACCTTTCCAAGACTTTTATCATGAAGGGATGTTGAATTTTGTCAAATGCTTTTTCAGGATCTTATGAAATGACCATGGTTTTTTTTTTTTCTTTGAGTTTGTTTATGTAGTGGATTACATTGATGGATTTCCGGGTATTGAACCATCCCTGCATCCCTGGAATGAAGCTTACTTGTTCGTGGTGAATGATCGTTTTTGATGTGTTCTTGGATTCGGTTTGCAAGAATTTTGTATTGCTTTTAATTTTTGTAATCATGAGCATGGGGCTCTGATGAGGAAGCCACACTTAGTATGCCATGCTATAAGGAATACCTTGAGAAGATAATTTTATTTTTGTGGAATTTCATACTTCAGAATTAATTTCTTTTTCTTTTTTTCTTTTTTTGTTTTTTGTTTTTGATTGTTTGTTTGTTTGTTTTTTGAGACAGAGTTTCTCTGTATACCCCTGGCTGTCCTGGAGCTCACTCTGTAGACCAGGCTGGCCTCAAACTCAGAAATCCACCTGTCTCTTCCTCCCAAGTGCTGGGATTAAAGATGTGAGCCACCACTGCCCAACCAGAATTAATTTCTTTAGACATAAAACTTGATATAACCCAGGACCCTAATCCCTATAGCATCTGATTAGTGGTATTTGTATTATTATAAGCTTTATCTGAAAATACTTTTTTGTTATTTTAATAATACGTATGCATATCTGTATATCTGTATGTGGAAATGTACACATGAGTATAGGAGCCTGCAGAGACCAGATCCCCCAGAGCTGGGGTAGCAGGCATGTTGAAGGGGGTCTGATTTCAGTGCTGGGATTCAAACCCTGGTCTTCTCCATGAGCAGTGTCCTAGTTAGGATTTCTATTGCTGTGATAAACATCATCACCTCCCAAAAAGCATCTTGGGAGGAAAGGGTTCATTTCAGCTTACAGATATACTCCACCATGAAGAGAAACCAGAGGCAGGAACAGGACATGGATAAATGCTGCTTATTTGCTTACTCTCCGTGTCTTGTTCAGCCTGCTTTTATAATACAACTCAGGATCACCTGCCCAAGGATGACACTACCTCCATGGGCCTGGACCTCACAGGCTTCAACCCTCCCACGGCAATCATTAATCAAGAAAATACCTTACACACTTGCCTACATGCAATCTGGCAGAAGTATTTTCTCCTTTGAGGTTCTCTCTTCCCAGATGACAGTAGCTTGTGTTAGGTTGACAAAAAGCAAAAACAAAACAACTAACCAGGATAAGAGGTAAGCAGTTTAACAGTGAACCATCTCTCCAGATACTTAATCATTAAGTTGTTATTTGTTGAACAGAACTAAGCCTTCTGGGAGAAAAAAAAGTTTTCTTTCAAATTCTTTTAAAAAGAAAAAAAGAATCAAGAAGAAAAATTTATGGTGATATAAAGTCATGTACAAACTTAGGAAGTCAGAGGCATCCATTCAATTTATCTTTAAATCATCAAAAATACAAATCAAACTGAATATTACCTGAGATGACCATATGTAATGCCATCCAATAACATAGTTAGTGATTATACAGAGATTTGTTCAGATCTGGTGTTCCCTTATACTGGCTTTGCTGAAACATGTCCACACACCTTACAGTTCACATCAGATAGAGATCAGTGCGTTCACAGATACACTTCCATTTTATAACATTTATACCACACCACATCTAGCACCCTCCCCCCATTCCTGGAACCCCTAGGCCATGGTTGATCTACCATCTCCTGTTTTAGCTAGTCTATGTTCTGCCTCCACACTTCCTATTCCAGACTTTCAAATTAATGGGTTTTATGGACTTTCTTAACAGTCTCAGGAACTGTCAAGAATGTTGATAAAGCCAGGCCTCTGTGAACTCCCTCCAGCCATGTCTAAAGGCTCCACTCTCTTTGTGTTCACCCCACCCCACCCCACCATTCTTATTTTCTAACTTTTAAATCTAGCCATCCCTGGTGGCTCATTTGTATTTCTGTCCTTCCCTGGTGACAAATAATGAAAGCATCTTTTCATCTATCTATGAGCCATTTGTACATCTCTGGTAAGTTTAGGTCCCTTTGCCATTTCCATTCATTAATTTCTGTGTCTAATACAGGGTGATGGGAATTGTTTACTGCATTTAGATACAAGATCTTCATGATGCACATGATTCAGAAAGCATTCGTTCTTTCTGTGGACCATCTTCTCATGGGGTTGGTGGCATATTCTAAAGACAAAAGTTCCTGGTTGCATGAAGCCTAGCACAATTTTTTTTCTATTTGTTGACAGTGTTTTCAGTGTCATATTGGAGAAGATTTTGTCAAATCAAAGGTAATAACAATTTATCACAATGTTTTCACTGAGGCTGTTATGTATGGTCTTGGTTATGTTTAGTTTTTAAAAACTAATCACAAGACATGTATTTTATCTTTCTAATTTTGTTTTATGTTTATGCACAAATGCACTCTGCCTATAATTCCTACATTACAGTTCCTGGAATGAACGTCACTTTGAAACTCATCAACAAAATGAAATCGTTTTAAATCAGTAAATGCTTTAGTTGGTGCCTGTGTTCTATATAAAAGAAAACCAAATGAAAAACATGGATTTCCACAAAATCTATTCTTTTCACTGAATTGAGAAAATGGAGGTGTGTGAAAATTACTAGATGTTGAAGGCTAAGACCATTAGCAAACTTTCGTTTTTGTTCACCTTGTTTCCCAATAAAGCACATAATCAGCTGGAGACAGGGGGTAGGTCCACTGAAAGAAAGCAGGCCTAGGAAACATAATGGAAGGACTATCCAGAAAGGGACTGTAATGTTGACTCTCCTGCTCCAGCCTGGTGAACAGAAATTCAAAGTAAAGACTCTTGTGGATTCCTTGACTATCATTTTTCTACCTGATTGGGTGGATTTATTTAGGAATAAAATAAACATTCGCATGGAGAGGCTGCTATTCTCTGGGTATCAAATATCCTTCAAAGGCCCATGTGTGGGCTGGAGAGAAGTTTAGTTGGTAAGAGCATGCATGATCCTTGCAGAGGAAGAAGATTCAGCTAGCAGCACCTCCTTAAGCACCTCACAGTCACCAGTAACTCCAGCTGTAGGGAATCCAATTCCCTCTATAGATGACACACATGTGCATATACACATCTTCACAGATATAGACACAGTTAAAAATTAAAATTAAAAAATTAAAGAGCCGTGTGTTAAAAAATTTGGCCCCAGCTCACAGTGCTTCAGGAACATGGCAGACCCTTTAAGAGGAGGGTCCTAGTGAAATGTCTTTTGGTTGTTGGTAACAAGCCCTTAAAGGGATTGGGAGGCCATGGGATTTTCTTCAAGTCTCCTTTCTTTCCCACCCATGAAAAAGGTGACTTTGTTCCACCATAAATCCTGCCGTAAGTACTGCCACAACTAGCCAGCACTGAAACCTTTGACCGTGAGACAGCATAATCCTTTCCTCTCTATAAGTTGATTATCTCGTGCATTTGTTAGAGTCACAAAAAGCCAGATAATACAGAAGTATTTGAGTAGGAAAAATAACTTTTTCTCTATATTACGGATGAAATGTCCCGTCAAGCTTCTAAGCTACGATGCTTAGCTCTGTAATTTAAACTTCAAATACTCAGAAAGGAAATATTTTTATATTTTTAACCCACTTCTATCCATGCATCATCTTACTTCAACTCCTCTGGGGGAAAATCTATAAAGAGCTGTATTTCCATAGAATCATATTTGAAATATGTATCATGCTGTTTTAAATGCTTATGAATAGCAAGTTTTCTCTTTTTAAAAGAACGTTTGCTATTTGGAAATAGTCTAAAGTAATTCTAAGTCAGATGTACTTAGTAAAGTGGGCAATTACACTTCACAATGTTCCAGTAAAAAAGTAATAATGAATGTGATCATGCGTTGATCCATCCACTTATTTAACAAACATTTCTCCTCTGCCTGTCATGTGCCAGGCCCCAGTGGAGGTTCTGGGGACACAGCTCAGGGCAAAACAAAGGTGGCATTCTCAGAATTCACACTCTAAACAAGTAAGCACAATAAAACATCAGTTTGGTGGAGAAAAATGGAGCAACGAGCAAAGGGTAGAAAGGCAGACTGTGAGCCGGGCAGTGGTGGCGCATGCCTTTAATCCCAGCACTCGGGAGGCAGAGGCAGGAGGATTTCTGAGTTCAAGGCCAGCCTGGTCTACAGAGTGAGTTCCAGGACAGCCAGGGCTATACAGAGAAATCTTGTCTCAAAAAACAAAAAAAAAAAAAGAAAGAAAGAAAGAAAGAAAGAAAGGAAGAAAGAAAGGCTGTGTTAAGCAAAATGCTGGACAAAATAAAGTTCACTCTCACCAGGCAACATGAAGTCTCAGCAGGGAGAAATAACCATGTTTCCTGCTTGTCCATTACCCTGCCCAGCTATTCAGTACACTGCGTACCAATTGCTCTGTGAGCGAGTCCTCACAATCCCAGCCTATCTTGATAAATCGTAACTACACAGAAACACTGCCGTGTCTATATGGAGGTCAAATTGATATTCACACATCTTTACCAGGTCTGAATACCAAGGGACAACAGTCTGATATATTTTACTTCATCCATAAAGCCTGAGGAGTTTGGGTCAGGCAGTCTCGGGGTGGGTCTAAATCACATTAGGAGCTGATTTTTCTTCTATTTTATAGTCTTGTTTTGAAATTTAAAATTAAATTTAAAATTCTCAAATCTTTTGGGTTTTCTCCATAGGGTTACCAGAGAAAATGAAAATATAATCTAACTTCTAAAGAGTATCTCATTCATTCCCCTGCTCTTCTTGACCCAGCTGAGGGATTGTTTTATTTTTTTATTTTTTTTGTCAATTACTTAGGGTTAGTTCCCTGGAAGAGACTCCACTTTTCTACCTATTCTTTGTCTCTGTCACAAGTAAGTACAGACATAACCAGTAACAGATACTCAGGTCAAATGAAGCTCCATTATTTTGAGTTTTCTAAAGCACACATTTTGCCTAGGCTCCTCAAACAACCAATTACTTGAGAAAAATTCCATTCTACAGCTCTCCTTTGTTCAAAGCCTAAGAATCCGCCAGTTTTACTAGAGACTCAATTAGTACCAGAAATGTTTTACCTATTGCAAATTGCATTAGGCAGAAATTTGGCTCTGGAGTTTTCAGAGCAGATGCAAGCTTCTAACGACATTTTTAGATGTGTTAACTATCCGATTGGAAGACCACATGCATTTAAACATTCCAGAGTATCTGAAAGCCAGAGTAAGTGTCTTGACCACCAGTTTTGAAATTCTTTTGATCTGATGTTTCTGAAAATATCTGTAACTCGGGTGATCAGGAATAGAAAGGGGGTTTAAAAGGTATTCTTTATTATGCTTTAGGACCAATGAGAAGGACACCAAAACCAAAATCCCCCTTCCCACTCATTATTCCCTCTGCCATCTACCGAGAGTCTCGGTTCTAAAGGCCGGTTCTTTTAAGAAGTGATCTGTCACCAACACAGTCTCTTTCTTTTTCCTTCTTAATTTACCCCTGTTCACTCTGCAGCCATCTCATTCCCACTCACTCTTGGGAAAGAGGAAACAAGATCTGACCAAGAGGAGCAGGAAGAAGATCCAGATCTGTTTCACAGACAGGTAGTGTCAAAGAGAAATGCACAGTCGGAGTTTTCTAATTGCTATTTCAAGTAAAGTACAATCTTTGCTTCAAAGTGACACCAAAACAGCTGTACTCTGAAGGAATGGCTCTACAGCATCCACTTAGAAACCTTTTTGTTGCTATTGCTGTTTTCGACTGGTTGATTCTGTTTGCATCCTTCTTTTAATAAAAACAAGCACACAGGAAGGAGTCTGGAAAATATTAGTTGGGTAGAGTATGCTGATTTCAATATTTTTAAGATTGTCTCCCAAACAAAAATAAATTTCTTTCATATCCCATTCTCTTCTCCACCAAGATACAAACTTCATGCCAAAACAAAACAAAAGGATTGCTTTCTGGGGCTGGGAAGATGGTGCAGTCAGAAAAGTACCCCCAACACAATCGTGAGGACCTAGATTTTGGATTCCTGGCATTTATGTAATGTCAACCTCTGGCTGCCACATGTACATGTGCACCTGCATACACATGTACACACACCCACACAAAGATGCATATGTTATGCTTCACACACACACACACACACACACACACACACACACATCTTTTCCATAAGAAATTCTGTAAAAGAAAATATTCTAGAGGGAAGCTAAGTAAAGCAAGCAGTACGGTCCCAGAGCAGGATGAGCAGCTAATTATTGCCACATGCGCTGTCATCCATCCCATCCTGCAAAGCTGGAAATGGCTTCGCCTCTCACTTGGAATCCCAGGGCAGGTGCCCCTTGCTGCACTGGCTCCAACCACCATCTAACAAACAACTGATGCCATTTGAAAATGAAGCTGGGCTTGTGACTTGAGCACCAGCTTCCCCACACTAACAAGGCAGGAAGAATGCGTCTAGGTCAGGTTGGTGCCCACTGTGAAGTATCATTTGATATAGTTCAGCATGTCATGTTCAGTTATCACATCTGCTTCTTCCTGAAAACAATTACCAATATCCTCGAATCAGTCGTTCCTCCGCAAGTGAACATAGACGGCAGATCAGTGAATTTCCTCTATCATGTAACTAACTATGAAAAAGAACTTGATATAGGGGAGGGCCCAACAAGAGATCAGTTGTTCAAGTTACTCTGAACCTCTCAATAGACTCCATTGCTAAGCACTCTCTACACTTTATATATATGGCAGAGGCGTGAGCAGCTTCCCAGTTTGGTTTGAGAATGTAAATGACTCATTTGATGATGAGTGTTTAAGGCCCTAAAAGCACCTTTAAGTCCTACACCGTGTTCCTTAGTGTTCGGATGCCACCCATAGCCTGAAAGATGGATGAAATGCATTTATGACAATACAGCTTTTAACCTTTCCTCTCTTCTACCACGGCTAGGAGAATTACTGTAAATGATGGGCACCTTGTCTGCAGTGTGGACAATTGATTTGACCTGACTGCCTCCAAAGCTCTAATGGACACTGTGGCCAAATCCTCTGAGACAAAAAAAATATGTCAAAGCAAACTAGGACAGGTTAAAGAGCAGACCTACTTTTCACTGATGGTTCTGGTGATAACACAACTCCTAGCTGGTCAGAGCAAACGATTAAGAACTATCAATACTCAATCATTTTTACAGTGTTTCCCTCAGTAAAACCTTGTTTGTTTTTCTTTCCCCTG
Organism: Rhynchomys soricoides; assembly: GCA_019843965.1. NCBI lineage: Eukaryota > Metazoa > Chordata > Mammalia > Rodentia > Muridae > Rhynchomys > Rhynchomys soricoides. The sequence goes on along the minus strand of JADRCH010000079.1, from coordinate 4,644,804 downwards.
TCAAGCCTGGTTTTACAAACCTTGAGAAGATCCCTTCTTTAAAGCCAAAACTACACACCCAGCTCTCTCTTCAGCTTGCTCCTTTACTTTATCCTTAGTAATTCAGCATATTGACGATGTAGGCTGAACAAATCTTTATTTGGACTTAGTAAATTTCCAATTTTTGGAGTTTACACTGAAGTTTCTATTTGCAGTGAGAAAGAAAACTATCAGAGAGGAGATGAATACTATGAAATAGTTCAAACAAACAAGAAAACAATAAAGAAAAACATGTCCAGATTTAATTTTTTTATTTAAAAAGTTGTTTTCCAGGATAAAAATGTATTTTTCCAAATAAAACTAAATAATAAATAAAATGAAAAACTGTCAGAACATAAAATGTTCAATTAATTTATTCTGCAAGTGGAGAAAATAATGTGCGTTGAAGCCTGTCACTTGTTCTTAGATTCCGGAAGTAGCCACATATCTTTAATGTCACCACTTGAGTGGAGAGGCAGGAGGATCATTATTTTAGCTTGAGGCCACCCACTCTGGTCTACATAGCAAATTCCAGGTCAGCCAGAACTGCATAGTAAGGCCCTGTCTCAATCAATCAATCAATCAATCAATAAACAAATAACACATGGGGAAAAACCATTAAGTGTGTTCTCTCCTCCCACCTTTCTGTGGGCTCTGAGGTCCAGCTCAAGCCTCCAGATGGCACATACTTTACAGCTGAGTCATCTCATCAGCCACTGCATCTGAGGCATACTGCTTTAATAGTAGCTCATACAAGATGCAGATTTTTTGGTGAAGAAAGTTGCCCAAATCTCTACATTGGAGACAATGTAGAAGGTGAGTTTGCATCATAATCTCCTAAGAGTGAAGCTTCTTCGAGATACAGAAACAAGTCATCAATGTTCATTCAACAAATTCTGGGTCACTTTACAGAGAAAACACTGCTAACTGACTTAGGGGGTGGGGAAGTGGGACCAGAGACACCTAACCCTGCTCCTTGGGGAGCTAAGATTCATTTAGGAAATGAAGGAAGCTCTAGCAAGCAGGAGCCCAAGGCACAGTTCAGAGAGTGCATAATATATTGGGTTCGGGCAGAACAGAGAAATGTTGTTCCCAAGGCAGAATGAAGAAAGTGTCATAAAACTGGTCAGATTTGAGCCAGACAAGTAAGCAATTTGCAGGCAAAGCAAGTTCAAATCCTCAAATATTTTCAGAAGCTATTTTTTAATGGGAATCTATTATCATGGGTCTACTTTCTTATAGTGTAATTATGCTGCTTTTAAGTGACCCTAACACGGGCCAGGCACCGTTTTCCTCAAAGAGCCAGGTAGCAAATAGTTCAGACATTGTAGCCCATACACACTCCCTGTTCTGCCATAGGTAATTTACAAACAAATGAGCATGCCTGTGTCTCAGAAAAACCTTACTAAGGACAATGGAATTTTAATCTTACATAATTTTCACATGCTACATAAATAATTTCTCAATTATTTAAAAATGTTAAAGCCATTCCTGTTTCATTCAGAAAAATATACACTGGTGGACTAGATGCAGCCTTCAGGCCACAGATAAAAGTATTAAATATTAGTATTTCATCCTAGCCAAACACGTCTTTGTAGTTATCATTCTATTCTATCTTCCTCAGACTTTATCTTTCTAAATAAGGTGTGTGTGTGTGTTTGTGTGTGTATGTGTGTGTATGTGTGTGTGTGTTTGTGTATGTGTGTGTGTGTGTGTGTGTGGTGTGTGATAAGTGTGTTTTTGCATGTGTATAGAGATTCACTCATCCATAGGGTTGCATGCAGAGGTGAGAGGTTCATATTCCCATATCTTCCTCTGTAACTCCTTACCTTCTGTTTTGAGGCAGAGGCTCTCACTGTACCTTGAGCCTGCTGTTTAGCTAGTCTGGCTGGCTAGCAAGTGAGCTTCTAGTACTTACCTTTCTCACTCTGCCTTCTAGTAAGTAGGCTAGAGATCTGTGGGGCCATGCCTGGCCTTTCTATAGCTGCTAGGTCTTTTTGTGTGCACGACAAATACTTTACACACCAATCCATCTCCCCAGCACCCCAAATAATCTATACATATATTGCATGGATACATAAACACTCCTCTCCTTGTACATTTCTTATTATACCTCTCTGAAGCAATTTACAGCTTGGCTGATCTTTCTGGAAAGAGTCAGCAAGTGTACACACTCCATGTGGGTACCATATTCAAGTTTCCTAAAAGAGCAAAGAAACCACTTTCGTCTGTGATCTGTAGTTCAATGCCCTTCCGGTTAACAACATTTTATATGTGTCCTTAGCAATAACATCGGAGTGAAAGATGATGTACGTTTATTACATTGACAAGTTCACTAGATGCACAGGATCAGATGAAGCACTAAGAATCCATTTGACCTTAGGGGGAATCTAAAAGTGTTTTCTGACATGAACACTCATCCTTCAAGCATATTATGACCTTCAAGAAATAACAATCACTGAACTCGTTCCAGGAATCCTAGCTCTGTGATCTCGCTTGATTTCATCCCATTTCTACTTTAACCATGTGAGACACAGGGTAGATTGTTTCTATTACTTAAAGTATTAGGAGATTTGGTGACTCACCCTAGTCTGACTCTGTGTGTCATCTGCAGTCATTTTCTTAGTGTATTTTTGTAGCACAGGTATTAGACTACCAACCAAACAGAGCAAAGACACATTTAAATGCAAATTCAGTCAGGAGGAAGAGTACGCTGAATATGATGTTTCCAGTACTTCCTACTTTGTAACCGTAAATACCTTGACCTCTTACACCTCAATAGTAACATAAAACATAGGCAAAAATAATAACTATCTCTATAAGAGTATCACACAGTAAATTAAGAGTGAATACAGAGTTGTTAACACGCTGCCCTTTATTTAATAAGCAGGTGACAAAGGGTGACATCATTGTTATGTCAGCGATGGCTAGTCTGGGATGACACAGGAAGTTTGAGTTTCTGTCCTGACCCTTGAGTAACTCATCTTATACAGACTCTGTAAGCCTTTATGTATATACAACCTGATTTCCTCAATAATTCTAAATAAAATCAAGGCAATCTATAACCTCTCTATTAGCTGTTTTACAGCATAAGATTTTAGTATACAAACCTCCTCAAGGGAAGCACTCTTTGCCCGTGTTTCTCAAAATCTACCCTCTAAGGCTCAGACCCAGATACCATCATGACCTATTCATGTAAGCCCCTGATTCCCTCAACACCCCAGACCTGCAGGCTGCCTGAAGCCAGGGACTTCTATTTGTCTGAAGCAAGAGACGCTTGTGAGTAACCACATTGTACCTGCCAAAGGTGGTCTCCCTAAGCACAGAAATGTCCTATTCCTAGCAGTTAATCCAACATTATTATCTACATGTAATGAGAATTAGAAGTCAGATATGCAACCATTTCACCATAATACAATGGTCTTTATAGTTATAATAATAATTAATAATAATTTAGCAATAGCAAGGTTATCAAGTAACTGTGAGTTTAAAGGTTACTTTTATTTCATTTTGTATCAACCTCTCAAAAATACAAGTACTATAATTCTCATTTTACAGCCAGCAAACACTTGACTGCCACTTAATAAAACACAGCAAGATGCTAAGTGCTTTGCACAATATTAACTCAATACGGCTCACTGATCTAGGTAGCTTTGCTATCTCTGTTTTCCAATAAGGAGACTAAGAAAACTTGATTGAGTTAAATAGAAGGTCACTCAGGTCATAAAATATATCACCAAGACTCTTCCTAATGCAGACTACCATGCCCCCTGAGGTCAGGTTTAAGAGCACCCACTTCTCTTCCAGAGGACCTGAGATCAGTTTCCAGCATCCACATAGATGCTAATAACAGCCTAGAACTCATGTTTCAGAGAATCTGACACCATCTTCTGGTCTTTGTGGACACTACACACAAGTGGTACACATATATACATGGGGGCAAAACATGTTTACACATAAAATAAAAATAAGTAAAATCTCAAAAAAAAAAATAAATCTTATATACAACAATTTACATTGTAAGACAAATGTCTCTGGCAAATAACTTTGTTTTCAAAAATCAAAGACCTTAGACCACAGGAAGAACGAGCTGCTTTCGTTATCAGTAACAATGGTTTTCCAAAGCTGTGACCTCTAGGAACTGTGGGTGTAGCTCAGACATGCTTATCTAGTGTGCACAAGGTCCTGGCTCTAATTCCCCAGCACCATGGGAGGGGAGTGGGGGGTGACTTTTTCAATGACCATAATCTCCTCCCATGATCTTCAGCACATGCTTACTTGATCTTTGCATGTACTGTACTAACTATCTTAAGGTGCTAAGTTACTAAGTTGTTATTTCAAATGTTTTATCAATCCATTGTCCCTCAGGAGAAATCTTTTTTGCACTCATCTTAACTGAAGTACTATCTATTGGCCACTTCGTGCTCCTTGGCAATGTGAGGATGATACATTGTCATGTTTTGTGCTAGCTAAGTCATGTTATACTGACTTATGCTAAATAGTCTCAGTAAACCCTTTACAGTGGTATTTCAAACACTTTTTTCACTTTGTTTAAATGGGTATTTTCCTAAATTGTTGTTATACTTCTTAAGAGGAAAAATCCCCTAAGGTAAAATTAATAAGGCATCTAGAAATTTTTTTTAATGTTTAGAAAGGATGCTTTAAAGATTATTATATAATTCCAATTTTCTGTTCTTTCAGTGGGATGAACCCATTCTTCATAAGACATATCTGCTCTAGCATGTGGGTCATACAATTAGACACTGACCTCTCTGGAACTCTGTTCTTGCATCTGGAGATCCGTTGAGTATCGCTAGCCTCCTATCCCCTTAAAGGCCAAAGCTGGACACACCATTATCTAAGCAGACAACACCTCATTCTCATCCGCCAACAATTCTAAGCCCCCACAGTCCCTCTCGGTGTCTCCATGAACACAGATGTCATTTTAATAGGGGGAGAACTGAAGTGACAAGAAAGTGACCTGTGGGTGAACCCAAGAGCAGGTGAGGGCTGTCAGTTTTTAATTTGAAACTGGTGTCAGGACTGAGAAATGGCTGGTGTAATCGCATGTGTAGCTGAGCTCCTATAAACTCTGCAAGCAGTCACAAGACAATCGTCGTGGACAATATGAAATTAACAATTCCCATGCAGGTCTCAGGGCACCTGGCTAAATCAACTGTATCTTTGAAAACTGTATAAACACCTCTTGTTCGTGTGATGAGACAGAAGAACTGAGACTCACAGACAGTGCTCTGAAGAGACCTGCTGTCAGCTTCAAATTACAGAGACAGAACATCTTTTAGAGGAAGCTCTGTGTCAAGGAAGACATTTATTTTTATTAGGTCTTTTACATTTTGTACATTTTTTGTTGTTGTTTTGGAGTTGTGTGTTGTTATTGTTGTTGTTGTTGTTGTTGTTGTCGTCGTCGTCGTCGTTGAGACAGGGTTTCTCTGTGTAGCCCTGGCTGTCATGAAATTCTCACTGTAGACCAGGCTGGCTGTGAACTCAGAGATCCACCCACCTCTAAAGGCATGCACCACCACCACCCAGCTGTACAATGTATTTTGACTATATTCACTCCCTACCTCCCCATGTACACAACTTTGTGTCCTTTGGTTTTAAAACCCATCAAGTCCAATAAGTGCTGCTCATATATATCCTCATGGTATCTGTGCTTATCCACTGGAGTGTGCTCAACCTACCAAGGGACACGCCCTCAAATAAAACCGACTCTTCCTTTCCAGCAGTCATCAGTTGCCAATAGCTCCTCAGCTAGGAGTGAGACTTCACTGCACCTGTTCAAGGAATCAATGTAAGTTATCATATAGTCCAAGAAAAACAGTATGTCAGTAAAGACAGGTATCTGCCCTCTATCTGCAATCCCAGCACTAGGGAGGCAGGAGGATACTTTGTGTTACACAGTGAGAGCGTCAGACTGAGACCTTCTCCCATAAAAGAAGAAAAGGAAGGAAGAAGAGAGAGAAAAAGAAAAGATTTTTTAGAAGCTGTGCTTTAGACATGGGGCTAATATGCAGAATTTACAAAGAATTGCAGAAATTAAATACCAAAGAATTATAACTGCCAATCACAAAATGAGCATATGAACTGAATAAATAGGTTTTTTTTTAAGTACAAATAGCCAATAACCATTTTTTAAAATGTTCAGTATCCTTAGCTCTCAGAAAAACATAAATGAAAACTGCTTTGAGTTACTACCCCACCCCAGTCAGAAGGTCTATGATCAACAAATCTGACAACAATGTTCGAGAAGATGATGAGAGAAAGAGTCCTCAAAAGTTTAGGAATACAACTATCAGTGACCAGCTGTTACACTCCTGGGCAGATTCCGAGAGAAATCCACCTCCCACCATGGAGATAACCGCATCCCATACTTATTGCTGCTTGATTCACTAAACGAATTAGAATTACAAGGAGTTAGAATCAACCTAGTTGTCCATCAACAGATGAATGGACAGTGAAATTATATATGGATATTTGGATACTACTACATCTCAGAAGAAAAATAGAGTTAAAATCTTAAAGGCAAATGGAAGGACTCAGAATGCATAATGTTAAACAAGGTCATGCGATCTCAGAGAGAAATAAACTACGTGTTCTGCTTCATATGTGGAATGTAGCCCATGGTATATGCAGAAGTATAAATAATTACGGGTGTGGGTACAGTATAGTGTGAAGGAAAGAAAGCCAAAAACTGCAAAGATAGGTGGACAAGGGAGGAAAGTGGGTGTAAGGAGCATGGTTTCTCTAGTTATTATTATGTCAGGAAGATCAGGCTTTGTTGGGAGAACGAATGCATAAGATACATTCGATACTAAAAGTATAAATTTAATGTGACGCTCCCTGGTTTCTGCTCTGAATGCCTATTCTAACTGTGTAGACTTTGGCTCTGGTTAACTTTGGTGTATAGTGGGTTTTTGAAAGTTCTTCACAAAAAAGCTTATTTTTTTTAAAGAGAAGATATATAAATTCACTACTCCCATGACGTAACATTCATCCCAAGGCTGTACGCTGGCAGACACACTGTAGAGTGTTTCTGCTAGGACTGTCTTCTACTCAGTCTTTGAGAATTGTGCAGCACAAGTCCACTCTAAACATTAAAAATAAGAAATGTACCTTAGACATAATCTCTAAACACTTTCTGAGGAAAAGAATATTAACCTGGAACTTGCCTACAACATACAATTCAAACATTCTGTGAGGTTGCACATTACCTTCATTAAAAGGTGACTAATGAACATACATATGAGTAATTTCATACGTACTGAGAAGGTTATATTTAGGAATATATATATATATATATATATATATATATATATATACCGCAATAAGTAAAATAAAATAGTCCATGAACTTGAAAAAAGAGCCAGTAGCTAACTGGGTTATCATCAGGGTTTGGAGGGAGGAAGGGGAAAATTCTGTAATTATATTATAATCTCAAAAATAAAAGGAATAAATTTTTAAAGCACTCCTATATGTTTGTGCTAGTTTTATTTTCTATTACCGAAATAAAAATACCCTGACAGAACAGCCTAGGGTAGAAGGGTTGGTTTGGCTCACGACTGCAGGTTAAGATCAACAAAACCAGCAAGGAGCTGGGGAGGTGACTCAGTGAGTAAGGGCACATGTTGTGTAAGCATGAAGACCTGAGTTCAAACCCCCAGCATCCACATAAAAAAGCAAGGCATGGCCAATGTGCCTGGAACCCCAGCATTGGAAGGAAAGTGGGACAGGCAGCTAGACAAGAGTCTAGCCAGTGAGTTAGACTGAAATTGTGAGCTTCCGTTTCCATAAGAGACCCTGTCTCAAGACATTAAAGCAAAAGTAATAGAGGAAGATATCATCCATCTTCCTCTAGCATCTGCATAAGCTCCAGTCCCTGCACACATGTGTGCACACATGCAAATGAATAAAGTAGCTAGCAATGCCGAGTAATGCTGGGGGGAGATACAATAGATTTGTTGCATTTCTTCCATTGATTTAGGACAAGGAGAAAACAACTCAATTACTGGTGCTATAGTCTTAGACTGGTAAGTGTGTGTGTGTGTGTGTGTGTGTGTGTGTGTGTGTGTGTGTGTGATATGTGTGTATGCTTGTGTATATGCATGTGGTTGTGAAGATACATAGAGTGTGCATGTATATGAAGGTCACATTCTGTCATTCTCCAACTTACTTTGTGAAACAAGGACCCTCACTAAACCTGGAGGTTAGCAACTGACTAGGCTGATTAGCAAGCAAGTTCCTGGGATTTTCCTGTCTCTGTGCACACAGCTGTCTTTTTCACATGGTGCTAAGGATCTGAACTCAGGTCCTCTTGCCTACATAGTTTACTGATCTCAACCTATCTCAACAGTCCTGTTGGGCATGGTCTTAAACCCTTCACATGGCTTGACTCCTGGAGTCTTCATGTTAATCCTGTGAGACAGAGCTATTAATTATCTTCAGTTTGCAGGTCAAGAACCCTAGGGCACAGCAAGCTCAAGCAGCTTACCAAAGGCCATTCATGGAGCAAGGATTTGAAGTCAAGTCTACAAGAACTATTGCCCTTAGGCTCTCTTAACATCTTTCCAGGATGTGGAGTTTTGCCATGTAACTGCATTTATGATGTCGAGGGGCATGAACATAAAGTCTACACCAAGATATTCTTAAGTAATGGCACATAAGATTGGTTGACAATTACTTATTTCCTATGGGGACATTGAAGGAGTTCTTTTATTCACCCCAAAACTCAGCTTTCAGGAATAAGCTAGACAACAGCACCAAATTTCACACGCACAGAATTCTGCACTTTCCTGTGGTCACTCACATGTCCCCTGCCTGATGAAGACCCATAAACATGACATGAGAAAGCATTGCATGCTTATATTATGGGGTTAGAGAACAGGGGCATAAGCCCCAGATCTGACCTGTCACCTGAGCAAACTTGTGCAAGTGAACTCTTTCTAAGACAGTAGAATTCTATCAATGAATGGCACTGGAAAGGAATTCATGAAACCAACACAAACTATTAGAAATAGAGAAGCAGTTTAGTGAGAAGCTATTTAGTAATGGCAAGCTATGTGGGAAAATCTATTTTTTCATGAAAAAAAGTTTTCATACAATATATTCTAATCATTTTGTGTGTGTGTGTGTGTGTGTGTGTGTGTGTGTGTGTAGAGAGAGAGAGAGGAGAGAGAGAGAGAGAGATCAAAGCAAACTAGAATTTAAAACAAGAAAAATTATAACACACACACACAAAGCCATAAAAATCACAAAATCAATACAAGCACACAAAAAATACAAGCAAAAGAAGAAGAAGAAGAAAGAAAGAAAGAAGGAAAAAAGATCAAAACAAAGCAATATGAGACAAGTGTGGAAAACTTCCATTGAGTTCATTTTGTGTTAGCCATTTACTGCTGAGCATGGGGCTTGCCCTTAAGTATAGTTAATATACTCATTAACGATCTCACTGAAGAAAGCCAATTTTTCCCTTGCAAGTGGATGTCAGTTGGAGGTAGCTCCTTGATTAAGGGTGGGAGCCTGTGTTGACCTCCCACTCTCAGTGTTATGACCTCATCTGGCTTGAACCCATACAAGTCTTGTGTGTTGTCACTGTCTCTATGAGTTCAGATGTGCATCAGTTCTGCTGTATCTTGAAGACATTGTTTCCTTGGTATCATTCATCCTCTCTGGCTCTTACAACCTTTTGATATATGAACATCCCATCTAGGACTGAGTGTTTCAACGTCTCTCACTTTCTGCACATTTGTCCAGTTGTGGTTCTCTATGTCAGTTCCTATCTACTGCAGGAAAATGCTTCTCTGATGACGGCTGAGTAAGACATTGATCTGTAGGTATAGCAGAATATCATAGGGATGTCCCTTTCTTGCTTTCTTCTTTTAGTGAACAACAGTATCTAGTTTTCCCCTAGGCCATTCTTGGCTATCTAAGTAGTACCAGGCATAGGTTCCATCTCACCTATTTGCCTTTGACCCAATCAGATAGCGGTTGTTACTCACAAAGCATGTGTGCCATTATTGCACTGGCATATCATACCATACTGACAAGATACCACCATAGGTCACTGTGTTCATAATTGGGTTGGTGGTTATGATTCTCCTCCAGTAGCATGCAGAGTACCTCCCAGCACTATAAACACTAGTCAGTAGGAGTTAAGGCCCTAGTTAGGCACCAGGTCAATTGGTCTGTTCAACAAGATATGTAATTGTTGTCCTCAGCAACAGGGTCTTACCCTCAATTTGTAGAGAGCAATCAACCACTTTGACAACATCTTGAGCTGTTTATTGATTTTCATGGCACCCTTTTGACCAGTGACTCAACTGTATGTAACCCATTCCTGGCAAGATTCACTTGGTGGTGAAAAGTATCTATTTGAGGCTTTGTGTCCCCTGTCATTTGGTGACTTGATTTAGACTTCTTTCATTTATGTATATATTTGAGGAAGCTTCTACAGTGGTAGGTTTCCATATGACCCTTCAAATGGCGTTCAGGGTTAGCTGTCCTTCCGTGCGTCCCCCTTACCCCCTCCCATCCCTGTCCCCACATAACCCTCCCACTCTATCTCTATAACTTCACATTTTATTTCCCCTTCCTTTGGAGATCCTTCCCTCCTTCCTAGTCCCTTATTTGATACATAACTTCTGAGGTTATACGGATTATCACATGTTTATCAAATGCTTAAAAGCTAATATCCATATATAAGAGAAAGCGTACAATATTTGTTTGAGGGGACTGGGTTACCTCACTTGGGATAATTTTTGTTTTTAGCTTCATCCATTTATCTGTGAATTACATAATTTTGTCTCTTTAACATCTAAATAACATTCCATTGTATAAATGTCCCAGATTTTCATTATCCATTCAGCAAGTGAGAGACATCTATTCTTTTTCTGATTTCTGGCAAATATGATAGATCAGCAATGAACATGGATCTGCGAGTATTTTTGTAGCAAATGCTTACTCCTTTAGGTAGACGCCCAAGAGCGGTCTAGCTGGATCTTGAGGTAGGTCTCTTTCCAGTCTCAATAGAGTCACCACACTAATTCCCATATTGGCTGTGCAAGTCTGTATTTCCACCAATGATGGATGAGTTTCCATCAACTGATGAACGGGTAATGAACTAGAAAAATAATGAATACACTTCTTTTCAACTTTTAAATAAATCAACCCACCACCTCTGATAAAATACATATCTTTTTCAGTGATCTCTTACCTTATCTAGAAACCTACATTTTACTATCTTCTATCCTCACAACAGAATTATAGGGACTTATTTTTAATTTGCATCAGAGACAGCTATGTACTAGAAAACATGAAGATGTTGCCCAAGACTGAACTGTCAGAAATGACAGAGGTTCAAATACGCTTACTCCTACCCCAACCAAAGACACCTGAGGACCTGGGTTTCTAATGGCTCAGCTCAGTAGTGCATGCAGTATTCTATTGGCAAAGGATTGGCAAAGGTTTATCAAATGGATTGGATGGGGCTTATCAATCCCTCCTTCTTGGCTACCACAGTAATCACTTTATTACTTGCTCCCATTTTTCCCTATTTCTCTTTAATCTGTTGACCTCTCTGTCCTTCTGTTATCTCTCAAGCCAAAAACTGACTTAAAACTTAAGAAGATAGATAGATAGATAGATAGATAGATAGATATAGGTATAGGTATAGATATAGATATATACAATTAAAAAGGTCATGGATTTGAAAGAAGGAAGGAGGGGCATATGGGGGGGTTTGAAAGGAGGTAAGGGAAGGGGGAAACGATATGATTTTATTATAATATTAAAAATAAAAGAAATAATACAGTCCATAAATAAATGAAAAAAGTTGTAAAAACAATCAAAGAAAAACTGGTTGAAATGAAAACAAGGAAAGAAGATCAAAGTTATAAATTACTGGAGCTCCTGAGGAAGCAGAAAGGGATGAAAGGGGGAGGAGAAATAAAGGAAGCCATGAAATGGGGGGAAACATTAGTGCTAAAAACTACAACCAAAGAAAACACTACAGAGATAAAAGAAGCTGACTTATATATGGGAGATGCAGTGGGCATCTGGGAAAGGGCTCAGAAAAGTGGATTCCAGGACAGACTTCAGTGAAAACATTCAAAGTTTACAGATGAAGTAAAAATCCTCAGGTCCTCACACAAAAAGGAAATCTATTTAATGACTCTAAAAGCAAGAGCATTTTCAAAAGCCACAAAGTAACTCAAAAGTTATGCTCTTAAAATCTTAGGGAAATCACAAGCTGAAGAGTTTATAACCACCACAGTTCAGCTCAAGTATCAGCAGTGTAGTACACCTTCAAAGTAGAATTCCTGAAAGATTGAACACATGTTTCTCTCCTGGGTGATATCCTAAAGAATAATGGTGTCAAACCAAATGTGTCTGGGGTATCTGTGACAGAAGGAGAGTTGTTCACAGCTAGAATAGTTACCTCTGCAAAGGTAAGTCTATAATGATGGATGGGAAGTGTTTCCATAGAAAAAGAACGTAAGTAAAACCCTCAGCTTTCTGACTTATATGGTTCAATATGAGTCAGAAATCAATATTTAAAGATGACTAACTTCATAATAATAAAAAGTAAGTCCAATATTAATTGGCACAAGAGCACTAAATCCTAAGCTCCTGGGAAAGTTTCGACTAGTAGAAAGATGTAATAAAGACACGAACACTAAACATAACATAATCTAAATGGTAATTATATCACAACAAAAAAGGAGACCAAATATAGCAGTTACGATATCAAACGTGAAACTAATTCACTTAATAAGAAAAATGTTTTTAAATTGGCTCGTAAAGTGCAAATTCAATTGTGCACACAACATTAAAACATATGTGTATATAAGTGCCTATCGACACTCTATATGCTTTTTTAAAGTGCTGAAAGAAGGGGAAAAAAACTAAGTCAAAATTCAAACTAACAATTCAACGCAACTGAATTGCATTTCAAAGGCTTCTACGATCACACTTAAACAAAAGTAACTCCAAGAAGCTCCTGACTGCCATAGAATGGAGAAGTTGAGATACCGATACGAAGCAGATCTACGTTGTTGAAACGACTGTAACGTTCTGAACCTGTCTGACATGTTTACAGTTTAGGATGGAGGAGCAACCTACCTCAGTAACCTTCATGTTTCAAGGACAGCACACTTGCTGAAGAAAGAAGGCTGGGTGTGTCCAATATCACCCAATAATGAAAAGGTGGCATGCGTGACACAAATCAGAAGACAACATCGGATTCACACTGAAAACTCCACTGAGGAACTGCGTATGAGGAGTACATACTGTGAGAGTCTGTTACTATAAAACTCTCGATCAGGCAAAATAATAAAAGGTAAGAAGAGTGAGATGTGGAAGGATTCGTGTAAACACATTAGAAGAGAAAATACTGTTTATATATGGCGTAGGTTGTGATGCTCAACTCACTTGTTAAATGCAACGCTGCCTTTCAACTATATGCAAATTATAACTCAATTAAAACTAAAAATTAAAAAAAAGAAGAGCCAGGCATAATTTACAAGTCACATAATAATTGGCTTTGTTACTTCATTGCCAAGGAAACTATTCTCGTTAACTGTGTTCACACGCAAAAGGCATAGCAAATTTAGAGCCTCTCCTCCCCCACCAGTGAGAAATTGCCTGTAAAATTCTTTTGACTTTGATCGGATGACCAAAGGTCAGCCATGGCCAAGATCCCTCTAGCCATTCCCAGGGGACATAGGGGACTAAAGGAGCAGGAGTGAGAGTCATGTGATATGGTGACAGTTAGAGGAGCGAATCCACGTCAACATGGCTTTCCTTCTGTGCAGTTCTATAACAAAACTTACACAGCTGTGCTGCACTCCCCAGTCAGATGTTCTGAGAGGTGGGGCTTTGGTTTTTGCTCAAAGTTTCTTAGCTTTTCAAAGAGGAAATGGAATAGGGAGGTAAGTAATTTTCTTCTGAAGAAAACTTCTATCAGAAAACACACACTTAAACAAACAAAATCTACAAGTTGAATGCCAAGGTCTTCTATCTAGCAACTGAAACTTAGCTCACCGACTGGAGAGATTGATCTGAGGTTATGAGCATTTACTGCTCTTACAAGGGACCCAGGTTTATTCCCTGCACCACAGGGTGACTCACAACCAGGACATCTAGCACCCCCTTCTGACCTTCTCCGAACTAAGCAGTATCGGAGTATGTTTACATACAAGCAAACACAACATTCATACATGTAAAATAAAAATCAACAATCTCTCCTTTAAAACCTTAACTTTGACAGGGCCCAGAGAAATGGCTCGGTAGTTAAGAGAACTGGCTTCTCTTCCAGGGAACACAGGTTTATTTCTCAGCACCCACAAGGTGGCTCACAACTGTCTATATCTCTAGATCTAGAGGACCCAATGCCCCCTTCTGGCCTCCACAGGTACTACATGCACATAGTGCACAGATACACATGCTGGCAAAAAAGTCATACCATACATATAAAATAAAAACAAACTATAAATTTTCACTAAAGTTAACTTTGAAACATATAAATATAAAAACAAACCACTATACTACATTGTTCAACCATCCATATTTTAAAAATCAGATATTACATTTCTAAAGCTGCCCACATTCTAAAATATCTCATGCCTAAATTTTTCTGGTCCATGTGGACACCTATACACACACACATGCACACACAGTTTTGAAAAAATAAGTCCTGTTTTGAGACAGGGTCGTATGATGTATCCCTAGCTAAATAAAGTAAATAAATCTGTTTTTAAAACGTCTTCCTGGAAAGATCAACTCTTTTTCATACCTTTAATAATAACAGATAAAGTTTTACAGTAGGCAAAAGACATAAATAATTTAAAATTTATTCCAATATTTATTGGTATTTGAGTCTAAGAACAGTACAATTTTAACAAGTGATTATAATAATCATATATGGTAGTCATATCAGAATCACAGCTCCAATCTTTTACAGTGTGTTTGTAAAGCAGTAAGCTAAGGCAAAGCGAATAAATTAAAAAACACAATAAAAAATAATAAATGTTGAAATTCGCTTTGGGCATTGTGCTGCATGCTCTCCAATAAACAAAGTAAATCTATAATCCGAGAGGTTTTGTTCCAAACCTCCAAGATACTGTGCATCCTTACAAGCTTCATTTATAGAAGATTCCATCCCCACCAGTTTTCCTTACAGTGGTATGTCTCTGTTCTTCCATTTTCTTACATATTGATAAAGACTGCTGCTGCGTCTACGAAAGCCTATTGGAAGGGCAGAAAGGGATGGAAGGAGAAACTGGTCTAAACAGCACCGCTGGCTTTTATCCACTAGATGTCAGTCATGCAGTTAGCATCAATTTACATCCTTAATCCCAATGACACAATCAGAGAGCATAGGAAGTGCTCCCGGCCCTGAGTGAATGCACTGTGCCA
The DNA here is from genome assembly GCA_019843965.1 of Rhynchomys soricoides. Classification (NCBI taxonomy): domain Eukaryota; kingdom Metazoa; phylum Chordata; class Mammalia; order Rodentia; family Muridae; genus Rhynchomys; species Rhynchomys soricoides. The sequence goes on along the minus strand of JADRCH010000079.1, from coordinate 4,629,354 downwards.
CAAAGAGGCCTGGAGCTTCACAGTGTTGTCTGGTCTGGTGACTGGAAACCCTGTCTTGCTCTAAAAGGAGCTAAAGCCATTAAGAAAACACAGGCTTTCCCCAAGTGTCATGGTTAGTTATGGGAAAGTCTTAGTTCCATCAATAGTAAAACAAAGAAATCACATTTAAATGTTCTCAATTTTTTTTCTACCTCCTTTAGTTTTGTGATTTCATAATGTAACATAATATTCTTTAAAATGATGAATCGTTTTGCTGACTAACTGGAACATGTTAGTTCTTGAAGAATGTGAGTGTGTACTTTGTATTGCTCACCAATAGCCCTGTCCCGTGTTCCTGCACATGAATGTCCATGGTTCTGATGCCCCATAAAAGGCAAGGATATTGTATTGTCTCTTTGTATTGTCTCTGCTCCCACTGTTCAGCCCCCAGCCCCAACTCATCATTCTCTCTCTCTAGACTCCCACCCTGCACAAGATCCTCTTTGGAGAGGGGGAGGCTGGAGAATGAATTAGTCCTCCTGCCTAAATTCTGCTGCAGATAAACTCACAGACAAGAGAGTCCTCATATTTACAGTGTGTCCCCCTGTTATGGCTACCATATCTCCCCTTCAGTGAGGTCATTCTGCTGTGCTGATGAAGATCCCAACACTGGATGCCACCATTGGGGATCAGAGAAGCAATCAATCTGCCAATCACTCGTGTTAGGAGGAACAAGAAATGAACTTGATTCTAAGATACATCCACGCAAGGCCGCCCTCCGTCTGATAAGGACCAGCTTCTACCCATGTCGCTAGCAAAGCAAATCTGTCAGCCCACTCAGTGCATAAATGAGCCCCTGAAGCAGGCAGATGAAGCCTGGTCTCAAAGAACTAAGTCTCGTAGAAAATAGGGATGGATGAAAGCCTGTAAGATTCTAATAGGAAATGAGGGAGAAGACCGCGTCATCAGAGAACACATTGCTGCAGACAGCATGATTACTGTTGTGGAGTGAAAGATGGTGCAGAGCAAAAGTGTAGATTCTCCAAGCAACCGATTCTAATGTGAGGAAGAGTTCCGTGAAAACAACAGAGGCGGAGTGTTCCAGAGAGCCCTGGGTACACAGACAGAGGGTGCTGGAGAATCCTTCTACAGAGCACAGGGGACCAGACAGCCTGAGGAGTCTATTGCTCACAGAATGTACTCGACACCACTGTTTTCCACATTACCTTTGATTTTAGTTTCTCAAAGGCCTTGCCACAGTGTGTTGCTAATTGAAAATTAAATAAAGAAAAAGCAAAGTACTGAAAGAAAAGCAAGACTTTCCTACCTTGGGATTGTATTGTTGGTGCTAGGCTCCCTGGGAAAAAAAACGTTAAGTAGAAAAATCAGGAAGACCTCAAAGGTGATATTTACAAAGGACAAAATAGTTAATAGACTGTCAGAAGGAGAAGTTTATTAGGCCAACCAATTAGATCTTTACTTTAAAGGCCTGTGGTAAGATTAAATGACAAAAAAAAAAAAACAAACCCACACCACCACCACGCGGTAATTGAAGTATGCGGGGATAGAGAAATAAGGTACAGACTTAATGAGCCTTTGTCAAGCACTTTGTGCCTGTTAAGTGGTTTTCTCCTGTTTTCTTATCAGCTCACAATAGACAGAGCAGATATAGGTCTCTTTGTGACAGTCCATGTCCCCACGGAAGTCACAGTGAAGCACCGAGACCTTAGAATGCTGAACAGCAGGCTTCTGGTGAGTCTGATGATACCACATCACAGCACCAGTGGCCATGAACGAGGCCAGCACGGATGGGAAAAGCCACATCTACACCAGTGTGATCCCTGGAGGCACACGGACTCAGTGCGACGCGAATGAGCCAAGTAAAGCAACACAACTTGGATTCCCAGCTAGATTGAACATCAGACCACGGACCCTCGCTGAGTGGTCCTCTAGGGTCCCATAGTTTAGGTCCAAATACTGTTAAAACAGAAGAAGAGGTGGAGAGCCTAGAAGAAGCCCAGCGTTGAGCAGACATTTCAGTCAGTTCTCACTGCAACCCTGCAAGCCATTTGGATGGTTTCTGTTTTCAGATAAAGAACCCACGACTCTGGACAGGTGCCACACAGGGTCCTCTGGCCACAAGAAGTTAGCAAACCTGGATTGGAATACAAGTCTGTCTCACTCACTCAAAAATTCAAGATTATTTTGAAACTGCTCATATTTCTTCCCACTTTAATATTTATAAACTGCAGTGCCTTGTCAACTTTTTTGAGACTTACTATGCGTTTTCTGAATCAAAACCATGTTGTCTAGATCTGGAGATCTATGAGGTTGCTTCCTTCCTGGTTATCTGAAAGGGCATTGGGAAAAATATTACAACACGTAACTCAAAATGCAGAGGCATACAAGGGCACAGACATTACAGACACAGAATTAAAAAGAGGGAATCGAGTAATAACTAGATAAAATCTGAGCATCTGGATAACTAAAACTTTTAATTACTTAAAGATAAATTCATTAAATTAATTAAAAAATTAAGAAATTAATTAAATATCTGGGTAGTGGGTTGATCACATTCCTCAGTTGATTTGATTAACACTCTAAGGAAATATGAAGTCATATTGACAATATTAGAAAATTTTGTATGCATGACAAAACAAGCATAAGGAAAATATCACAGCAGTGGGGATTGCCAAAGAAAAAGTATATGATGTCAATTTTTCTAAAAAAACAAATCGTATTTTCAGTCGAAATGAAAAACTATTAATTCTCTTTAGCAATGTCAGTTTTCCTTAGACAATAAGGTGAATGTTTTACTCCTGATCCCATTTTGCTTTCCCTGTGTTCAAGTGAACTCAGAGATTGGCAGTGTCTTAGCATGAAACACAATTAGTGTTCACAGATCAAGGAGATTAAGACCTGAGCCCTTCCGTACTCCAGACACTCCATCCCAAAACAAACAACCTAAAGCTTGTCCCCTGTCCAGAACACTGTTCATCACTAGCCCCTCCCATTTCCTCAATATTCTGACCTTCCCCCCAGCTGGTCAGCCATCCCCACGATCCATTAGACTCCACAGCAAAAATCAAATGTATCCACGCTGGAGCTGTAATTCAATTTATCTTCTCCTTGGGTTTCCTCTGCTCTGTGCCAGGGTCATTTGTAAAGCCATCACTCACTCCAAACTGTTGCACCTGAGCTACTACTGAAAACCCTATTGAAACACCCCATCCTGGGCCCACCTGCCCCAGCCACCTTTTCCCAGGCACAAAAGCTTCCCTCTGCGAGAGAGGAATGCTAGAATTCCCCCAAGCATTGGCAAGGAAATATTTAAATGTGATCAGAGGTTCTTTCTTTGTTTTATTTTTTCCTAGGGAAATTAATCTTTCTCAGGCATTCAATGGATTCTTTTGCTCTTCTGACAGACAACACCATCCTGGGGTGTGTTAAGTGCTCACAGCTTGCAAAAGCTAAATATTTTCTACTTTGTTGTTGTTGTTGTTGCCGACGCGGATGATCTGTGCCTGGTTTCCTCAACCATCTCTAATTGAATACTTTGCTTCATTGAAATTGTTTTAAACTTGGCTGTGAGAAATGTAGGGATGGACACCCAACCCTCCCCCAACTGTTGAGCGAGGCAGAATGGCTGGCAGCTGTGGCTCCCTAAAAGGCTGCCCCCTCCTGACCCACAGTTCCTTGCCTGCTAACAAGGTTGAGAACTAAGCTCCCCCATGCAGTCACTGCCGTCTGCCGTTCCCTGACTATCTCCTTTGGCTTCTAGCAAAAAACCTAAGCACTGTTATTTACCTTCCTAAGTCTAAAAGGACTTTCAAAGTCAAGCTAGTCTTAAGCTCTGCATTGTGTGAGTTTAGACCAATCACTCCGCTGACTTTACCTTCATTGTTTATACAATGTTAAGATAATACCAATCCCATAGGGCTGCTGTTATCACTAGCACAACACCTGTCACGCACTTGTATTGACGGTGTTCATTTTTCTTTTCCATCTATTTTTTAAACATCTTTAAAAGTTGTTGATGAGAGAAAAGCTGTACTTCCTAGGCCTAACCATCTTTTAGAGCTAACAAAGGCTGGTGGCATATCAGCCAAGCCTGTGGCCTCAGCCACCTCCCACCTTACTGCTGCACATCATGTCTGTATTTCTCTTGCTTCAAACCATTCCAGAGACAAGTGTGGACCTAGAGACGGCCCTATGCCCCAGAACCCATTGAAGATGCTCATGCTTAGCCTGTCCTGAGCTCTCCCCCTCTCCTGCCTCACTGTTCCCTGAGAAACCCCGTTAGCCTTGGCCTTTCTGGATCTGCCCTTTCCTACAGACTGTCCCTGGTAGTGTCCCCCTGACCCCCGCCCCTGCCCCGCCCCTCCCGTTCCTGGGGTACTGGGGTGGCAGCAAGCTTTCCTGTCACTACTGTTGACCTCTGTGTGAGCTCCCTCAGTCACAACTCAGTAAATCAAACGAGGACAATATTTAATTAATGTAAATGTCTCTACTTCTCACGCTGTCATTTAAGTTAGTGAACGGCCACAAATCGTGATTAGATACATCGGGCAAAGACACAAGCAGGTCTGTGACTATTAGAACAAAGGGGATGGAACCCCTGAGGGTAGGGAGGTACTGAGCATGGGCTTCAGCCAGCACCTCCTCTAGTGCCAGATCCAGGGTACCCAGGCCCCTTGGGAATGTGCGTTCCCAGATGCTGCTGACGCTGACTTCCTGGGCAGTATTTTGAGAACTGTAGCTCTGGAGCTACATGTGAAAATGAGCAGTAAGGGAAAACAACTGGTCTATTGGGATACACAAGTCTCAAGATGAATAAAATCAACGTTTGGGGAAAGTGTTAACAAAGACCACCATCACAGAAAGGAGGTGCCTGGTTGGCTTTAACCTTGATCTCTGGAGTATAAACACCCTTCTGGTCTTTGATGAAAGATGGCCCAGTGTCCTCTAAGATGTTCGTGTTATTTGTTTGTGTGCTTTAGATGAGGTCACGTGTCCTTCTCCATATGTTTTCAGCTGACGTGACATGACCAGTGTTAGCACTGATAGTGTATCCACTGCAGTAGACGCTCTGTACCCTGCTTTAGAAATAGTAGGCAATGGTGACTCATTCATCTCACAATAGGACAATAGAAGCAGAACTCACCAGGCCACAGGTGTGGCCACCAGGTGTGGCCAGCCAGGCATTGGCAGGCCAGGCAGCAGCAAGGTACCTCAATACTTAGAAAGTGGCCCTGTAAGCTAAGCCTCAGAGGAATTCTCTAAGGTGGTGAGCAAAGGTTCTGACCCATTTCCTTCCAGTCTCTAAAGGATGCAGCCTGGATTCCTTAGGTCAAATCCCTAGACTTTCTTTCCACTCTGCCCCTTCCAGTCTTTTTTCTGTAAAATGAAACTAAGCATGCATTGTTAATTCCCTCTGGCTGGTTTGTCTGTGACTTACCAGGTTTCCTCATTTAAATGTAAAACTAATTTCCTTTTTTCTATTTTTTTTTTTTTAATAGCCACATTCATAATGCCACTCATGGGCTAAAGAGATGGCTCAGCAGTTAGAAGGGTTCTTGCAGAAGACAGGAGTTCAGTTCCTATGTCAGGTGGCTCACAACCATCTGTGACTCCGACATCTTCTAGACTCGCCGGGCACTGCACACATGTGCACATTCCCATGAAAAGAAAAAGAAAATGTTAACCAAATATGGGGCCACTCTCAGCATGTGTCAAGTCAGCATAGTTCAGAAACACAGATTATTCCCATGTCAGCCTGTGCCCAGCCTGGCTTCAGCCTGTGTTCCCCAGCAAGTCTGCCATTTCCATATTGTTGCTAAGGGTGAAGAGTAGAACCAGCTCATCTGCTCGAGGGACAGACTCAGGGATCGAGGCAGAGTGAGCAGGACAAGATCACAGTTGTTTTGAATTTCAAATAAAGAGTGAACGAGCTCTTGATGGACGGTCAACCCCAAAGTTCCAGAGACACTTACAGTGAAAATATAAAATCGAATACAATGTCTCAGTTAGCTGAGATTCCAGTACCAAAGAACTTCTGTCTCCCTAGTCTAGAAGATTCCTCAAGGATCTCCTACAGGCACTAGACCGTCAGGGGTCCTGGAAGGAGGGAAACAGTGCAGCAGCTTAGAAGCTGAATCCTGCATGAGACAGGAACAGACGAGCATGGAAAGCCCCTTCCCTCTGTCATGAGCAGCTGCTGCTGTCCCACACTGCGGTCAGGAAGGCTTGTTAACTACCGCCCAACACCACTTTATAAATCATTACCCACTTCCTGTGCATTAACATTACCAAACAGCAAGGGACAGCTTGTAAGCTATTATCCTGCAGCCCAGCCTTGCATCAAAAACATTAGCTCGTAGTGCATTTGTGCATTTCAAAATAGGGTGGCTCTTTCCTGAGGTCAAATTCTAAACCTCTTTATGACTGACACCCTTTAAAATGATCTTCTCCTGCTTGTCCTGATTTAGCTCTCTTTTTTGTTACATCACTATTATGCAATCAATTTCCAGGTTTTCTCCATTATTTCTCAGTAGAACAAACACATTAATAAATAGTGCTAAATGCTGAGAAAAAAAGAATGAAATGTCTATTTATGGGCCCTTTTCCAGTGTTTGAGAACAGGGCTGCCAAGATAACTCGATGGGTAAGAATACTTACTGCTCTTACAGAGGACCTGGGTTCTGTTCTCAGCACCCACATGGCAGTTCATACCTGCATGAAACTACAGTTCAGGAATCTCTGACCCCCTCTTCTGGCCTCTGTAGACACTGCATGTGTGTGATACAATTTAAATACATGCAGGCAAAACAGAAACACATAACATAAAAATAATGATCAAAATAAAATGTTTGAGAGTTTTAGTGTTTTAGTTAGGGTTACTATTGCTATGATGCAGTACCCTGGCCAAAAGCAAATTGGAGAGGGAAAGATTTATTTGGTTTACACATCTGTACCACTGTTCATTATCAAAGGAACTCAGGACAGGAACTCAAACAGAGGGAACCTGGAAGTAGGAGCTGATGCTCAGGCCCTAAATCGATACTGTTTACTGCTTGCTATGATTAACTTGCTCAACCTGCTTTCTTATAGAAAGAACCAAGGACCATCAGCTCAGGGATGGCACCACCCACAATGGGCTGGGCTCTCTTCTATCAATCACTAAGTAAGATAACGCCTTACAATTAGCTCTTATAGAGGCATTTTCTCAACTGAGGTTCACCCCTTTCTGATAACTCTAGCTTGTATCATGCTGACATAAAACTATCCAGCACATGTAAATAACTTGGAAAGCACTGGTGAGCTTAGAACTGGAAGCATAATACCTATCAAACACACAGTGCTCTTTTCCTTGGAGTTACCTCCATCTCCCAGAAAAACAGACTGTAACAGCAACTCCTGGTTGCCAGCTTAACTACATCTGGAATGAACTACAATCCAGAAATAGAAGGCACGCCTGTGATCCAGATCTTGAGGCTGGAAAACACAGACTTCTGACCCAGATCTTAACGTGGGATGACACATGCTTTTGATCCAGATCTTGAGGCATAGTGATCATGAAAAGCTTAGGCCCAAACAAAGTAGTGCATGCCTTTGATTCCAGGAGATTGAGGCAAGTAGATCTCTGAGTCCAAGGCCAGCCTGGGACAGAACAAGTTCCAAACTCAGGCGTGATAGTATACACCTTTAATCTGGGCCATACATTCTGCTGGAGGCCTACATAAGTACAATGGAAGAAGGAAGGCTTGCTTCTTCACCTGCTTACCTTTACTTGCCATTACATCTGTTGGAACCTACTTCTTCAGGATTCCAGCTTATACAGAAGACCAGCTGAAACACCTAGCTTCATGGGACTGAGCAACTACTAGATTCTTGGACTTCCCATTCACAACTGCTCATTGTCCGGTTAGTTGAACTACATACTGTAAGTCATTACAATCAATTCCCTTAATACACAGAGACATTCCATAAATTCTGTGACTCTAGAGAACCCTGACTAAAACACAGATCCCACCTAACAACAACTTGAATGGTTGTTTCCTTGATCCTCTGGCCACCAAAGATGGAACGTGGACACATACCTGAAAATGGTGCTGAGACTGAGAAACTGCAGCTCAGCTTCTGAGTGTGAATGGAGCTCCACAGTGGAGCCTGGAGAGCTCGCGCTATGCTAGATGTGCAGACACAGAAACAGATCCCTGAGAAGAAAGGAAAGCAGGTGGAAGAATGAGGCAGCAGCTTAACTCATTCATTCACTCATGATACAGGACTGAAGAAACTGTATCCAACACGAGTAACACCAGAAGCAGAGGAATGAAATCTTGCCTGAGGCTCACAGTAAATACAGTCGGTACAACCACCAACAAGCAACTATGACATGCCAGCTAAATACCAAAAATAAATGAAAATGTGAGGCAGAGACAAAGACTCTAGAAAGGTATAAAACAATTTTGGATGAAGTTCTCAAGGAGACATCACCTAGAATAAGACTTCAGACAAGCCTTGAGGCAGGTGATGAAGTGAAGCTCTTGAGAGGGAATTTGAGGGAGCTGGCTCCATGAGCAGCTTGGGGGTAGGGGGATATCTGGTGCTTTTGGAGGAAGGCTGAGCTTAACAGAGAGAGCTGACTTCAATTTGTGACCTCAGGCACAGTTTTGGGCTCACCCTTGTCAAGTAGCCATCAATCACTCATTGCACTGTCTTCTGTGGAGATTGGCAGCAATGAGAAGAATTTGACTGTGGTGGTCACATATGGCTATACTCCAAAGACTCGGGAAGATGAGGCAGGAAGATCTCAAGGTGGCCACCCTTGGCTACTTAGTGAAAAGTCAGGAGAGAAAGGATGTCAACTGACAGGGGAGGGGACTTGAAGTCTGCAGCATTGTAGACTAGGGCATAGACCTCACACTTGACTCAAAGTAATTTTATGTTTGCTTCCATGTCCAAGTCCAAAGCAATGCAGGACATGAGAAAAGCATGCAACCACCAACAAAGCTTGACATTAGTCCAGAAAGAGGGCACATTGGGAGAAATGTCAGTTAGAAATGTCACATAGCAGTGGTGATTTGGGATGTTTGCCAGAAAAGGTTGCCATGTATAAAGATATCGCTGTGTAAGTTGATAACCGTTCAAGCATGAATTACATTTTAGTTAAGTAAACTGTATTTGAAGGAGAGATGTTAGTACGGAGCTAAAATCAGACTGCATATACATAGGTATACATATGTATAAGTGTATGCATATATAATGATGTCATAATAATTTACACAAGTGTCAACTGAATTTCCACTGGGTAAAAGAATAAAGTATAACAACTCTGAGTTATCAGAAACAGGGCACATGCCCACCTCAGCAGCACAAACATTAACATTGCAATAATACAGAGAAGATTGGCGTGGACCCTGCAAGAGATGACACACAAATTTATGTAGTGTTCCATATTTAAAAGAAAAAAGAAAAGGAAGGAAGGAAGGAAAAAAGGAAGGAAGGAAGTAAGGAAGGAAGGAAGGAAGGAAGAGCCATAAACAAGTTAGAGGAATGCAGATAAGAAAAGTGATGAATCATTTAGACAGGGACAGGGAGAGGTTGTAGGGCCCTAAAACTGTTCATCATAGCAAAGGCCAGCACCCGGGTGGCCAGCTAATGACCAGCTCTGCTGAAGACTAGAAGAGTTCTCTTTGCCCTGTGTGCCTGCTAGCTCTACAGCACTCCACTGAAGAAGTGCATCATCACATAGCATGCCAGGTATGTCAAATGCCTCAGGCTTCAGTGGGTTTCAGCACCATGTTAACTGTGCTTGAGGGAAGTTACACTATTGGGTTTGCTGGTTGTTGGTTTTGAGGTGCAGGGATCACGCCCTGGGGCCTCTGACGTGCAAGTGTGTAGCTGCTGAGTTGTATCCTCGGGTCCCTATGCATTCCTTTCTAAGGGTTAGCTTGTAGAAGTTTTGTTTCCCATGCTTTTTTTGAATGTATCAATTAGCAAGGGGCAGAAGATCTCTCCTTGACCAGAGCATCAAACCCAACACTTTGGGTCCAACTATTATTGTGTTGATTCCAAGGTCAATGTGAACCACGGATACAGTTTCTCAGATCATGATTTAGCTCCAAATCATCTCAAGGTTATAACTATGTGTCTGTGGGCAGTTACAAGAAACAAGAAAAACAGACATTCCGCTGGAGGAAAACCAACCCGGGAATTTCAGGCTGCAGAATTTGGGAGAGAGCAGACACACCAACCACCATCAAAGCGCAGAATTGAGTCCAGCATGGCATCTGCCAGTGCTGCTGTCCTAGCCCATGCTCCCTGCTCTCCAAACTCTCAGAGTGATTTCAAAGTATTCCCCGTTCCGGCTGCTTTCTGTGCCCTTCCTCCCTTTCCTACCCTCTTCCACTCTAAACCCCACCTTTGAAGATGTGGCTCAGTAGACTCTCATCTAGAAATGTCAATATAATATTTACAATACAAATATATGTAACCCATTCCTGTTGCAACATGGTTCATTGGTTGTAAATCAAAATTCCACAAGTGCCCCATAAATAGTGGATTTATCCCTAAAATAGTTTCATCCATACAGTAGAATATAATTTGCTCTGAAGAAGATTGGTGTAAGTATCTACCCATACAAGACAAGAAGACCCATGTAAAGTGAAAAAAGAAGCATATTATTATGCATACATGATTTTAATTATACATGCGTATGTTTCTTAATGGGAAGAAAATATGTTTATTTTTTTCTGCATTGAAAATGATATACACAAAATACTTAGATGGGATGTTTTGAGGCGATATAATAGGAAATGTCTCTTAAAACATTTTAGTAATGTTTAAAAATTATTCTAAGTTTGAACGGATTGTTAAGTCAGATAACAAAAGTATAGGAACAGCATCTTGACGATGTCTGAGTATTTATATTGATCAAACAGACTACCACGTGTAAACTTAGAATCCTTGAGTGAGAAGAAAGAATAGTGAGCCAGAAAAAAAATACCCTAAGAAAAAACAACTAGGTACTTTCTTCAGTGGTGGCAGGCAATAAGACACAGATACAAAAGCAAAACATGGTGTAACTACAAAATGCTATCTATGCCACAGCGCATGCGCAAAGGCTGAAACCCAAGAGGAGGGAACTGTCTTCAGAGCTGCTGAAGGAGGGAGATAAACATTCAAAATATGTAGACAGAGATGGTATTAGCTATGCAGGGAAATACAGAGAATTACTGCACAAATCTCAAAAATAATGCAAGCCAGAAATGTTTTTAAAGCACAGGAGTAAAACCTGTGATAAGGCCTGAATTCCCTGCAGAGCCAAAATATTTTTTCAGCAATCAAATGGAAATATAAACTGTTTGGCTTAAGGTAGTGGTGCACACCTGTAGGCTGAGCCCTTGGGAGGCTGAGCCAGAACAATTGTTGATGTAGTTCAAGGCGAGCATGGATACAGCAAGACACTGTCCCAAGAGAAAAAAAGAAATGGGGGGAGGTGTAAAGCCCTCAAACAAGTGAAAGCTTACTGCCAGGGACACACATTGTAGGGAAGGCATCAGAAATTCCTTCAGATGAAAGGACCACAATACCAGACAGATAAGCAAAGAGTGCTAGTTACAGAATAAAGAGAAATAAAAACTATTTATTTTTAATTTCTCAAAAGACAACTACCTACATAAGTGAATATATAGTCACATTTTGTGACTAAAATCATACACATTCACAAAATGCATAGGCATGACGCAAAAGGGGAGAGAGCAGAATCTGCAAGGTACACCATAGCTGCCTTAGGCTATCCGTCAAGCAGGATGTCCTTATGTCAAGATAGACTCTGATGACTCAACTTGTGTATACTGAAACAGCCAGAACGCTCAGTGGCAGCACTTGCTGCCAAGCCTGATGACCTGAATCCCAGGACAGAATCCACAAGGTAGGAGAGAGCTGACTTCTAACAATTTGTCCTCTGACTCCACAGGTGCTGGCATACAGACACCACACACACACACACACACACACACACACACACACACTTAAATAAATGATGCAACAGATATTTTAAAGAAATAAAGATTGTGTTGTATCATCAAAAAAATAAGAAAGAAAGAAAGAAAGAAGGGAGGGAGGGAGGGAGGGAGGGAGATGGAAGGAGGGAGAGAGGGAGGGAGGGAGGGAGGGAGGGAGGAATGACATTCTGAAAATAGACTGATAGCCAAGACAGACCTGCTCTCCTGTAATTGCATGCTTTCAGGGATTGGCACTAATCTACTCTGTGCCTTGGCTCCTCTATCTGCCTCCCAGGAAGAAAGCAGTACTAACATTACAGAGTTCTTATTACTTGATACCAGGACAATCCTGCCTCATGCTATATTATGTGTTAGCTACTGTGGTCAACGATTCCTACTTCAAAGTGATATTTTCGTTTCATGAGAATTTATTACATATACAACTTGAACTGAGCTCTTTATAAACACAATTATTCAAGTACTACTCACAGGACACGAACTACCATATCAACCCATATCTTACACACACAAGAACATATAAATTTGAATACTTAAACAGTTAAGTGGCAATGACTTTACGTTTTGTATCTCTGGATTTTCTGGGTTTATTTGATTTTTTAAATAGCTTTATTATAATGAACTCGCAAATGAAAACATCGCATAGCTAAAGGCACTCGAGTACATGCTTGCCCAGCCTGCCACTCTATGCATCTCAGAAGATGTCCAGAGTTAGAACCCCCATTCTGGGAACATCACTTCAGGTTTTGCACTCTCTCTGTCCATTCCATTTTTATGCTTATCTACCATAAAGAAAAAAAAAAAACCTATGGTAGAGTTTAAACTATAAATCCAGTTAGCTTTATATTCTCTTTCATGATTCATGTATCCCTTACCAGCAATCCATCTCCCCCCAACACCTAATATTACCTTCCTTTGTCTCCTTTCTAAACCTTACACTACGCCTATACTTAGGGCTGTTTATATACACTCGTGCACACACTATTGGTTAGTACCACATATGAGGTAGAATGTGTTTGTTTTTCCTGAGTTTTTTGAGTGACCTCATTTAATATTATATATTCTAAGTTCATCCACTCTCCTACAAATCTAATGACTTCATTTTCTCTTTAAAGCTGAATAATATTCCATTTTATATGCATAACACATTTTCATTGTTTGCTTGTCTGCAGTGGACATCTAGGTTGGTTCCTAGATCATTTTAAAATAAACATTTGTTCTTTAAAAATATTAGGTAGTACAAATGAAAATATATGGCAAAAATAAACATCATAAATTAATATTGGAAAAATCAAAGAATAAATAATTACTAATTATAAACACACTCAACGAACAAGGAATAGAAAGAAATTCCCTAAATTTGATAATAAAAACCCACAAATAATATATTAAAGAAATATATGCTGAGTACTATCAAATCTGGATCAAATAAATCAAAAATCTCTTAAATAAATGGAGAGATATACTTGCTCACAAGGTGGGAAAATCAGTAATATAACATTGTACTGGATATTTTAAAAACACTTAACATTGTAATTGTAATATAGATACATTGGGTTTTATTTCAAATGTGTTGTAACTTTATAGAAATTATGTAACATTTAATTCGAACAATTGACATTATATTAGATACTGTTATAATGAAGCACTTCGAAGCTTAAAATGTATCTATAGACTCATTCCAATCCCAGTGAGAATTCCAGACTAGCTAGATTGTCTTCTGTTCATCTGTTTGGTTGGTTTTGGGGGGCAGAAAGGGAAGAGTAACTATTGCTAACTTAATTTTAAAATATATGTGGAAAAATGAAGAACTAGAATTAGAGAATAATCTTGTTACAAAAATACAAGATTTCAGAATTCATACTACTCAGTGCCAAGACTTATTGTAAACTGATAGCAATGCAGACAATAAAGTCTTGGTAAAAGATGCACACAACGACACAAACTGGCTCATGTGGGTGTTTCAACACACTCTCTAAAAAGGCACAGGCAATTCCATGATGGTGGAACAACTGAGCATCCCTATACAAAAGCCACATGCCTTGACCTGTAATCTGTATGCAATATTTGTAGCATCTTTATTTATAGTTATCAAAAACTAATGCCACTGAATCTGGTAAATGAATAAGCTATACCACCATTTAGCATAAGAGAAATGGACAAATTTGATTCACACAGAAATGGAAATATGCTTTAAATTCATTTTACCATGGCAAAACCATAGTGTTTCAAACCAAAGCCAACAGTTGTCAGCATGGGCTGTGGAGACAGGACTAAGAAGGAGAGAAAATGAGGGTGGAAATTCAAATTACCATTCTCATGATTGAACAGCAGATCAATGGGTTGTTCAGCACCTACAGAACTACATACCACGCTAGCATATGTAAATTAAGAAAAAGTCAATGAGTTTGACTATGAAATGAGTTAAATCTGAATGGACTAGCTAGAATAAAGAACACCACCATTACCAAGATGTACCCAAACCTGTACCTCCTGACAGAGTTAGGGAGAGGGAGACAATATCGCACTCTCACCAGGAATGCACAACCTAAGCCTAGTCAAGGGAGAACATCAGGTAAAGCCAAGTCCCACTGACTAACACATGGCAAAGCACAAGGAAAGGCCACCACAAACTGGAGACTAAGAAGACTGCTCACTGTTGCACATGAGTAATTTCACCATGAGATAACCCCTTGGAATAGAAAAGGAGAACAGAAAACCTGGCAAGATCTGAGTAAAGACTATATAGCTAATATAGTATTGTGATAACGGTGATTTTTACTAAATCAATGTATAATGTGTAGAGAAGTTACTATGGAAATACATAAGCACCTACAGACTGCAAGCTTTCAGCAACACTTCTTTAAAAAGAAGCATTTATTTATTCATTTTATGTGTATTTATGTGCATTTATGTCTGTGGACCATTATATGTGCACCACCCACAAAGGACAGAAGATGGCGTCAGATCCCCCAGGAACTGGAGTTACAGATGGCTGTGAACCACAGTGTGGGAGCTGGGAATCAAACTGGGTCCTCTGCAAGAGCAGTCAATGCTCTAATTGTATTGGGCTATCTCGCCAGCCAGCCCCTCAACACTACTTTTTGCAAGCATCCTACAATAGTAAGCTTTCTTTGAAATAAAAATTAAAAGACTACAGTCAGAGCCTTTACTCAGTCTGATTTCATGCTCACTGGCTTTCTCTGCTGGGGCAGGCATCCTATTGACCCATGAGCTTGTTCCAAACAAAGTTTGTCTGATTATGTGATTTCCTACATTTTCATTTTAAGAATAAAGGAAGTATTTCCATTTCAAATAAATTGGTACAAAAGCCAAATTCAAAGAGATTAATATTGATCTTCTACCCTGCCCTAGAAATCACTCATACTTCAGAAGACTAGTTAAGACCTTTGGAAATCTTCTGAGAGAGTCCTAAAATTGGCCTTTTTCTAATGACATAAATGAAATGCTTTGGCATAGCTTCTCTCTGTGTCTTCTCAAAGAGCTTTTTGCCTATTGCATTAGAGAACAGAGGACATGGTCCACTTTGAAAGTCACATGACTTTTTTCAATCCAGCTTTCAGCACTAGTGGGGTCTCATTGTCCTGAGAAATGCACGAAGTCTTAGTGTGTCTGAAAGAGTCCCTTTGAGACAATACAAGTGAAGGATTAGCATCGTATACTCTATCTGCACTTACAGAATAACATGCAAGTCTCTGGCTCCAGGTTCCTATCAATAATCATGATAGTTTAACAGTAGGACTGGAACCCCTGATGACTGGTAAAATTACTCTAATGAGAGGTACAGTGTACAAAAACTCTAGGTTGTTGTTCTTCTGACCTTTTTTGTTTTCATTTCTTGAGATGGAATCCTAAACGATCCTGAGCTGGCTTTGATCTCCAGGATGTAAGAGGTCTTCTCTCTTCAGCCATCCCAAATGCTGAGCATACTGAGGTATGCCAATACTCCCGACACTCAACATTTTAATGAAGTCAAAACTTCTGGGCTTTCCCTCCTACATTTGTTCTTGTAGACATAGATGGGTTTGTTCAAATTCATAAAAGAAACTCCAGTCATTTAGTACTAAGAAAGATTTTATTATAAATTTAATTCTAATTGTATTCAATTTGGTTCTACATCCTACATTGTTGGCTTGACTTCTGCCTAAATCAGGGCCTCTGCTTTCCAGCTGGAACATACTCAACAGTCTTTCACCAAAAAATGGCTCAGTCAATACCATCATCACTTTTGGTAAGTGAGCTGCCTTCAACAAAGCAGTTGAAGCATGAACCCAATTCATGCTAAGAAGGTCTATAAACTCTGAGATGCTTAACTGTTTATTTGAAATAAATGAGCATTATTTGCTACCAGAAGGCTTTTGAAGCCATTGATATATTTTCAGAAAAAAAATAATAAAGATATTTCTAAGACAGGAAATGGCTTTTCACGTGGTCTGTAGCTAACCTGTAACTTCAGGTCTCAGCTCAGATACATCAGCCTTTGAAATCACCTTCAAACGTGTTAGAGACAACATCAATTTAACAACCAAGTCTAGTTTTTGCCTCTACATTTTCTAATAAAACCCTAAAGCAGTTTGCAGAGGTATAGTGGAACAAACAACTTGCTATTTTGAGAGCAGCCCCATTCGGCAAACATGCAGGTCTACAATACCTCACAGATAGTCTTTTCCCGTGTAGAAAACCCTGACTTCAGAGGCACAAGTTCCAGTGGGAGTTTTGAGATACAATAATCCCTTGCTTTCAAATAGAATTTTATGGGATATTATTATTTAGGAAATAAAATTAAACTAATGGAATCAACCCAGATGTATAGAGACCTTGGAAACAGGTGAGTGGCAGCTCTTGAAGAGATGGTACTCACATACATGTAGACACTGTGTTCCTGCAAGTTTTTAAAAACTACTATTGTCTTAGCTGAACTTGAATTGTCTACTCTTAATACAATAGCAAAGTCAGGAGTCAGCATGCCTGCAGCTTAGGCTTAGGGATCATCGTGCTGGGAGCATATTTACAGCCCCATCTTCCCGCTGCTCTTCTTTATCTCTCAGACTAGGGCTTTCATCAGTCAGTCAGCTAAGGTCAGACTCACCTCAATGGCTCAGCACACCAGTCTCGTCTCCATTACATTTGGAGGTAGAAAATCTGAATCTTCCCACTGCTGACCTTATTGCTTTCCAAGCTATTGATTATGGCTATCAAGTTCCAACAGTTCGCTGGGGTCAGACTCTGGGAAGAGAAAAAGACAGAAAGCAGAGCCACATTCCTCTCCCTCTCCGACTGTACTGACTTCCCCATTAGTTGGATTTGGCTGTAATTAGAATGAATCACTGCAGGATGGGACTCCTGTCTACTCTAGACTGGCACTCTTGATTCACCTAGATTTTTGGCCATTCATCAGAGTACACATCTGGTATGTAATGAGGAATGAACGGAGTGGAAAGAGGAGGTCAGCGAGACACGAATGGACCCTGGATAGGAATGATTATAGAGTCACTGACACGCAAATAAATGGCATGTATCACAATCCACAACTCTCGGGAGTGTAAATCTCACACTTGACATACCCTTTGGCAAGAGATAGACTTTATGAATCTTTTTTCCATCACTAGAGCAGTTTTGTACAAGGATACCCTGTCCTGACATAATTCTCAACAGCGGACGCTCTCTTATCTAGCAGAAATAGGTTTTTACTGTAATTTTAGTCTTTCAATTCAGTACTCATTAAATTGCCATCTTTTTTGCATTGTGGGTATTTTTTTCCTCCCCTGGAAAACTTTTATTGCTGTTTTCTTTGTTGTCTTGTGACTCCTTTTATAATGTTTTCTTGATTCACTGTTGTTCATAATGCTCTTATTACTATTCATTGTTGCTAGGCACTATTAGGTGATTTAAATAACAATCTCATCAACACCTCAACAATGTTGAGAGAGAACAGGGATCTTGCCTCCATTCCTAGAGGAGAGGATTGAGACAAACAAAGATGGAGAGATTTGCCTGTTACCAGATAACAGAAATCACACCTGAACCCAGAAACGATGTCTCTGGGCTGTCTGCTTGCTCAGTAGCAATACCAGCCAAGGAGTGAGGAATCCACAACTACCTACAAGCCAGTGCTATATCTGGGCATACTCTCTTATTATTTTAATTTTGCAGTAAATTAGAGTAATAACAGAGCATAAATAGTTTCAAGACAATGATATAACTATAATACAATACCTGGAATTTATTACTCATCGTAGGCCAGATGCTATCTGAAATACTCTGCCTATCTTATATAACACAAACCTTAGAATTCATCAAAAACTCAGTGCTATCCGATCTTAAATGCAGCTGCCTGGACAGAGTCTGCCAGCTATGACAGAACACTTCTGAGATGCAAGTCAAAGTAGAAAGTGCCACAGGTATGCAGAGAGTAACGTGGATCATACAGGTATTTGTATCCTTTGAGCTGAGAAAAATCAGGGAGGACTTCTTGACATAGGTGGCACTTGATCTAGGCCTTGGAGTCTAAGGAGTTAGTAGGATAAGCAAGCATAGTAAAAACACAGGCAAATACCAAAAAGTTTGAAGGCAACTGATCTGCAGCACAATTGGCAAAGGCAATGCTATGCAGACATCTGTGTTCGAGGTTATCTTGAATTGCTGTTAGTCAGTAATATGGTTGCCAACACACGACAGAGTTTAACTTGTAGTTCACCTATGACAACAGAGGCAAACATGCTTCTATAAATACTTCCAAAACATTTTCCATGCTAGACCCTGCCTCTGATATACATGGCAGTGGGGGTGCCAATCCAGTATCTTCTGGTCGTTGTCCGGCAGGGGAGGGCAGGCTCAGTTGTTACCATGTACTGTATCAGTGAGTCCCAGTAAGAAACTAACTGCATGGTCAAAACCGGGATGATTTGCGGTGGGCTCTTCCACAGAAGCTATGATATGGTGTGAACTGTATAGAACTAATGCGTAGAGATGGTACGGCCATAAAAACAGGAGGAAGGGGGCAGATAAAGGAAGGGGGAGATAAAGAACCCCAAATGTGGCACAGCCTGTGGGAAAGTGACCTTGAAGGCAGCGATGTTCTGCCTTCAGTTTGAGGAAACCTTGAAAGGAACCCATGGAAGGAGATAAAGTCTCATTTATCTCCCTCCCTTTGGGGGTGGGCCTGGAGGGACTGTGCTAAGTAAGAGCAGGATCACATGAGCAGCAAGGTCATGTATGCCGGCAAGTAGACAGGGTGTCAGGGACTCTTAGTGCAAACGGAGGCCACCAGGACATGCATAAAAATGTTCACTATGGGTGTGCAATCATTGCCAAGTTTTCAAGAATAATGGAAAATTATCAAAATATGCTTCTGTTTTATATTGACTCTTGATTGCTATGTAGGGTTGCTTGCATTTAGTCAAAAAAAAATCTTAGCAAATTACCTCTTACGCTTTCAAGCTAAATCTATCCACCAGGTACTAGAATATTCAAGTAATTATGTTGTAACTCCTTATTCAGACAAAAGAAACCCCAAGGAAAAAAAGCATTTAATATTTACTGTGTTTTCTGATTAGATATAGCGTTTTTCATAATTTTTGCCATGTATTATTGCTTCTGGAAGCCTTAACCAGAGTCGCTACTCTTGGAAATGAACTCCAGTGAATGTGGAGACTTGTGGCTGCTCAAGGTGCTGAAAGCAAGCCACAGTAAGCAACAGTTCATCCCCAAACAGACACTTACACACCCCGTGTAAGGCTGGGGAGCCTTGGGGAAGAAGGGTCAAAAGCATGCAAAACCTAAATGATGGAGAAGAGTTACAAAATGACACAGCCAGTGCTATGCAGGCTAGTTTCCTGCACTGGCTTGTCATCAGTCATGATTGTCAGTGAGAGACTCGCAGACTATTCTCACCTTGCTGAACTACTGGCTGTTGGATTCGGGGGAGGGGGGGGAGTCAGTGACTGTCTTCACTTACATCCCCACAGGTGAGCAGAGCAGGCTCCGATAGACAGTTCAAACTCCATGGTTGTATGGATGGCCATGGTTCCATTCAGTGGGTGACGAAGTAAAACATGCAAACATGAATGTGAGAAGTCAGGCAGTGGTGGCACACATCTTTAATCCCAGCACTCGGGAGGCAGAGGCTGGTGGATTTCTGAGTTCGAGGTCAGCCTGGTCTACAGAGTGAGTTCCAGGACAGCCAGGGCTACACAGAGAAACCCTGTCTCGAAAAACCAAACCAAAACAAAACCATGAATGTGAGAGGGTGGCTTGTAAGGGGGTGAAGACGGGGGGGGGGGGGGGAAGCATAGAAGAAGGAAGGGGTGAAAGTAACCAGAAAGTATTATATATAGACATGAAATAGTCAAGGGAGAAAATTAATAAAAATGACTTTTAAGTCCCATTTATAAAATTGATTTCATATAGACACCACCCAGAAAGCTGTGACAAGCCCACCCAGAATGTCTACTCAACCTGATTCAAATCACATTCTGGTCAGCGGAAGTTCTCCACATTCTCCTGCAGGGTCTGACATACAATCAAAAATGGGGGACACTGATTTACTCTACAGCCATGACCCCCTTTCATTAGTCTTTTACAATATGATCTGTTTCCGCTAACTCAAACTGACATTAGTCCTCTTCAAAATCTAATAAAGACAGTTGACTACACAGCAAAACCAATGACGGTTAACAATGATGGCCCAACTGAATCACGAAATGAAAGACCACCATGCTTATATGTGTGTGTGTGTGTGTGTGTGTGTGTGTGTGTGTGTGTGTGTGTGTGCGCACGTGTGTATATAAAGTATTTGAACAAAAAACCCAAATTTGGGGTTTTTTAGAAAACACACGCAAGCAGATCTATCTCACGGGAGATATTGGCTACGGTAACGTTCCCCTGCAGGGCACAGGTTAGTCCTTTCTGGCATATTTCATCTCTCCTGGAAGATGTTCCACACGTGAGAAAAAGCAGCACAGGATACGAGTCAGGAGTGAGACTCGGCAGTCAGACTTTGTGAGTTTGAATTGGAGCACACCCTTCTCATAGCTCTGTGACAGTTGTCATCCATTTCCAAAGCGTACAGGGCTGAAATAATAACAGACGGCAGAAGCTGATTAAAGGATTTCCTGTGTTAATATGGACGAAGGACGTTCAACAGCACCTAGCCCATAGGAAAGGTTACAAGCATTTGCTGATATTATGAACCATGAAACCTAGAAAGAATCGTGTGCTGCAAAGAAGCGTTTTTCTCTGATGGTACTTTTTCTCTCAATGATGCATCAGTTTACCAACTAGGGTTTAGTTAATATGCAAAGGTCATTCATACAGTTAATTCTTGGCTTTAGAAAGCATATGAAGAAAATCAATAAATATGCAATTAAAAAGAAAAGGAATTAGAGTTTTCATATTTATGTTGCCATCTCTCTTTGGAGCCTTCTTGATACAGGCTCATTGGTACTACAATCAATAAAAGACAGGATTTGAAGATCACTCCTCTCAAGAACTGGGCAGCAAGTGGGGGAAAGGTCATTTAAGTTTTCTACAATACAAAAGACTAAAGTTGAAAACTAATGAAATAATGGAATATTTAGTTGCGTAAAGGTGATTCTAAATTGCTTTGGTTATAACAAGCTGAAGGTTTTCTCTTTGCACGGGACAAGTTCCCATTACATTTGCATTCATGTGGTTTATATTGTCCTTACCTACTGGGATATAGAATGCCTCCTAAACATTGACACATTTGAGGTGTGCTTCACTCAGCATGAAGGTCTGAGACATCAAGGGTACCTTGAGCATCACAAGTTCCAACAGCCTGTCAAGCAAATTAGCACCTTCTCAACCAAGGGTAAAATTGAGCTGCACATTTCTCCCTGGTGAGGGAAAAAGAACGAGATGAAAATCACTCTAGTTAACGCATCCTTTGTTAAGACAAAGAAGAAAAGCCATATCATCACTGGGTGGCTCTCCCTGACCTCCTGGTTTTTAATTCATTGATTTTAAATGATCCTTGACAGTCAAGATCTTTTGTCAACACCTATGTGCTTACAGCCGAAGACAGACATTGGCTTTTATTAGCCAAGCCTGTTTCTCTTCATGTACACTTGGCCAGTTAGTCTTAAAGAAAAATTCACAATATACTAATTGAAGATGAAAACTGATAATAATTTATAAATCAGATAGCTTCTTATGTTGTGCAGGATAGAGTTTTTTAGTCATTTCAATGTTTTTGAAATTTGGTTGAGTCCAGTTTGGGGGTTGAGTTACCCATTTGAGAAGAGATCGTATGGGCAGCTTTAAACTCAGCCAGAAAAGATGCTGTCTAATGATTTAATGGAAAATTTCACATTCACAGTGCCTTCCATTTTCCTCCGGATTAATTCTGTAAGGTAAAATAAAATACATGAAAAAATGTTCTGAAAAATTGTCTGCTGCAGCCAGTGTCTAGAGGAGCAGACTTTGTCTTTTAGAGTTGGATCTAACAGAACTATCACTGTTCATGAAACCTTCCTGAGAAGCCCCCACTTCCAAGCCCTCAAGCAGCCCTTTGTGACAATCCAACCCTAAGTCCCAGGCTTTATAGCTACATCAGAGTGATGTCAGAATTTTTAAAATTCTGAAGAGAGACATTCAGCATCAATTCTTAAGAAAACTCAGCCTCAGTGAAACCATAAACCACCAAAGCCAGCAGGAGAATGCTTCAAACTGAAGAGTTATCAATGAGAGAAGGATCCTGAGATCAGAGAGCCAGGCGAAGTCTATGCAGGCATCTGTTCTCCTCCTACCCCTTGGCTGACATGTTTTGACACAAGCTATAGTCACCTTGGAGGAGGAAACCTCAATTGACAAAATGCCTCCAGAAGATGGGCCTCTAAATAGACAAGCCTGTGAAGCATTTTCTTAATAGTGATTGATGAGTCCAGCCCATTTAGGATACTGCCATCTCTGGTCCAGAGGTCCTGAGTTTCATGAGAAAGCAGGCTGACTAAGCCAAATGGTGCAAGCCAGTAAGCAGCACCCCTCCATGGCCTCTGCATCAGCTCCTGCTTCCAGGTTCCTACCCAAATTGAGTTCCTGCTTTCCTTCCTGATCTAGACAAGTACTTTAAAGACACAGGATACACTTACAGCTACTTCAGTGCCCAGCACCTGTGATGTTTATTTTGATGTTGCTGTTGTTGTTGTTGTTTACATCTTCTTCCCCTCTTTGTGATCTCCCTACAGGTTCATCCTAGGAACCCAACCCAAGTCTTATTCAGAAAACAAAATATCAGAGATCGCCTGGGCAATTGAGCACACTCTATGGATTCTATAAATGACTCATCATGATACTCTTAAAACAAAAACTTAAACATGGGACAAAAATGGTCATTGTTAACTTGGAATTCAGATGAGGCCAACATCTCCTTAACAACTACCTTATACTGGCAGCTGTGCTGAGGGTCTTTTCACTTAGAAGATTCTCTTTGGGGGCTGGAGAGATGACTCAACATTTAAGAGCACTTGCTGCTCTTTCAGAAGACCATGGTTTGATTCCAAGAACCATGTCTGGTGACTCCAGCTCCATGGGATCTAATACTCTCTCCTGGCCTCTGCAGTCTCCTGTACTCACATGCACATACATGCACACAGACACATGCACACACACATACACATACATAACGATAAAATATAAATATAAAAATACTTCATTTCATCACAGTAACACTGTGACTCAGTCTTATTATTATTCAGAAGGAGAAACTAAAGTCTGATCAAGTCCAGGAAGACATCAAAACTCACATGTATAGTAAATTTGTGAGCTGAGGTCTGTTCATTGTCCCACTAAGGTCTTCTAACTAGGAGTCCAGACATTCTCCACAGTGTCCTACACAGACACATGTGGAACAGTCAAGAGTCCACTAACTGTGAAGAAAGACCACCCTGGATCCAAATCCCAGTTTGAAACTCATCAACCATGAGAGCACAAGTAAGACCTAACTCAGGATGCCTGTGCCCTCTTCACCCAGCACTGAGAATAACTGCCTGGAGGGACCAAGGACAGCACTCTAACCACAGGGTCCAATGTGTGCCAAACATGTGAAATTACAAAGCCGCTGTCTAAAGCATTAGCACCATTCTATGCTAAGTCGGTATTTGTGGAATAAATGAGAATGAAATTACCTGGCTTAGGCTAGGAGCTCAATAAAGTGACAACAGTTATTATGGAAGGGATTGAATTTGTTTTTAATGTGTGGCATGTCTTCAAAATGATCATGTCCTTATAATGAATAGCTTAGAGATCTTCAATGGATGTTTTTCTTTAGGAAAGAGTCTTAAGTAGAAATAAATTCTCATTCTCAACATTGAAAAGTAGGAACTGTCCACCCTCACGGTGAGGAGAATATGAGGGAGCTATTTTGGAATAGGTTAGCCCAAATTGTATTCAAAATGCCGCTAACAAGAGAAGATCTGTAGAGAAAGTGATTCCTAGACACTGGAAAATAAGTGGGGAAGTAGCTTAAGCAATCAGCTCCCTAAATCATTTAACAGAGGAGTGCAGGCTGATCATGCACAACTCACTCATGATCCATTCATCATCCTGACCTTCCCTGACCTGGTGACAGCCTGAGAATACAGTAGGAAGATGGAGTCCCCTTTCCCACTTATCCAAGAGTCCAGAAAAGAAGCAAGAGTTCAGCACACTGCAGCTGGCCCAAAGGATGTAGAAAGGAATCCTACAGTAAGCAGTGTACTCACTGAATTGTTTAAGTAAATAACGTCAAAGAAACAGCTTGCTGGCAAACAAGCAGAATTGGAGAAGTTAGCAAACACACACACACACACACACACACACACACACACACGAGAGAGAGAGAGAGAGAGAGAGAGAGAGAGGGAGAGGGAGAGAGAGAGAGAAACAAACACATGCATATATGCATACAGACGCACAACACAAGCACACATAGAGATACACATACATAGACATACACACACACACACACACACACACACACACCTCTTGGTAGCTTGTTCTCTCTTCCCATTGTGCTGAAGTATAAAAATGTCAAACAATAAAAGCATTAAAAATAAAAGTTTAACAAAAATGTATTTTTGCTTGTATTTTTGTCTGTTTCAGATATAAATCACCTACATTCCCATCCCGTGGCTCACGTCACACTCATATTTAAAGCCTACAAAACTCTTATCCTAGCATTAGCTCAAAGCTCCTGGGTAATGTTGCATCTTAGAAAGAGCAAAAGATTATTTGTTAGCTAGAAGAAGAAACTCTCTTAATCTGGGGACCCACACCTGTGCTAGTGTGACAGGTTTCCACCCTGTGGCTGAGTTGGCAATCTTAGAAACCAAAGCTTCACAGGGAGGCTTCTCAAGTCAGAATCTTGAGTCATCTGCTCCAGGATGTCTAAGAGTAAGGAATGATTGAGGAAGGTTGAATTTTTGAAAAAGGAAAGAAAAAACTAAAAAGATCATTTAGCAAGTTTGCATAACATGAAGGGCACTCTACAAGGCTCCATGGGTCTCACCAAGATAAGAATATTGAGAAAAGGCCAGAGGCATCAATCCTGTATTCATTTGTACCCAACTAAAGACAGTAAGACAGCTCAATCAAGTCATAAATTAAGGAGGTTTGCCTTGGAGGGCTCTGTCTTACTCTTCTGCACCAGGATGTCACTCTGCCTTCCCTTGGAGAAATGGAAGCATTTCTGCTGTCAGAGAGCCTTACGCATCTCCAGACTCAGGGAGGATCCCATACCTGTGTTTACTGACCTACCCAGGATGCTGTATACAAGGAATCCTGGCAGCTGATGGCTTCTGATTCTGCAGGAGCCAACATTTTCACTTTCTCGTGTGTGTGTGTGTGTGTGTGTGTGTGTGTGTGTGTGTGTGTGTGTGTGTAAGAGAGAGAGGCATTCAGAAAGAAGGCATTCTTTTTCTGAGTCCACATATTTTAAGGAACTAGAGGAATAGAATCATAGAAGGAGTCCCCCGAGTCCTTCCCTGAGACAAGCCTCCCTTCTTCCCCTCACCTTAGCCCATTTCTCCAGTTGGTTAGGGAGGTTAACTCATCAAAAACTTTGTAGATGAGTGTGAAGAGAAAAGAATAAGGGAATCCAAGAGCAACTCAAAAGCTTCCCCTTTGGACAGAGGATCCCAGGGCAGGGGCTGTTGGATGGAGATAGACCTATAACACAAACTATGCTTGAGCTCGGTGTAGCTCCACAGAGGAAGAGGGAACACATGACAAAGCTTTTGAAGAAGTGGGTGTGCACACACGTGGAGGTAGTGACACCAGAAAGGACAATGACACAGGCTATCTATGGAACCTTGTTGGCAGTGAAAAGAATGTATAAATGTGACTGAGAATTCGTCATGCTAGTATTTCATTTTGAAAGAATAGTTGAAGATATTTCACCCAGTTGTCTTTCCTTGAGAGAAAAACTATTGTGGTCAGACTCATTGAGCCTCTGTTTCCAAACTTAAGAAAGGGAAAGCGCAAAGCTTCTACTACTGTGTTCTGGGATGGAGGTTAGCTACCAAGAAGCCTTTATTTTGAGAAACACCAAACCAAGAAATCCAGCACTACTGGGTTAAGCCAGCTCTACTACGTGAAGACTAGATGGACACAAAATTCAACCAACCTTTACATACAAAGGATGACAGTCATGTCTGGAAAATTCCCAAGGTATTTGTTAGAACTTATGTAAATTTTAAGTCAATATAAGAACAAAATCTTCACAGCTTAGTGTTCATTATTTTGAGCATAGTTATCTGCTCATATAGAAAAATTCACAACCAAAATGAAATAAAGCCTACCCTATGGATAATTCTATCTAATTGACACATGTTAATGACTTTGTATCCAGATCAATAAAGACATTTATATTCTGAAGATTCTGTAGGAAGCAGCTTCTGTGAAACTGAGTTTTCTTCCAGTACCTTGAAACACACATTGAGTCTCTCTTCTGCTGTATTCCCTTTTCTTTTGACAAAGAAGTAACAGATCAGCCAAACAAAAATCCAGTCAGCCCATCTTGGTCACTGTTCTATTGCTGTGGAGAGACACCATGACCACAGAAACTTTTATAAAAGAACACATGTAGTTGTGGCTTGCGGTTTCAGGGGTTTAGTCCATTATCATCACGGCAGGAGCATGGCAGAATGCAGGCAGCCATGGTGCTGGAGAGGTAGCTGAGAGTGCTACAGATGGATCCACAGGCAGCAGGAAGAGAGAGCAACACTGAACTTGGCTTTTGAAACCTCAGAGCCCACTTCCTCCAACAAGGCCACACCTACTCCAACAAGGCCACACCTCCTAATCCTTCTCAAGTAGTGACAAAGTCTGTGATGACTAAGCATTCAAATACATGGGCCTATGGGGGCCATTCTTATTCAAACTACCACACAGTCTGAGCAGTAGATATCCTCTACTGAAGAGTGCAATACAGCAAAGTGCTCAGAGAGCTGGACAAGAGGATGCAGAAGCCTATAGACCTGACATTTGCACAGGACACTAGCTGATCCACTCATAAACAGCCTCCCCGGTTCTAAGTGTAGACCATTCTGAAGATTTATTCAGAACTAATCAATTCATTGCTTGATTAAATACAAACAGAGTATTTTCTTAGCCTTGGGCCGAGTCTCTCAGAAAATGTTTAAGCCTGACTAATGACTTCATCTGAACTTAATTGTTTCATACTATTTTGAAATGGTCACATGACTAATTTATAATAGTCATCTGTGAAAGGCCACAAGCAAAGTTTCCACCTGTAATCTAGTCCCCTGCTAGAGTGAAACATAAGGCAGTGAGGGCGAGGGAGATGGCAGAAGCGTTCTGCTGACCTTGTTGACCTTCGGCACCGGTAGAGACCTGTGGATCTGTTCCCACCAAGCTAAAATAAATTGTTGTATAACAATGTATAAGAAATGTTGGTGCACTTTTAAGTTTGAAGCTAAATTGAGTCTGTAGAGAACAAATAAGCTTCCCTGGATCCAGATCATTTAGAAATGGCCTGCTGCCTTCTCTACCTACTCTGTTTTCTTGCAATCCAACCCAGGTTAACCCCAATTAAGAAGTAGCATGTGTCCTTTCACACAGTTGCTAATGAACAACTCACTCCAAATACAATGGGAGACTCACAGAAGTCCATCTTATTTGGTCAGCAAGTCTCTCTTGTCAATGAATAATCAGATAAGCATTGCAAACAGCAAAACAGACCGTTAGACATTAACCCAGCATTGGCCAACTCAGCACAACCAGTGTGGTTCTGAAAGGGACAAATTGCTTTTCCAAGCTCTCACGTAGAGAGAATTGGTCTTCACAACTTCCTTCTCTCCACCCTAAGTCAATCCTCCTCCCGTTTTCCTGTCTTCGCTGCCCTGTTGTTTTATGCAGCCATTACCCAGCCCTGCCCCTACATAATAGTCAGTATGGAGCAAGGAGCAGTGCTTTGTAGGACACCACACTGGAAAACAAGTGGATGCATCTGGGAGAGCACCACCCTTCCTAAATTGATAGATTCTCCCATAATTCACCCCATCTGCACACTGAGAAAATATGCGTCTTTACAAGTACCCCATTTCTGTGAATTCTACAAATGAAAATATGTCTCTGTTAAGTTAGGACTAGAGTCTACTTTCAAGTGACCTAACAGAGTCATTGTTCTGCTGATGTGTGCAGAAAGGGAGCGAACAATATGCTTCCAGCTGAATAGCAGTTTGCAACATTGGGTAGAACCAGGAAATCTTACGCTCTTTGCTTAGATAACCCCTCTAAAACCATAATCACACCATTCAAGCACCATAAAATGTAAGCACCATCCATCAGAGAACATCCAAGATTGAAATGTGTTCCCAGCCTTGTCCCTCCTCACAGAGGGTATTGGACAGTTCTCCTCAGCAAGTTGTGAGTGATGGAAGCTGAAGAGTAAAGGAAATTTTCCCTGGGCAGTGCTGGTCAGAGCTGGAGGATTCCTAAACATAGAAGCAAAATTACACAAAGTTTGGGGAACGTGGTTTTATTCTCTGAGTCTGAGAGGAGCCTGGAGCTAGGAGAACAAAATCCAAAGTTTCAAGAAAACACTAGAGACCCAAGAATTGATAAGTGTCCAGCTCATGAAACACCTGCTCCCTGGTAGGCAAGACACACTTGCCTTCACATTGTGTCTCTTAGTGTTGCTATTCTCCTTTGCATTAGTGCCCCATATGGCTATTTTCATTAAGCCTGTTCAAATGTTCAAAGATTGAAGCACCGTTGTTTGCTTTAGGTACCAACGTGTCTGTGGAAGCCATAAGCCATGGCTGGGCACCCATCTCCAGAGGAGCTGCTGGGGGCGTTACCTCTGGCCTCTAGCTCCAAGACGAGAGACTCACAAAGGGGTAAGTTTGCTGACCTATTTATCCATCCATTTCCCCAGCCTTTTCCTTCTCTACTACAAGAGAGAGCACAGAAAAGAAAACCTGAGAAAAAATACAGCTTCTAAATATGCCCTTCTTTAGGGAGGCCTGTAGGAACCAGCCTTTGGACAATATTGAATTCAATTTTAAATGAGTGAGTAAAATTTAAAAATCAGTTTCACATATTCCACAGGTTCAGCAGTTACAAGTGGTTACAGCTTGGCTATGTTGGATGACTCACACATGTGACGTTTCCATGATCAGAAGGTGCTAGACTAGAACAAGTCAAAATAATAGTGATGAACAGAGGCGAGACTGAGACTTTCTCCCACAAGCCGCCAGCTTCTACCTTGAAAGGAGTGGCAGGAAAAGGTTGTCTGTGCCTTCTTCCCTTGACGGTCCTCAAGCAGCAAAAGTCACAAACCAAAATGTAAATTCCATCACTACCACAGCTCTAAGATGAGGTGTACCCCCAAAAGCCAAAATGAGGAAAATCAGCAAGAGTCTAGCAGGGGTGTGTGAAGGTACCAAAGGAACACAGCTGAGACTAGATTCCAGAAAACGCTACATGGGCTTGTTCTCAAACTACAGGTTTGAGGCTGACGAGAGAATCCTTCAAGGCCCAGATTTAAATAAGGATT
Source organism: Rhynchomys soricoides (assembly GCA_019843965.1). Classification (NCBI taxonomy): domain Eukaryota; kingdom Metazoa; phylum Chordata; class Mammalia; order Rodentia; family Muridae; genus Rhynchomys; species Rhynchomys soricoides. Next base: position 4,599,309 of record JADRCH010000079.1, on the reverse strand, counting down.
CAGAGGGTCTCATGGAGCAAACTGCCTAGGATCACCTTTGGCAAAGTGAAGAATCAGAATCTGAAAATGAACAAGGGACAGAGCACAGAGATAGGCAATCTCGGCCCAAAGACATCTCCCAGCGCACAGCAATGGGGCAGGGACTGCAGATACAGGACCTCTGTCACTGTACCTCTACTTGACTGTGAAAAAATGCAGTCACAAGAACCCACTTGACCCCAAATGTCATAAGAAAATTTCCTAAAAACCAAGGAGTGTAGCACAGCCTAGAGTACTATACTCATACTGAGGTTGATCCCCACAAAGCTGAGAAGAGCTGGCCCAGAAAGATCTTATCTCATTTAAATATTTAATAATAATAATAATAATAATAATAATAATAATAATAATAATAGCAACAATAATAGAGCAAGCATAGAGCTGCCCAGAGATGGTACAGAAAAGCAAAGAAGGAAAGACACAGGGAAACAAACGGTGCTAAAATAAAATTCACCAGATCATGTGGTCAGTGAAAACTGAGACATGCTGCCCTTCTATACAAGTAAAATGAGGGGGCAGGGGAGGCGTCTCGGTAGTCAAGAGTGCTGACTGCTTTCTTAACTGAGTTGCAATCCCAGCACCCATACCAGCTGGTTCACAGTCTCCTATAACTCCAGCTCAGGGGAGCCAAGGCCCTCTGTAGACACCTACCCACCTGTAGCATGCCCTCACAGAGTGACATGGGCCAGCACACACTCATAATTAAAACTATTTAAATCTTTAGCATAAAAACTAAAACCAGGGTGAAACAAAAATGTCTTTATAACAAGAATTAAAGTAGGGGACAAATAAGAAAGACAAAACAAAGGAGTTAGAGCAGGGAGGGGGTGGGGCATGGGGGCAAATCAGAGAAAGGGAAATCCTGATTGAAATAAGCAAAGTGTGCATTGTATAAAACAGGCTGCAAAGAAGACAGAATCTTTCGAAAGATTTTTTTGTTTTATGTGTGTAAGTGAATTTTCCTGGTGTGTGTGTGTGTGTGTGTGTGTACCATATACAATATGTGTGCCTGATACCTGGGTAGATCAGAAGATGGCATGGATCCCTGAAACTGGAGTTAAAGACAGTTGTGAGATGCCCATGTGGGTGCTAGGATCTAAACCTGGGTCCTGTGGAAAAGCAAGATGTCTGAGCCATCTCACCAGCCCAGACCAAAGACAAGATATTTTTAACTGAAGAAAACAAACGATCTAGAATACTGGTAAAACACATGCTTAGCATGCACAAGAACCATGTTCCCATCTGCAGTGTGCGTGTGTGTGTGCGTGTGTGTGTGTGTGTGTGTGTGTGTGTGTGTGTGTGTGAAAACTTATGTGAGGGACTATTGCACAGCCATCTGAAAAGCATGTTAGGCTGAGAGCATTGCCTGGGTTTAGTTTACAGCAACAGTGCCACTAGCAAGATGTGTGACTACAACAAACTAGAAGTGAATGGTGGAAAAACAATAGAAAAAATTAAAAACGATGAAAAAAAAGGATGCATTATGATTCCTAACCAACATCAAACAGGGGAATAAGGCAAACAGAAAAAGTCAAGTGAATAATTCAAGCAAAACTCGTGTTACGTCTAAAGACAGCTATTATTTAACAACATCATTGTTTTATTAACAAAAACAGCAGCAAGTGACTTTTCAGGCATGTCCAAGGTAGCAGACTCTGGTTGCTGCTCATTCCCAGGGTCCTTTTGTGTATGCTGACTAACTTCTAGTGGCCGACATCTGTTGAGGGCCTTGCTCCTAACAGCAAGGGTTCTGTTTATATTAAAGCAGGTCAAAATACCAAAAGATGGTGTTCATTATTGTGAATGTGTTTTGTTATTGTAAGGAGTACTCCTCCTGTGTTAAATGAACATTAATATGATTAATTTGAGAATCAGGGATCAAGCACACTTGGGTATACAAGGTTGTACCAGCACTGTTAAAGATTCCTAAGGAAGTGAGCTAACTAACTCTAGATCCATTGTTGTTCACCTATAAGAACCTACCAGGGAAGATCTTCAGACAAAATTATGGCTAGTTACAAGGTGAAGGCCTCCCTTGGGACCAGGAATCCATTAAGGACAGAGTCTCTATGGACCAAGTTCTAGCTATCTATTTGGCAAAGTTATAAAGAGATGTGTTCCTGGTATTCGCTGCCTCTGAGCTAATGGTGTCCATGTTTGCTTCTCAAAAGGGCAGACAGCAGTGTCACCAAGGGATTGAGGGTTCTAATAATGCAGAGATGGAGTAAAGCAATCATGTAAGTATAGTACAGTGACTATTGTCGTCAACATGAGTGATATTCCTGAAAATTGCTAAGATGGGAGCTTTTTAAAATATTCTAACCACAAAAAGCAAGTATGTGAGCTGTCGCATACTTGTATACAAATTTCAAAACATCATGTTATTCGTTGACTAGTCAGAGTTCTCTACAGAACAGAACAAATAGAATAAAGTGTGTGTGTGTGTGTGTGTGTGTGTATCACTTGGGGTTTATTACAATTGCTTACAAGACTTGGTCTGAGTAGTCCAACAATGGTCATCTTCTGGCCAAAGGGTCAGGAATTCAGCAGATGTTCAGTCCATGATAGCAATGTCTCAGTGGTTGCAATCTGCTGCTGAAGACTCAAGGAAGTTCTGGAGAGCCACTGGTCTTCAGAGTATGTTGGAATTCCAAAACGGTAGGTTCTAATTTCAGTGAAGGGATGCCTCAGTGGCAGGATGGATGAACTTGCCATCAAGAGTGAGAGCAAGCAGTCAAAAGCAAACTTTACTGCCTCTAGCCCCTTTGTATGGGCTACCATCAGAAGGTATGGGTCAGATTTAGAGTAAGTCTTCCCACATCAAATGTTCTATTGAACAAAATTACTCACAGGTATGCTCAGCTACTTGGATTTTAGTTGATTCCAATATAATCAAGTTGACAACCAAGATTAGCCATCACAATGTACCATAAACACATACAATACCTATCTATTTTAAGAATAATCTTTTTCAAAAACCAGAAATAGTAGGGGCTGGAGGATGACCTCAGGGAATTAAAATCATTTGCTTCTCTTTCAGGGGTTCCATGTTCAAGTCCCAGTGCCAACTCCAGCTCCAGGTGATCCAACACAGCCTGGCACTCGCATGCATATAACCTAACCAAATGCACACATGCATGTGAGCACACACATACATATGATTTGAAAACAATAGAACTACATCTTTTTAAAAGGAGCCTTCCTTGTAATTGGAGCAAGGATAGACTCACGAAACATGAAGAGAAATCAGAAAGGCCAACAGCTACATAAAGATGCCTGCTTCATTATAAAACTAACATTACAGCGAGGTGTGGAGGGAAGGGTGTCTCTTACCCCTGAGTCTGGGTCAATCAGGTATTCATACACAGAACAACCGAAAGCTGACAGAACAACTAACTATGTTTTTAAACTGTAATTTCAAGTAGATTGTAAATGTTCATTTGAAGGATAAACCTATGAAGTATTTAAAATAAAATATAGATTTTTAGAGTACAAAATTTTAAAAAGAAAAACTAGAGCACAGACCTTCTAGTGCTATGAGAAATTGGATAAACGAAACAGCTGAGTAGAAAGTATCTATCTGCTCTTTCAAAGCTGTATTAAAATGTATAAAATCTGTTCCTAAAATGCGGGAAGATACTTACAAAAGCAAACAGCTTCAAAGGTTTGTATCCAGAATATTTAAATAAAAGTTTAAAATCTGGATGAAAGGGGCTCTGGAGATGACTCAGTGGATAGAGCAGTTGTCCTGCAGTATAAAAAACAGAAATCAGAACCCCAGAAACCATATGAAAACCAGGTAGACTGGCAGCCATCAGCCATCACACCTCTCAGGATGCACAGAGAAGGGAAGCCTAAGGCAAGCTGGCCAGCTAGACTAGCAAGAACTAGAGAGCTCTCTAGCTTCTAGAGAAACCATACCTCAATAAATAATGCAGAGGGTTATCAAGGCAGATACTTGATGTCAATTTCAGGCCTCCACAAGCATGTTCACACATGTCCACAACCCCCACATACTCAGGTGCCCACATACAAGTGAGCACTCATACATACATACATGGACACTACACACACATACACAAAACCCTAAAGACTAAATCATTAAGAAAATAACAGAAACTTTTATAGAAAAATTAATACAACAAAGACAAACTTGGACAGGCACTTCTTTCTGTCTCTCTTTCTCTCTCTCTCTCTCTCTCTCTCTCTCTCTCTCTTTGAATATATAATAAATATTATAAATATATATGAATATATAATATATATTATATCCAATTTCATTCACATGAAAACATCATAACTAGCCAGAGAACTAGGGCTTAAACTTAAAATCAGATGCCAACACAAGTCTAGCAGAATAGTTAGAATTTCTAACAAGAAATAAAAAAATATTAAGATGCCAGCCAAGGATTGCTTTCACACGTTGCTTGTGAGAATCTAAATTAATGCAAATACTTTATGGACTGTTTTGGTTTGATTTACCTTACTGCTAAAATTCTACTTTTAAGACATGTCTAAAATCAGGGTCCACAGACTAAGCCTCTTGGGCCAAGTGCCATGCACAATCTAATTTTTGTCAACAGTTGTGTTGAAACTCATCTACATCCACTGATTATTATTGTGTGAAGGTGTTTTTTCACAGATTTGAGAAGCTGTGACAAAGACCATGTGATCTACAAAATCTAAAATATGAGACTACCTTCTTGGACTGACATAATTATTAAAGCTGATTTTTGTGTTTAAAGCAAAAAGTATCTTCAGGCTATAAAAATAGAAGTACTCAAATGCAGGTTGTGGTAGTTGGAATGAGAATGATTTCTATAAGCTCTATGTTTGAATATATGATCTTCGGTTAGTGAAGCTATTTGGGAAGGATTAGGAGGTGTGGCCTTGCTTAAAGAGGCATGTCACTGGGAGGGGGAGGGACAGGGCTCTGACATTTCAAAAGACTCATGCCATTCACAGTGTGCCCTCTGCCTCCTGCTTTCGGTTTAAGATGTGAGCTTTCAGTTGTTCCTGCAACCATGCCTTTGCCCAGCTATCACTGGCTCTAACCCTCTGGAACCATAAACCAAAGCTTTTTTTGAAAAAAAAGTTACCTTGATGTTTTATCACAGCAATAGAAAAGTAACACAAATTACATCACACACACACACACACATACACACACACACACACACAAGCCCACACACATCCTTATACCCATCTCCGACCCCCAAAGATTATGCCAATTCAAATACAGTCAGACCATAATTCAGATGTGGATTATTGAGACTAAGAACTTACTCTAAGTATAGAACCCTCTTAACCTGTGACTGATTACAGGAACCCCGAGGATATTTAGATAAGAAATGACAAACACACATTTGTAGGTAGTTGTGTGTCTGGGGAGATACTGTCATTTGACTAATACAGCATCAGGAAGCATAAATAGAATGTGTTCTACTGCCTACCTAGGGAAATTCACGGAGAAAAATCACAGCTCCCTGTTAATTAGGACCACCTACAGGGTTGGAAACTTTTTTAGATGATCAAAGATAAGGAATTCTTAACTCTGGAGATGTTGACAGCTTTAGGCTTGTTAGCATCAAATAACTCCCCACCAAGCACTTGGTATTGTACAGACTGCTCTGTACTCCTCCAAGGTTGGGTTTAACAGTCTGTGAAGCACCATGACTTACATATACAATAGAAGTGATACACGAATTTAATTTATGCCCGTATCATTTAGTATGAAAATATTTCTGCGATATTTCTTTCTATTACAGGAGTTAAAATTGAAGATTCAAACATTACTGGTTTCTAACCAGCAGTGAAGCCTATGTAGACTTCGCAGAAAGTCTTTTTCCCTGGCCCAAGTCATAAACAACTCAAATCATTGCCCCCACCATTAAATTTCAGAGAACTGAGAAAGAATGTGCTGTTGGGATGATAAAGCCTTTGGTGACTTCCTAGACTGGGAGAGGGGCATCTAGACTCTATAAACCGATGGACTCGGTAGCATATCAGAAGAGCGAATCCTTTAGATCAGACAAACCTGGGCTCAAGTCCTCGGTGAACCACTAACTGCATCATGTGCTTGAGAGTCATTACTCTATCCATCAGGGTACAAAATAAAGGTCTGATGTTATTCAGAGGCATTAAGAAGAGAGTGGCCGTAGACTATGAAGCGCCCACCACATTTGAGCCCTTACTAATTTATAGCTATTGCTACTGAGTAACTACCCTTAAAAATCAGAATTATGTTTTCAACAAAACCAAATATTCAATTCTGTATTGTACAAGATATTGACATTGGGAGGGCAGGGGGGGAAAAGACTCAAAATAAATGTAAAATGGTAATATTAAAAATAACACTATTACCTTCAGCCTATTAAATATTAAGATCTACCAGTCAACTAAATTGGCTTCAGCAAACATCTACAGAGCACTAACATGCCAAATTCATCACCACGAGGCCCTAGCAATATGCCCTTGTAGATAGGGGAGAATACCCTCTCTGGCTCAAGGACTGTCAAGATGAGCTCCAAGTGACAGATGTCCTGCCTTTGCCAGCACATGGTTGGTATGTGCATTCTACACATGACAAAACTTACTACAAGAGAAGGCAGTGATGGCATGTGCTCTGTTTGTCTTTCATTGTGTTAAGAGACTCTTGGGCAGCTGCCTCTTTGTAATGGAGAAACTAGATAATGGGCAAAATAGAACATGTGTAAGAAAAATGGGCAGTAAGATTTCACATCATGCTTGGTGTTAAAAAGTTATAGCTGACTCTGCCTCCAGCTAGCCTTTCAATTCAGGGACCCAGGGTTAAGTCAGGGAAGGAATCTCAGGAATGAGGCTAGCAAAGCTAGCAAGCCTTCTCTAGGTCTGGAGCCAGCCAAGCCATGTGATCAGACCAGCTTTTAGGATGACTCAAGCCCTTTATTAGAGAAACTGGCATGGGATAAGGAGATGTTGAGGAAACCATTTGAGAAGTTTTTGTTTTACTGAATTTTTATACGTAATAACTAATGTTAAATCTACAGGGCTAGGATAGATAAAAAGGTCAAAATTATTATTTATCTACCAAAAATTGTATACCTAATTATATCTAAATATATACCTAAGTCTGTGTATGCATATATAGTTTAAATGTAATTTCCCCATTTGGGCTGACAATGCTCCCTGCAAGAGCCATACACTAACAGAAACTCCAGCATTGGTCATAAAAAGCCCCCTTTTGAGTTATTGGTTAGGATTTTTCAAGATACTCCCAAAATATTATAGGCTATTGCTGCTACCCACTGCTGCCTCCTAAAGTGAAGGCCAGTCCCTATTGCTGAAGACACCACACATTCCGGACATAGGACCTGAAAGACACAAGTGACCTGAAGGCTTCCTTCCTGAGAACTAGCTTTAGTAGTATTAGGTCATGCAAGCTTCTAAGGGAGAGAAGCAACCAAAATCCTACCCAGATAATGGTGTTTATGAACTAAAACAACAACCAGCATAGTATGATATGCCTAAAGGGAGCACTATTGGCATACATGCCTTAAAGGTAACCAACGGGTCTCTAATCGGATGAAAGACCTATTCAACAAGATAGAGATCGTGCCTGGTACTGGAAACATAGCCTCGGGCTAGCAAAGTCATGGATCTTTGGAGAGAACCTACAACCACCACTCTATAAAACCAGCACAATGCCTATCTGTATTCTAAATATTTATCTTTTTACCCACAGACGAGTGTAGTCTCGCCCTCACTAAAGAAATGTCTTCTTGCAATAGACAGGAACCATTACAGAAAACTATAACTGAACAAAAAGCTGAGAACAAGTGAGAGTGCAATGGCCAGCTTCATCTATAACACAATTTCTGCACCTAAGGCTCACCTAAGAAACTGGAAGTTTGCTGTGAGGTTTCATCTCATAGAAATGTCAGAGAGACTATACTCATGAAGTCTCATCATCATGGCTGCCTAAACAAGACCTGAATAAGGATGACATCAATACACATGCTAACATGGAAGGGGAAATTCTCACGGGGTCTCAAGCCTAGACAAAGAACTACAAACAGCTAAGGAATTCTGGGAGCATGAGAATAGTGTTTCCCAGGGAAGAGGCACCCAAACTGGTTGTCCAATACCAAAAGGTCAGCGCTGAGATCATACACACACACGTAACAATATATGGAATGAGCAGGCTGTGTGTGTGTGTGTGTGTGTGTGTGTGTGTGAATGATTAAAGAAATAGAGGCCATGAATTTGAGAAAGAGCAAGGAAGACTACATAAGAAAGGCTTGAGGGAGGAAAACAAAAGGAGAAATGATATAGTTATACTTCAATTTTTTAAAAAGAATTAAAAACCTCCATGGACCACAGAGTGCTTTGCTATTTGCTCATCTGTCTGTCTGTCTGGTTGCAGGATCTCACTATGTAGCCCAGGCTGGCTCTGAATTTGCGCTTCTCCTATCTTAGCCTCCAGAGGCGTGAGAATCCACATTTGCACCCACCTTCAGCACAGTGCTGTGATTTGTTTTCTTTGGTATCCAACTTCGTACCCCTCTTTTGCTCATCAGTGTTATGCATTTGAATACTATTCTCACAGAAAGCAAAATTTGGGGCAAATTTTGAATCAAAACCTTCATCATAATTCCAACTCTTCCAAAACAAAATGAACCACAAAGTCTGCGCTGCATGGTGGCTGGCCATGCATCCTAGAACTATAACTCTGAATACAGAGGATGCACAAATGTGAGGTTCTTTTGTTCCACGGTAAAACTTAAAAAGCTTAGATTGTCTACGGTTCCTCACAGATAGCTCCACAATACGTTTAGATATATGTGTGCACTAGACGCCTGTAAAGCCCCCTGTGAACAGTCTAACACAAAATTACTAGGAAACCATCCTCAAGTTGCACATTGAAAATATACTCTTTTTAGAAATTGTAAACTATTCATAAGGGCTGAAAAAAATGTGCTGAAATTTGCATTGATGGATGCTCTCTTCTCCTCCATCAGGAAACGATGTACTTGAAGCTCATTACAGATCTTCATAGGAGCTGGCCTGAGAGTGCCTTGGGCTTTGGCCTCATCGGCACGCACCAAGTTCACTGCATAATTCATATCTCTTGTGTCACATTTAATGTATAACATGTACTTCCTGTTAATTATGAAAATAAAAACGCATCATGTATTCTAAGAGCATAATTACAAAATGCTGCAAAACTTAGACGTTTGAAGCTGATTAGCTGGTTTCTCTTTAAAGCATATAAAGCAGGCACTCTTGTCCCTGGCTCTCTACAGATCGGTTTAACAATGCTTCCCTTTCCTTCCACCTGACTCCGCAGAATGATATAGAGACTCCGTACCATAGGAAACAGGAAATAATAGAGACAGAGGAGTTACCAGCTTTATCATCCCGAAGCATTTAGACAAATAAATAAGATGAACTGGGGCTCTCCAGGACACAACTGAGATCCTTCACTGGATAGGAAGACCAAAGGAATTTCTGATTAATGGTGATTTTTCTCTTTGAGAGATGTAATGTTTTAAATGTTCATACTTCATGGGAAAAAAACAAAACTCCATGAAGCCCCTGATTTTCCTCAGCCTCCGGCAATCAGAATTCACTCAGATAACATCTCCCTTTATAAAGAGGAAATATATCATGTGATTAAAGTTGTGAGAACTTAATAATCATAATTTGGCTGGAGAGGACCTTGTAAGTATCCTGGAAGACTCATAAATCTTTAACTGCAAGTGAAGCGACAAATCCTGTTGCCATTACACATACAGAACGCAGAGGCTCCAGTTATAGGAAGCTCGGGCTATAGGAGGCCGCCACCACTGATTCCTAAAGAGGCATGTTTAAAATTAATTAGATTCACAATAAATACTGAATATGTCGTGGAGAGACACTGTACATGTTTTCCTCTGATTCTCAGGAGAGAAGTTTGGGACCTCTAAACTTAGGTAGATAGGCTTGACTCACAGCTTCAGACTATGAGCTGGACTTTTAGATCAACCATCCCAGATACTAACTTTTCTACACAGAAGCTGGAGAGATGGAGTGGAGTTTGTTACTATCATTATTTTGCCACCAAAGCTTCATGAAAATCATGTACTTTGTTAATATACACTAGCAACCGTAAATGTATATCATAAATTATCTAAAGTGCCATTGAAAACTATCAGTTATGGGGACGACCATGATGACTCAATGGGTAAGAATGCTTGCCATCCAAACACTGGGGAGCTTTGTCTAAATTCTTAACGCCTACGTAAATATAAAAGATGGATAGTTGTGTGTACCTGAGATACTCGCTTTGGAAAGCAGAGAGACACATCCCAAGAGCTTACTGGTGTGTTAGCCAACCTTGCTCTGTCTTTCAAAATGATAATGTGGAAAGCGATTGAGGAAAACTGAAAACATTCTGCTCTGGCCTCTGCGTGCATGCCTATACCCTCATATATAACTCATGCGCATGCACACACACACACGCACACATGCATGCACACACGTACACACACCAAAGAAAAAGGAAAACTAACATCATAGACATGAAAAGAATGATTCCAATTTGCTGAGCTGCTAAATTTTTTTTTATCTGGTTGGCAGCATCTGCTAGGCTAGAATTTGGCATCTACCACCCCACATATGAATTCAGCAAGAACTACTAACAACAATTGCTGTCAGTAGCTATAAGTTCCCATGGGTGAGGAATGGGGACAGAACAGCAGTCTGCTTCATGATGGAAGCATTCTGAATATTTTAATAACAGCTTTCAACTCCACTTATGGACTCAGGCTCCCTTATTAATGGCCTGGGTGAATGTGTGTAAGACAAAGACACATGTTTTTGGGAGTATGTTTACAATTGTCAAGTAAAGTAAAAAAAAAAAAATTCTCAAGATATTTTTAGATAAAATTAGTTTTCCAGTCTGAACGAATTGTTTTAAATCCCTCGACATCTGCCTCTTTTAGTCAAAAACAAGTTTTTTCCCGCAGGGATTCAGTAAAGGCAAAATGAGATGAAGTAGGTGTACCCCATCAATGCTGGTTCAATGTGAATGTACTATTTATAGAGCGTATTGTTACAGAGTCATGTCCGCTCTTCGTACAAGACACCAAGAATGTGCTGAAGTCATACAGGTGCATCCTCAAGTTTAAGTGCACCTGCATCACGTGGTTGCTGCATCTAAGAATTTACGACTGAGCAACACAATAAATAAAAGGTCACCAAGCTGAGCTACAGGATAAAAGAAACTGATGAGCACGTGGTGCCATCCAGTTGGCAAGTAACCTGACCACAGTCTATAGAGGAAGGCTTTGAGAGAAAGGAAAATGTCAATGATGCTAAAACTGGATGGATAGATAGATAAATAGATTGATTGATTGATAGATAGATAGATAGATGACAGGTAGATAGATAGATTGATAGATGATAGATGATAGGTAGATAGATAGATAGATGATAGATAAGCAGAAACTCTTTTAAATGATATTTAAATTATGAAATTTAAGTAACCAATGACACTAGATACAATTTAAACAGTTCGCCAGGTTGATTTTAAAATGCTTAATTATCTCTTTGGCTCAGACAGTCTCTATTTTCAAGTTTTTTCAGGCTGGTCTCAAACTCATAGAGATCTGCCTGCTTCTGCCTCCTTAGTGCTGGAACTAAAGGTGTATGTCACCACTGCCTGGCTATTTTCAAGTAATTTTTACACCCCCAGCTGAGACTGTCACTGGCCAGAACACTTGTTCTCTTTATTTGTTTGAGACTGGATTGTTCTAGTTGGACCTCAGAATAAAACCCTCTCTCTCCTTCTCCCTTTCCCTTTTCCTTTCTCTCTCCTGGAAATATTTATTTTCTAATTTGTTTTTTCTTTTCTGCAAAAGTGATCACTTAAGGCCTGTTCTACCACACACATTAAGGCCAGGCCATGGAAGCCACTCCTATGGGGGACAGTGAAGGATTTAGTGACGTAGCAGTGTTGTGGGGTTGAAGGACTTAATGTCGCTTATCCCTCATGTCTCATTTTTTTCTATTTCCATTTGGGCTTTTTAAAAAAATACTGTGAGGATTCTCCATAGCAAAGATTGGTCAGAAATGAGAGAAAATCAATCTAAAAGAGAAGATAGGGAATTCTTCACAGCCATGGAATGACAGAGTATAGAACTTGTCTTAGCCTACCCAGGAGGAAATGGCAGGAAGGATTTCCAGAGGACATGACTCGGGGTCTGAGTCTTTAAGATGAAGAGAAACTACCAGAAGTGTGTGTGCACATGTGTGAGAGAGCAAGCGGAAGCTCACATGTAGCATGTGCATGTGTGTGCTAAGATGGGAGCAGAGTAGGCTTTCCACAAAGATCTGTGTAATCAAAATGCACACTGAGGTGTGAAACAGCATGGAGATCTTGTTTGGAGAAGTAAAACTCCAGAAAGGGACTATATGTCCTACTATGAATAGCTCATGGAGTATCGGAAAGATAATCTCGTTGTAAATAGGGAGGAAAACCACAGATACCGCCTTCTAAACACCAGGCCCCACCTAGAGGCTCGGGGATAGCAGCACCCAAAAAAGCTCAAGGAAAAACCAAAACAAAGTACCATATTTATTTACTTATTCTACCGACATTTATTCTCTCAGTGACCTCATCTCATCTTGTGGCTTTAAATACTGCCACCTTGAGCCACACTTTCTCTCCGTCCTTATTCCACCTCCTGAACTCCCATGCCCTCCCCCTTAGGGTCCCCAGTTAGGTTCTAATGGAGACCATGAGCGAAGGCTCAGTGCAGAAATCCCCTGGAGCTCTCCTCTCCTCTCGCTCAGTTACAACTCCAACCTCCTAGCTCCTCAATACGAACCGGTGTCTTTGTCATCCTATCTGATATGTCGGGAAATCTGAGTCCTTCTTAAAAGTCTAATCAGAAACAGTGTCCCATCACCAATATTACCAACCCGGAGCAAGCAACTACTGTCAGCTGCCAGGTTATCATGGTCATTTTCCCACTGCTCTCCCTGTGTGTAGGTGCACCCTTGTAAGAACTCTCCCCAAGTCTGCTCACAACTGCTCCCCATCTCAGTGGGAGAAGAGCTCTTCCTGTGCCCTGAGCTGGGATGGCACCCTCCCAGATCTCTAACTCATCTCTACAATGTCTATTCCCGTTCTTCCTCAGATGCCCCATGGACATTGACACTGCAAGATGCACACCAGAGCCATCCTGCTGCATGGAAAACACTTCCCACAGTGCCCTTGTTCTTGCTTCTGTCAAGTCTCTGTGAAATCTTATCTCTGGGGTCTTCTTGATCACTTTATATAAAATAGCAGCAAATATCGTGGGGTGGTCCTGTAATTCTGACACTTGGCAAGAAGATCAGAAGTTGAAGGTTAGCCTCAGCTACACGGCCAGTTTGAAGATGGTCCAGACTATGAGATTCTATTTCAAACATAAATAAATAAATAAATACCACCTTGTCCTAGCTTTACTTCTAGGCACTTGAGGCAGTGATACCTTCAACAAAAAAAGTGATTTAAGAGAGAAGTTTAGCGGACAGTTTCTGATATTGGTCCTTTACTGCAGAGGTACCCAGAGCATAGGAACCTGAAGCAGCAGGTCCCACTACATTATTCTGTATGCATGCTTGCTTGTGCTTAGCTATCTCTCTCCAGGCTTACACAGTGTAGGATTGGGGAAAGCCCTGGCCCAGAAGGCTGGGGCTTCTCACATCTATTAATCTATAATCCAGACAATTCTTTACAGGCATGTCCACAGGCCACCCTGATGTACACAAATCCTCTCTTCCTGTGTAATTCTAACTGCATTATAGTGATAATTAAAAGTGACCATCATTAACCATCACACAGCTCCAGAAAGAGACAGACAGACAGACAGCCCACTCTTCCTCTGTGGTGTAGTCTAGTTTACTCTATATCACCACACAGGTCCACATAGGTATGTATATGAAAATATCTCTAATTGTATCCACAACTTGCTTAGCTACCACCTGTTCCGCACCACTAAAATACAAATTTCATATGGGCTGGCACTGGGTCTGTTCTCATTTGCTGCCATCTCCCTAGTTCTTCCTACAAGGTAGCATTCGATACATGTTTGTTAGAAGAGTGGATATGCTAGTCTGCTCCTTGATGAGATAATCCTGTTTTCTTCTGCCTCCGGCCCCTCATATTCAAAGTCGTAGGCATTCTAAGAGCAAATACCAGGTCCTCTTCATCTTCTTTGTATTCCATATGCCCAGAGCAGCCTCTGGCAAACCGGGCCATTTTGTTTTTTAAAGGCAGAAAAAGAGGTTTCACTGATGCTTTTACAATGTTGAGACGTCAAATTATACAGAAATAGGCAGGCTATTTTACACTTTCCCTGATCACGATCTCTCCAGTTTGCCTTCTGTTCCAGTGATAAGGATAGAGTAACCAAGTCGTTCACACAAGAAAACTAATCTGAAGGAAGCCACCCGCTCTGTGCTGCAGCTCGAAGTCCACCTATCACCTTGCCACATGGGGCGGGGTCTCAAAGGGACCAGAAATAGCTTTCCTGTGAACACGGGACACCTTCAGAAATCAGCAGCTCAGCCGCCCATTTTTTTCCTTATAGACGTCTGCAGTAAGTCTTTTAACTGTAATGCCCCAGAAAACCTGCATGGAGGAGGAATTCCCCCGAGGCAAATGGGAGAAGACAGATTCCCGTCATGCTTTTGGTGTGTACATGATCCTGTCCCTTCCTTATCTCCAACAGCTCCAGTCACCAGTCACCGTGTGCTCTCATCTCTTCTGTAGCCTCGCTCTCTTCCCTGACCTGACCTTAACTTTTTAAAAACCTAGACTAGTTTTGTCTCATTTCTTATCGTTATACATAATACTTACTCGAATGTTTTTGTTTTGTTTTTCCTCCCCCTCCCCTTCGGAAATGCTCAGCAATCAATTCTTAAAGGTTTTGCTTCACAGAATAAAACACTTTTTAATCTTTGGCAAGGTTTCCTTTGATCCTGATCCTCATTCACAAAGCCGTGGCAAGGTGCTTTCTAGTGTTTTCTTTCTCTCCTTCTACAATTCTGTTTTCTAGGTCTCGCTGAGCAGCGACTTGCCCTCCCTCACCGAGCAGCCCGCTGCCCTCCGTGGCACCCGAGATTTACTGAAGAAGCTACCATTTGTCAGCTTTATCGTTCGTTCTGTGGAGTGCCATTTGCAGTTATGTTTCCTTTCAAGGCCTGACACAGCACTTGGCATTGGAGGTTCGAGATGAATTAATGAAATGTAAATCTAAGGGAAATTACCTTGGAATGGCATATGGCGCCTCTTCCCACAGAGTTCAAAGCTGCCTGTTCATTCACAAATCCAGAGACCCTAAATTGCATTATTCATAGACTCACCCATGACATAAAGTTGTTATAAGTTTAACATGTATATAGAGGGTGGGTACTGGAACCTGGATGGTCCCTGTGCACTGTACCTAAAGTCAAAAAACTAAAGGGAATTTTATTTACTTTATAAGATTTTGGGGGAGGTGTGGGAAGGAAGAACTGAAGATCTTTGGAGCAGAGAGCATCTGGATTTTATAAGATCACCTACTCAGTCAGTTGGATTTTGTTGAATCCAGAGTTTAACAGGAATGAACCAATGTCTAAAATGTGAGAATTCTGTGTCTTCTAAGATTGTATATCCCTGAAGACATATTTCTTGGGCATAGTTTGTTATTAATAAATGATTTCTATGAAATTTCAGAGGGAAAATAATTTCATGTCAACGACTTTTACACCCACATAAAGGAGCCCACACAGATACCCCTCTGGTGTTCTGTGAGATAACCACTGTTCAGCACACACACAAAGCTTGTTGCTGTTCATCAGAGAGCGGACTTCACAAGGCTCCCTGCTTCCTTGCTAGCCCTTCCCCTCAGAACCTCCCATTTGCTGAGAAAAAGATGCAGTATTAACACAAAGGACTCCAAGAGGCAGATCTCTTTATAGTCTTCTCTGCCTGGACTGGCCCTCATGCAAAGGGGGAAAGATCATTCCTCATCTCTTACTTAAAATTCATATAATTCAAACTCACCTTGGAATGGCCCAGAATAAAGAGGGTGTTGCCAGTAACCCTGGGGTACAAAATTGATCTCAGACACTGTACTCAGAAGGATACACCTTTGCCGGTCTGCTACTGCTTAAAGGTGAATGGGGAGAGGGGGAGAGATTCCATTTTGCTGCAAAAATATCGCCACTTCTAACTCTTCACCAGAAGGAGTAAACCTCAGGATGGAGAGAAGCCTCAGTGGCCTAAAGTACCCGCTGCTCTTGGAGAGAAGCCCAGGGTTTATAGTTATGTTCCCAGCACATACATGGCCACTCTCAACAGCCTGTAACTCCAGGTCCAGGAATTCCAAACCCCCTCTTCTGAACTCTGCTGGCTCCTGCACACACGTGGTACCCATGCATACACTCAGGTACACACACAGTAAATAAACAAACAAACAAACGTCCACAAACAAGAATAGTCCTCAGGCTCCATGCCCTTAGCAGTTCACAGCAGTGAACTAGTAGGGACTCAGTGACGTATTTCCGCTTATTGGCTGGCAACACTACTTTTACTTATGTAAGATGATGTGGATTTCACACTTGTAATGATGGCTATAATTTGAAGATGTGCCCCCCTTCCATGTGTTAGTCTTCATTCCTCCATGTGACAGAGTTGGGAAGCAAGCCCAGTGGGTAGTATTTTGGTCACAGATGGCTTATATACCTCTGGCATATAAATGACTACTTGTCCTTGCAAGACTAGATTTATTACCTCAAGAAAAAGTTGTTTTAAAACAATGGTTCTCAACCTGTGGGTTGAGACTGCTTTGGGGAGGGGCTGTCGAACAAACCTTCCACGGGGTCACGTATCAGATACCCTGCCTATCAGGTTTTTTTTACATTACTATTCTGAACAACGAACTTGCTGTCATAAAGTAGCAACAAAAATAATTTTGTGGTTGGGGGTCACCGCAACAGGAGGAACTGTGTTAAGGGGTCCTATGATTAGGACGTTTGGGAGACACTGTTTTAAAGGGAGGCTTGCCCTTGTACTCTGCTTCCTTCCCTCTCCTGAACTGAAATAGCATGAAGCCTTCAACAGCGCCGACTCCAGAATCATGAGCCAAACTAAGCTCTGTTCTTTAGAAATTGCCCAGTCCTTAACTACAATTATAGTAACAGAGGATGTTCCAAGGTGGCAGTAAGGCTTACATTTGACTGAAAATGTAGTAAACTTCCAAATTAACTTAAAATAAATTTAAACAGGTAATACATAATAAGAAGACAGAAGTGCTAAAAGTATATGAGAAGAATTAAACGGCAATGCTGTATATTTGTTCTTGTCAAAATAATCTTTTTTTAGAGTGGAAAAAATAGCTTTTGAAGTTTCCCAAATTTTCCTGATAACCTGAAGTATTGTCTGCATGTAGTGAGTGGTAGGTCCTTGTTAAGGAAAACAAAGGTATCAGCCACATAACTGTGAAAATGAAAGAGATGCTCCGGCTGTGTTTGGCAGTGTGGTGGGACATAACGCAGGTAACCGCCCATCCAGGGAGCAGTCACAATGAGAGGAATAGCCTCTGGTCCTCAGGAGTGAGGTGCCTCACCCTGAGCTGCCTATGTGAGGAGACAGAACACTACTGGAAATCCACAATCCTGAGGTAGACCCAGAAGGGTGAGCAAAGACTTGAAGATAAAATCATGCCAATCATCTGGTAAAGGGAAGAATAGCCACACCCACACAACTCCTAACCTCTCGCACTGTCTCCGATGTCCGTCTCCTACCTCTCAGCCACCTCTGCACACCCTAGCCTCTCAGCAACTCACTCCATGTTAGCCTTCATTGCATACAGAGACCAGGAAACCCTTTTGGTTGGCCTTGCCCACTAAACCCCACCCTCCTGGGGTGGTAAAAGCAATTGCAATTGATACCCCACCCCCACCCCGCCTCCTCGTTCCCATTGTGTCCCTTTATTCCTTCACTCTCCTTCTCAAAAGCAGTCTACACTCAGTACCAAAACTGCAGCCCATCTCGAAGCCACTCCTACGAAATTCCACAAAATTATCACAGACAGAACGGGCTAGAGAGATTTGCTACAAATTCAACCAGGCTACTAGACCCCGGAATCGAGACAGAGATTGATGAGGTCTTGGGAAAAAATGAAGTCGGTTTGCCCAAGGTCTAAAGTTTAGAGGCAAAGACCAGAACTTGTAAGTGTACGCGGCACTGATGGGAAGGGAGCAAGAACAGAATTTTAAGCGTGTCAGGTTTACCAGACCCCTAGATATCATTTAGTCTTTTTCTTACCTGGGACTGTTTTTAGAATAAAATTTGACCACCTGCGGTTGAGTGAGCTCTGCACTACAACATATACACACATACATACCGGCAACTAATTGGAAGCGTTAGTTGAGAATTCTTTAAAATTCTTTCCAAAATTAATGAGAGCATATAGAACATGAATATGCTCAGAGGGAGGCGAGAGGTACCCGGAGACATCTGAGATCGCGGGTATGAACGCAGCTGGTAAACAAGTCCACGACATGCATAAAAATGCTGGTGGGGGTTACAGTTGTGAGAACACCTGAGAGGAGCTTCAAACCCCAGGGCAAGATTTTAACAGTTTGCCACATACCTTCAGCTTCTATTGTGATATTAAACCAAGTCCTTGTGCCTGAATTAAAAAATCCATTTCATTTTCTCTTTAATTATGTACCATGACTGCTGATTAATAAGCTCGCCCCTTTTGAAAGGGAAGTGCCTTTTTTTTTTTTTTTTTTTGGTCTGTCACTGGGGTTTGGATAAATCTTCGCATCTGAAACAGATGCCTTCACTAATGTGCCAGTACCAACAACGACCTCAGAGTTGCCGATGGGCTTTATGGATGGGATTCCGGATAGGAGAGCAAAGAGACCTTGAACTCATTAAATGTTTTATGAGTGGGTCTCTTTTACAGAAAAAGTATAAATTTGTTTTCCAGATCCCCCATTCTCTCTACACATGTCCATGATGAAAGAGTCATGTATTCTTTAATCTGACTTACCCAGATCTGTGTTTCACAGATGATAGAGAAAACAGAAGACAATTTGTAACAATTCATGCACTGCTTCCAATATTAAGTTACATTATAAAGCAAATTTATGCTTTGATCAGAAATCATCCAAAGCAAACGCAACTGCAAAATTAATATACCAGCTCAACTCTAAACACAAGGTACATAAATGGAGCAAAGCAGCCAGCCTTTCCTTCTTCTAGGGCTTGATGTTTTATTTTCACTGAAGATAAAGGAACTGCTTCTGTTGATTTCAGCTCCCTCTGGCCCCATTGCAATACACAGAAATGTCCACATCTCCAGTACCCAGCAAAGATAGAAAAGAGGAACGGTTAACACAGAACCCAGAAGGAAGCAAGGTTATGGAGTCTAGCAGAGCCTGACAGCAATGACAGAGAGGATGGCTTTCCGATGTAACTAGGGCATTGGACCCAAGCCATGAAACAGGAAAGAAAACTCATCCCTAACAACTTAGAATACACAGTCTGCTTTTAAAATGCACGGCCAAGTTCTTTGCCAGTCTTTAAGGAGTTGCGGACAAGGCGCTTTCATGACTAATATATGGTTTGTAGAATTAAGATTGCTTTTTTGAAAGCTCTTTGAAACTCAGAGCACATAGAAACATCCTTTGCTGAGGCCCGGATGGGAGCAATCCGGTAAAATAAGGCTGCAGCTGAGCACATGGATCATTTGTTTTATGATTTACTTAATTCACTGTAATATTTACACTACTGCTTGCTCCCAACAGTATCGATCAGTGCTTTCCCAGTGCAGGTTAGCCAGGTCTGGATCGAACCTGTCTCTGCCAGTAACAGTTTCTCTGGGAAACGGTTCTATTTAAAATGGTCCATAGGCCGTCTAGTTATTTGTTCATTGTTAGGCGTGGTGGGAAAGACCACAATGGAGAAGCAGTCTCAGCTGGCTGCAGGAAGTAAGACTAGATCTGGTATTATTAAAAGGATGGGTTGGATATTCTATGCCCTATGGAAAATAGTTTGACAATACATCTTGACCCAGAACTTATTAAAAAATCCATTACCTTTTAAATTCAGGTTTATAATGCCCTTTGGAATTTCAATTTAGGCATCTCTTACCAAAATAATAGATAGCTGATTACTGAACATGGGAAATTCAGCCTCTCATATTGACAACTCTCTTACAGGAGGTTTTTAATTTATTATTGACAAATTCATGTTCTTGGAGGCAGGCAGGCAAGCAGAGAGGGAGAGGAAGGGGGGGGGGAGAGGCATTTCTTTTCTCTCTGAGTAAATCTTAGATCAACTCTGCCTGGCCTCTGTTAATCTTTCCATGGTGTACAAACTCTAGTTCCAGAGTCGTTTATCTTTGCCTAACAGCCTCTACCTCCATCCAGAAGACTTCTCATGGCAGTTGTACCTGAAGGCCACTTTATAAACTGTGCACACCCATTGAGACTCGGAGGCCGGTACTGTCAGCCTAGCTAGGATGGTTCCAGTGTCAGTTTTAAGGACCACACGAAGGCTGGGAGATGGAGTCTCAGCCTCTCCTCAGGCAGCACTGTGCTGAGCGAAAATCAAGCACCTCTTCTCTTCTCTTGACACGAGACCTGCACATGCCCCATTACAAATGGCAGCAACCTACTTTGATGCCATTTCTCTTTGGATTTTTTTTATATGCTTGCATTCAAGTGGAGCTAGCTAAGAAAGATATCAGGGTTGCTCTGCCACCAGCCCTCCCAAAGGAAACTATCAGATGGACCACTACCTGTGCCTCTCAGTACTGCTCCCTGCTGTCTCCAACCTTCTTACCCCAGTGTTTTCGGTTCCTTCTGCAGTGCACTAATGCAAACGACTTTTCTCTTGGCTTAGGCCATATAGCTGCTTCCGCCCTCCACCATTGAGGAGGTGGAGAATAAACACAATTCTGCTGGGGTCTTTCAGACCGGTTCTCTTGCAGTCTGTGAACACATTAGCCAGCTGCTATGGCTGCTGGGTGATTTCATCACTGCTCCACTGAGGAAGCAGGCCTGGTAGAGAAACAACCCAGAAAGAAACGGAGTCTGTTTACAGGTGTAGACTCCTAGTCACTCTCTTTTGGACTACAGGTTCTTTAGATGCATCAATTTGGCCAGCACATAGCAAATTTTTATTCAGCCTGAAACCCTTCAAAGGGCTTCTGTCACAAATTTATTATTAGTAAAGAAAACATCAGAGTAGTAGGTCCATCTCTATGGGAGCCTAGTGAATGCACAAATTATTGTTTAAGCGTATATATAGACATCTGTGGGAAGAAAAAAAATGGCTGGAAAAATCAGTTCTGTGTCTTCTGGGTACACAGAACTCATTCATGTCTGGGTTTTGTGAATGGCCAAGCTTCCTTGCTTCAGGTCTAGCCCCAGCTTTCCCTGGAGGCCAAGGCTGTCCATGTGATTTCCATTTAGCATGAGTGCCCTAGGGGCAGGATCGATGTCTTTTGGGGAGGGGGAGAGTGCTTCAAACTCTTAGCACTTAGGCTACATTAGCTTCTGTTAACTCTTCATCATTAAAACAGCTGAACAAAAGAAAGTGCCCGCTTGCCTAAAGCAGCTTTCCTCCATTGATGCTCCACCTTGTGTTACTCTTTCTTGAAGAATGTGATTTTTGAGGACCTTCATCAAGGCTCTGCCTGGGCAAGTGCTGCAGTTCAGCCCCCAGGAACTACATAAAGGTTAATGTGGAGAACAGACTCCAAAATCATTGCCATCTGACTGCCCTGCATGTGCTGTGCCATGTACACACCTACACAGACACAAAAAGTAGATTATAAATTAAATTTTTTATTAAAAAGAATGAATTTCCACACATTTCAGCCTCTTCTGTTATTCTTCTTCACAGTGTCCTTCGTTGTTATCAAAAGGCACGCCTTTAATCCCAGCACTCGGGAGGCAGAGGCAGGTGGATTTCTGAGTCCCAGGTCAGCCTGGTCTACAGAGTGAGTTCCAGGACAGCCAGGGCTATACAGAGAAACCCTGTCTTGAAAAACCAAAAAAAAAAAAAAAAAAAAAAAAAGGCACCATGTGCATCTTTGGAAATGGACTCCGTGGCGGGGTTGATAATTTCCAACGTGCCTGTCAACTTAGAGAAAGAAGCAGTGAGAAGATGGGAAATGGATGACGAGCGACAGGGGCAAAGCTGGCCAAACCTGAAAGAGTCTTAAAGAGACATTCACAGAGTGGACAACAGAATAAGTAGTGAGAAGAAGCTTGGTAAGGACGGAGCAGCCCAGAGTGGGTTGCTGGGATGCCTGATGCTGAGACCTGGTGAATGGGAGGAGGCCTGCTTTGGTGATTTGAATATGCTTGGCTCAGGGAATGGCACTATTAGGAGGTGTGGCCTTGTTGGAGTGGGTGTGGCCTTGTGGGTGTGTCCCTGTGGGTGTGGGCTTTAAGAGCCTCTTATTAGCTGCCTGAAAGCCTTCTAGTAGCCTTCAGATTGAAGATTTAGAATCCTCAGCTCCTCCTGCACCATGCCTGCCTGGATGCTGCTGTGCTCCCACCTTGATGATAACAGACTGAACCTCTAAACCTGTAAGCCAGCCCCAATTAAATGTTGTCTTTATAAGAGTTGCCTTGGTCATGGTGTCTGTTCACAGTAATGAAAACCTAACTAAGACACGGGCTTTAAGTTAAACACATGAATTGGTGCATCAGGGTAGGAACACTTAGACTCAAAGTCCTGTAGAGAGAGGATTCAATGAGCATCTTTTAAGAGTCAGATAGCTGACCAAAAAAGATAAACTGATGAGTGTGATGCTTTAAAAAACTTTTTTTTCTGTATGTGGTAATTAAGGTACATTCATAATCCCAGCACTCGGAAGGTTAAGGTAGAAGAATGCTGAGTTCAGACTTCTCTAAACTACATGGAATGATTCTGTTTCAACCTTTCACCCTAAAATAATAAACTGAGAGAAAGAGAGAGAGAGAGAAAGAATTCTTCTTTACCTCAAGCAGTCACAGAGGCTGATCAAACTCAGCAGTTTGTGTGGTGAACTCTGTGAAGGTAAGATACATACAATGTCAACAAAGAATATCCAGATAAGAAAGCAAAATCTTGAAGGTAGGTTAGCACATTTGTACAAATCCTTCAGCAATATGGTGGTGTCTTCTCACACCTCATGAAAACTTTGGCATCACAGCAGACACTTCTTTCTAATCAAGGTGCTCAATGCAGAGTCTCATGTTACCATGGCTCAGAAGCACCAGCCAGTCCCTGAAGAGCTTAATGATCTAAAGACTAGAGTAGAAGAGACAAACCTCACATCAGGTGTAAGAGAGCAGTAACAGCCGGCCTTGTGTGGCATTACTATCCCTAAGAGCTTTGCCCAGCCCTTCATGTATGACACCTATTCATCTGCCCAGCACATGTGTCTTTATGTCTCAGATAAGGAGAGAGACTCCAAGAGACTGTGTCTTAAGCATCTCACACACATCCATGCAACTTGTAAGCAACAGAACCGGGATTTCAACCCCAGCTTGCTGGCTCCAGAGTGTGATCTTACCAACTATATGAGATTGAGCATAAGAGCCTTCTTAAATACCAACACCTTTCTAGAAGCTGAAGAATAGTGAAGATATTTTTTCTTGGTCACATGCTATTTTTTTTTTAATCAAAGTTAATATTTAACTGGTTTCCTCCAGTGAGAAATACTCATTGGTAAGCTTCACTGTAAAGTTATATTGCTATCTTTTTTTCCCTCTATAATAAAACTTAGATATTGCTTAAAATGTATGTAAGGGGAATCAACCCATCCCACAAATATGTATGATGAGTTCAGTTAGATAACTTTCTTACCCATGTCTTTGGGTCAGCCTAGCTATGTACTTATTACCAAAACTATAGGAGATAATGTAAAATAAAAGAGAGGCAACATAGCTCAGAGAATGATGTCAGAGTCTGCTTCACTCCAGTTGTCCAAAGTTTGATCAAGTAGTCACCATACTTTGTGACCATTGTACTTAATGATGCCCAGAGCTGTTCTAATACATGGCTTATATGACATTAAAGCCATAGAAGGGTCAGCAGCATTGAGGTAAATGACTCTAGGAAAAGAAGTACGTCTCTTCCACACCTGTCAGACTACCGTTCGTCAAAACTGATATTAGTAAGCTCAAGCATAGGGAAAGCATCATTTGTTTGACCTGGTAGATTCTTAGAACCCCAGCTTTTGCATACAGGGTTTCATCCACAAACAAATGGACAGTAAGTGGTGGAGGCAGATTTTACAACAGGAATTGTGACGAGAAAAAGCAAGGGACTCAGCTTCTAAATGCTGTGTGGCAGCACGTGTTGGGGGTAGGCTTTGACGCTGACTATTCTGGAACCTCTCTGATCACTCATCATCTGGTAACCTGAACCGAGCCTCCATTTCCTAATCTATAAAGTGAAACCGCTACAGCCTTGCAGCAATGTCCCGAGAAATGAACTGTATGATGTAGGCAAAGCCTTTGATGCCTGGGATATCCTCGGTGGCATAGGGAGGATGGGGGCTGATCTACTACCATTCACTGGAATCCAGTAAGTGGATGCTCATTGTAGCCCTACGCCACAACCAGGCATTTTGCAAACATTATTTACTTAGCTTTCTAGTAACTCCATAAAATCAGTTTTACTGTTCTTGTTTAGAGAAAACAGATTCAGAGGATCTATGCAAGTAACCCAGAGTGTAGATGGGCAGCAGCCTGATCCACACACTAAGACCCCCAGACTGAAATTCATACTCTCTCTTAGCATTGCCGAGGCTAATGGTGGCCTTGCTATCACTGATGGAAAGCGAGACAGAGCTGGGATCTCATTTAGTTTAATAACCTGACTATCCATGAGAATAAAAGAAGATTTCCTCACCATCCACTATACTGCAGGCTCTACAAGAAGGTCTGCAAGTGAACATATTTGGTTTTAGGAGTAGTGTCTCTCTCCAGGGCAAAGGGCAGACAGAGAGTGGTGGTGTCTCCCTGAAAGCAGAGGACAGAAGTTCTTCCTGCTCAATATAAAGTGTCTGTGTTCCTTGTGTTTAAGGCCTCTCTCTTATAACACAGCTCAGTGTGTGTGTGCAGGAGATATCTGGCCCACTGTTCACTGCTGCATGGGAACTAGGGCCCAGCAAACCAGCCCAAGGAAAACAACAGGTACTTGTAACTGCATTGGAGTGAATGCCAAACTGCGCTGTGAGTCTCCCAGCCCATGTACCATGAGTGCTGGGCTCCAGGCAGAGCCCAAACAACCAGAGTCTTGAAAGGACAGCAGACAATCTGTTAGCTTGCAAGGATGGCAAATATCTGGTGCTTTAGGGTTCTTAAAAGCCTCCCCCATCCCTCCACCACACACCCCAGAATCGTGCACTCATGGGAAGCAGAGCCTTGGTAATGTTCACCCACAGGTAGACAGATACAGCCATGGGACAAAAAGAGCTATTCTAAGCCAAGACTGCAGTGGAGAGAGACCTCACAAGGTCAGCTTGGGCAATAGGGGGCACGGAGTCAAAGAGCAAGTGCTTAATTAGCAATTCAAGTTTGTTAAGTCAGTGGAAGAAAATAAGTATATGCTATTTCCTCAGAGCCACTAATGACCAGAAACTGGGCCATTCAGATCTCTCTCACTGTACAATTACACCAACTCTGCTTTGATAGCCCTCATACTTCTGAAAGTCAAATCTAAATGACTGTTTTATCATATGTCTTTAATTCATGTTACAATAATAATTCAATTATTACAACAGAACTCCTTTCTGAAAACTCAGACACCCCCAAAAAGCAACTTTGTCTTTCTTTTTCAATAATTTATTTTTGTATTCACTTTATACCCCATCTCAGCTCCCACCTGCTCCCAGTCCTGTCCTTACAAATTCCAGCCCTCCTTAGCCCCTCCCCTTCTCCTGAAAGAAGGGGAAGCCCTCCCTTGGGTACCACCCCACCTCAGGGCATCTGGTCCCAGCAGGACTAGACACCAAGAATCAACTTTTAGTATCACATGCTTCCACAGAGCTAGGCTACCTCTCTGCACCTCGAGCTGGTTTCACTCACAATATCACTGTGAACCATATGCCTCCATGACAAAGCATCATGAAGCCCCTGTACTGCCTCAGTCCTCACAGGTCACTTTGATCAGGTCATATATATTAGTCTACTTCCTGTTGCCAATAACATGATACAACGTTCTAGCTCAGGGTTCTGAAGGTCCAAGATCTAATGACCTACTTGCTTGCAGGGACTCAACATGATTCAGAACATCACAGGGCAAGTGATAGGGAAAATATATGTGCATGCATGTCATGTCATGTCTGCCTTCTGATTCCGTTCTAATAAGGCCACTGGGATTCAGTCTCATGTTACCATTCCAGTCACTTCCCCAAAGACTCAGCTCTAAGTTTCCTACCACATTAACACCTTACAATGGGCATTGAATTTCAACATTTGAACTTTGGGAGGCCAAAGCCCTCTATCATCTCTCATCCTGTTTGTCATAGAAATACAGGATATAGGAGACAGCTATGAATCATGAAATATGGAAACCATATGACAAACATTCCCTGAGAGGCAAAGATGTGCCTCACTCTATGAGGTGTTGGCAAGCTAACTGATCAGTGCCCACAGACAATCCACAATATGCAGATATGCAGACTCAAGTTTGCTCACTATATCATGAAGTGGAAATTTCTGGTTGTGTCATGCATGAGATGCAGATTCATGTGATGTTTTGCTGAAGCAAGACCCTAGAGAGGACACATGATGTTTGGAGAGAGTTTAAGTAGAACCCAAGAGACAGTGACAGGTAGCTTGCATTGCTAGCTATGCAAAATGTTTCATTGGTCTTGCGTCTTTGCTCATCTTCACTTCATTGAGAGAGGCACAGCACTGAACTTCTCCTTGAATTTCTGCTGGTTCTGGTTGCTCCTACTGTCTCATGATACAGCGGAGGCCTGGCTGTTTCTGCTGGATCGTGCCGCTGCTGCTGATTCATGTTTGAAGAACTTGACTATTGGTATCCTGACAACGGAGATTGGAATCACCCTGAAGAACTACGACTAAACAGGTCGTATTTACCATCTTTACTCCCTACCTTTGGATGATGGGCTAGAAGGGGGTCAAAGCACTCGAGAACCCTTATTAAAATAGGTTTTGAAAAACCTAAGCCTACAATATCGTAGTGGGGAAGGCTGGGAGACAAAGAGAAGAGGGAAGGAAGAAAGACAAAGGCAATAAAGGAGAAAGACTCAACAATTAGTGTAGACAGTCAAGTGGTGAGCCAGAGTTTGACCTGTCTCCTCTCAAAGCTGTAAGTGTAAGCTGGTCCCTCTTTAAATGCTTTAAAACTGACAGGCACAGTTCAACAGAAGTGGGTCTTTCACTAAGTTTTGTGGACTTTTCTCCAGCTGCCTCCATCAGTCTACCACATCAGCAGGTAGATTCTAACCTGGGCTACAGCCAGACCTACAGACATACACTTTCATGTACATTCACTATAGATTAATGTTTGCCTCGCTCTGGACCTAGTCCACAAACTGAAAAAAATAAATATATTTTTAATAAATTTATAATAAATAAATAAACTGAATTTAAAATAATTTAGCAGCCAGACATATGTAAGCTTAGTAGTCAACTGTTTTCTATTTTTATCTACTTTAGATACAAGTCCACATGCCAGGATACTCTCAAGACTTTCTTTAACATATTTCTCTTTCATACTGGGTAAAACACAGTTTTCATCATGAAATTTTGTAAAAACCTAAAGTCAAGAACCCTAAAGATTCTGTTCAGAATTCTCTTCCTGCCTTGAGTTCCTGCCCTGGCTTTCTTCTGTGACAGAGATCTGAGAGTTTTAAGATAAAATAAACTCTTTCTTCCCAAGTTGCTTTTGGTCATAGTATCGCAGTAATAGACATAGTGTCAGAAATATTGTAAATTAAAATTTCCCTTGGCATTTTGACAGGATACTTTAGACAAGATTACTAATAAGTAACCCATTAAGGTATTTCATTCAATTGAAAATAAGTAGTTGGAGATCTACTTTCCATCAAAGGCTCATGTGCTAAAGGATCAGTCACCAGCCTATGCTGCTACAGGAAGGTGTGTGGACTTTGAGGAAGGAAGTCAGGTCATTGGGGCTGTGCCCTTGAAGGAAATTGGAGAATACTGACCCTGTCATCTTTCTTGTTCCTTCCTAACTGCTCTAAAGTAAGAAGAACTGGTCCCCCTACACCAGTGTTCTCAACCTGTGGGTCACAATCCTTCATGGTTGAACAACTTTTTCTGTCTAGGGTCACCACACCATGTGGAATTGTATTAGAGGTCACAGCATTAAAAAGGCTTAGAACCACTGCTCTAGACAGTACACCCTGTGCCACCACGGGGCCAACTGAGCATGTGCTGAAGTTTCTGAAACTGAGCTAGAAGAAATCCTCCCTTAACTTATTTCAGGTACTGTCACAGTGATGGAAAGCTGGCACACAGACCTAGTCTTAGTCATTGCTATATCATTGACTATGACAGAACTTAAGAAAGCAGAACCCTTGCTTACATATATCAGATAATGAAGACATATGGATTTATTGATTCATACATATATTTTTACTAAGATGACTTCATCTGAGAAGACAGTATGCTGGGTAGATTAATGTGAACTTGACACAAACTAGAGTCATTTGAAAAGAACCCTTGACTGAAAAAAAAATGTCCTAACCAGATTGGCCCATAGGCAAGCCTGTAGGCCATTTTCTTAATTAACGATTGTTATGGGATGGCCCAGTCCATTGAAGGTGCTGCCACACTTGGGCAGGTAGTCCTGGATGCTATAAGAAAGAGGGCTGAGCCTGGCAATGGTAGTGCATGCTAGCATTCCGGAGGCAGAGGCTGGCAGATCTTAAGAAACCCTGTCCCCTTTCCCCCCACAACCCACTCCCCAAAAAAAAAGAAAAAGAAAAAAAGAAAGCCTAGCAAAACATGAGAAGCAGGCTAGTAAGGAACATTCCTCTGTGCCTTTCTGCTTTGGGTCCTGCCTTGAATTCTTGCTCTGACTTCCTTTCATGATAGACAATAAGCTAAACTAAACCCTCTCCTCCCCAAGTTGGTGTTGGTCATGTTGTTTTACCACAGCAATAGAAGCGCTAACTAAGAGCTAATTATTAACTTGTTTTCTCTTTGTGTAACAAAAACTTCAGGCCAATTTTTAAGGAGTACATTAAATTCTCTATTTTCCGTATTACCAATTATTTAAAGTGCTTGGAGACATTACACTGGTGTCTTCAGTAGTACTGCGTTTTGAACACTAGTTTGTTAGCTGACAAGTGACAAGTGAGGGTGAGTGGCTTTATAAGAAGAGGTTTCTTTTGGCTCAGAGTTCTGAAGGTCCAAGGTAAGCCATGCATCTGGTGAAGACCTTTTTCCTAGAAGCGTCCCAAGGTGGTATGAGACATCAGATGGGAAGAGCCAGGAAACAAGGGTGTGTCTGTCTCCTCGCCCCACTCCCTTTCCTAATGAAGTTTCCAGGTTCAATCATAAGGACTGATAACCTTATCTAGTCCTGATAAGGTCCAAAAGGCAGATCCCTAGATACTATAATCATATCAAGATTGTATACTTTTAATTCCTTACAGTAAGGATTAAATTTCAACACAGCGACTTTGGGAGATACACTTGAACCATAGAATTTTGCTCCTGAACTATAAGTTGCATGTTCTGTCAATAAAAAAAAAAAAATGTAGACATTCCATCCCAAAGCCACAAACTCTTAACTTGTTCCAACATTAATTCAAACACTCAGTGCTCTCTGACACTCAAGGTGAACTCTTTGAGCTATGAGCCTCCATAAAATCAGAAAACAAGTTACATCTTCCAAGTCATCATGGCAGGATTTGGGAGGCCCCACCTGGATGGCTTGGTTGGTTCCTGGCCACATGGGTTACTCTCTTGGGCTTCATGGTGCTATCTCCTGCTCCCTCTAGCAGGTGTATGGCAACATGCTGACAGCCATAGCTTTCTGTAGT
This sequence comes from Rhynchomys soricoides, assembly GCA_019843965.1. NCBI lineage: Eukaryota > Metazoa > Chordata > Mammalia > Rodentia > Muridae > Rhynchomys > Rhynchomys soricoides. Next base: position 4,569,208 of record JADRCH010000079.1, on the reverse strand, counting down.
CCCTACTCCCATAGCTCCATGATGAATATGTTGGGAGCCGCCTGAGCACCCACATCCGCCATTACAAGATGGCG
>JADRCH010000079.1:4494136-4569124 GCA_019843965.1 Rhynchomys soricoides | reverse complement strand
GCTGTGACCCATATAAAGGGCGAGTATTCTATTGTTCTGAGTCTCCACTCGTGGCAAGCTTATGCTCTCCCTCTCAAGAGGCATTAAAGCTTTTACTGCAGAAGGATCCTATGTGTGCCGCGTCGTTCTTGCTGGCGAGACCGTAGCGCTGGACAATGAATAACCCTATTCAGACACTCTCTGTGGCAAATGTCTGCCCTGTCTGTCAGACTTATGTTTGAAGTCTGGGTGGACACCACTGCAGCATCAGAACTCAGGGGAGTTGAGAGCTTGTAGTCAGCTCTTCCACATGGATACCAAGGACATTTACCAACACAAGCTGAACCTGGACCTCCATCAACCCAGCTGCAGCATGGCCAGCTTCTCCTGCCTAAGGAGTATGTGTGTTGGGGTTAAGGTCCCTGGAAAGATTCTGCCCTGGAATTCCTCTGGAAACGCAATGGGACAGACAGCCTTACAGATTTCTGAGATGCCCTGGAAGATTTTCTCCAAGTGAGAGGCCATGCAGCATTCCCGCCAGTCTTTCATTGAGCAGTGGTTTCTCTGATGGCCTCCAGGATGTGGTCTTCTCCTTCCATGATCTCTCACTGTCCCTCGTGTTTCCAAATCTCTCCACTCTGCTTCCTTTAGTCTCTGCCTCCCTTAGCAAGCTGGAGAAACGTGAGTAATAATGTCTAACTCACAATCTAAGTGCTTTTCTGAGTTAAAATATCCCCCATTAAATGATTCCATCCTTCATTAGGGCCTTCCACAACATCTTAGGGCATGCTCAAAACACCAACAAGGCCCTTCTTAACAAAGATAGCCTTTACTCCCATGCCTCTGGATCCTTTTCCATGTCCCCTGTGTCCTTCCCATGTCTCCCTTTGTCCTTCCCATGTCCTTCCCATGGCCCCCGTTTCCTTCCCAAGTCCCCTGGGTCCTTCTCATGTTCCTGCGTTTCCAGAGTCTTACAGAATTTTTCATCACACTCACAGCCTTCCAAACCTTTTTTAGCCTGTGGTCCCAGTTTTCTCAATATCTACCTCTTCACCCACATTTTGGGTCAGTTGTCACAATGGCCCAACAATTTAAGACTCATTTTTTATATAAATTTTCTATGGTCATAACAGAATACCTACTCTTACACGACAGTATCTTCATTTAGCTAAAAGTTCAAGATTCAAAGTTTAAGCTCCAGCAGAGCCATAGGTCAGGTCTTCAGTGAGGACTGATGGCAGTTGACACCACAATGGCAAAAGTGTTGATGAGAAGAGACCACACCTTCAGTATAAGAAGGCAGAGAGACTGAGGTCACACAATCCCTCTGACAGCAAGGTCCCCACTTACCTAGGGACCTCTCCTTGCATGCCATGTCTTCCAGGTCCCATTTCCCAGCCTCCCCACACAGAGGACTGAGTTCCCAACACAGGATCCCTTTGTGGGTAAGTTCAAACCACAACACAGAGTGTTCACAATGGAGGAAAGGCAGTAAGAAACAGCTAGAGCCTCTTAGTTCCTGCTGAGAGTTTCTGACAAGAGGAGGGTACCCAATGGCTAAAGAATGAGGGAAAATACACACTAGGAAAAAGTACTTGATGAGAAATTCCTCATTGTCCTTTATTTCTCACATCTACCTTTTACCTAAAGCTAGGACTCATTAGAAAGTGAAACAGTAAAGAGAAAGCTTTTGTCTTTAAGTTAGAAAAATACATACAAGTGCAATTAGTTTTGTAGTGGTAATAAATATTTATGAACTTAATTGTTGCCTTCAAATAGTTCCCATTTTTCACAGTGGTCATTTCTCCTGCATTTGTAAATAACTTGCTTTATTTTCAGAGTTGTGGAAGCCCATTTCCCCAGGGTCTCTGAGGTTGGCTTGTTTTCCTTCCCTACTGTAGCCTATGAGTCCCTCCCACCTCCTCACCCTCCTGTGCTCACACAAAGTACAATAAAAAAGGTAAGAGAGTCCTCCAGCCCACTTCCTCCTGATCCCAGAGTCCCTGTTTGCAGCTGTGTGATTTGAGAAACTCTCCATAACTGCTCAAAATTTTGGCTATTTCTCCTGCAAAATAGAAAAGGAAATTTTGTCTCTGAATATTTGGAGTTCTTTGTTTTCTCCCATAATTCTAAGTGTGTTGTGAAGGAAATGTTGCCAAAGCCCTGAGGGTTCTGTTCAACATGCCATCTTACAATCATTCAGGTGCACGCTGAATCACTATAATGTTAAGAGGCAGAAAGAAGTAATCGACTGCTGTTTTCAAGGCAGGAAAGTAAAGGAGAGCAGTCTCCAGGGGTACCTGTGTTTCATCCACACACTCCCGGAACCAAATGTTATTTTTACAAAGACTTAATAATATTTTCGGTTTCCTTTTTAGGCTGAACCCATTCCCCTTTATCATCTATGATTACTACATTATGCACAAGTCTTCCCAAAGATTCTTGTGGCAAAAAGAATTCCTCCTTTATTATATTTTCTTTATTGAAATACCTTGTTGGTGGATTGTCATGATAAGTTTTATCATCAAAGAAACATCTCAAACTAAAGCTAGCTAAACATAAAACTGATTTGAACCAGACAGAAAGACTCTCTTCTCTCTCATCCTGATTTTTATTTTACCTTACACATGGTTGCCAGTATAGGCTTATCACACCCAGGAAGAGTTTGGCCTCTAGGTGGCATGTAGAACATCCTTCGTATCTGAAGGGGAACAAACCAGGAGCTCAGTACACATTTAATTTCCCTGCGCTCAGTGAATGTTTTCTAGTTCCTGTGCTTGCTGAAGAAGTTGAGAAAGGGCTCGCTCAAGCTAACACACTACCCCCTTTGGTCTACCCCAGCATAAGGAAAGTTGCCATCTACGTGGTACTTCTGGACAACCCAGTTGAAGACTTTGAATCTGAAATCCCAAAATCTAAGCTTCAGATTTTGGTGTATTTCCATTTCTAATTTCTTTTACTGGGGATGCTCCGTCAAAAACTCTATACCAGTATTCCAGCCTCTGAGGTTAGAAACACTTCTAAGCCAAGCATGGTGGCTCACACCTACAATCTCAGCACGTAGGAGGCTTGGATGAGAATGGCCCCAATAAGCTCATGTATTTGAAGTCTTAGTCATCAGAGAGTGTCATTATTTGAGGATTAGGAGGGTGTGGCCTTGTTGAAGTGGGTGTGGCTTTGTTGGAGAAAGTCAAAGCCACTGGGGGATGAGCTTGGAGGTTTCAAAAGCTCAAAATAGTCCCAGTAACTTTTTCGTCCTTCTGCCTATGGATCCAGATATAGAATTCTCAGCTCCTTCTCCAGCACCATGTCCACCTGTGTGCTGCCATGCTCCCTACCATGATGATAATGGACTAAACATCTGAACTGTAAGCCAGCTCCAGTGCTTTCCTTTATCAGAGTTGCCGTGGTTAAGGTGTCTCTTCACAGCAATAGAACACTGACTAAGACAGAAAGCCAAGGATGAGGAGAAATATGGACTCAAGGCCACCTTAGACTACACCACGAGTCCCAGACTAGTTGGGAAAAGAGTTAAGACTCTGTCTCAAAAAACAGAAGCCACAGTATTCAGATAGAGCAACTGATCTTTGTGAGTTTTAGACCAGCCTGGTCTATATAATTAGTTCCAAGCTAGGATTAACTAGTAAGATCCTATTTCAATAACAACAAAGGGAGGGCAAAGGGTGGGGGAGGAAGGAAGGAAATATTTAGTCAAAGAGATACATCAACTAGTCAACTGCACTTCTTAATTGTAATAGCATAATGCAATCTGATTTACTGCAACATAAAGCAATCATTCAGAAAAGGAACAGCATTTCACTGGCTGTCGTTTAGTTTTGACATGGAGTCTTGTGTAGCACAAGCTGGCCTTAAACACATCTCTGGCACTCGAGATAAAAGGGAATCAACTTGAGAAAGCAAGAGATACTACCTAGAATTTCATTTGCATTAAACATTCTCCTTTTTAAATATAAACCTTAGGAAGAAATAACTTGGTTGGTTCCATTTCTGCCATTTCTAGCTTGGTATAGAAAGTTCGGAAACTGAGAACTGTTTTGCTCAAGGACTGAGATGCTCATGATTGGAGGAAGGATCATTTGGAACAGGATTCATTCATGGTGAAGGCTGGCCAACTTGAGGGGTGTGATACATGAGGCATCTGAGAGCAACCAAGGGCAGCAAGAGACGGGGCAGAAGGAAAGGAAGCAGGCATTAGGCCAGGAGAGATTCATGCCATCAACCTGGTGGGATTTTATATCTTTACTGGCCAGGGCCCACAGAACATCACTCCCCAAGACACCCCTGGCTCAGGTTTATGTTGGGATGCTGATCCCTGCTCCAAGGACACCAACTGCAAGAAAAGTCTGAAGATGTGGACTAGTGTTCTCAGAACGAGAAGTCAGCTGATGTTTTGATTTTTGTTTTTGTGTGCCTCCTTTCTATACCTCTGTGGCTCAAATAGTTACTGATCTGTCACTCTTATGGTGTGTGATAAGAACAAGTGAGTACATTTGTCTGTGAACTAAGTTTGCTGTCAAAATCTGGGCACCGATAGCTATTTAAAGTAATAAAAGAAAATTCTAGTGCTGGCTAAGTCTATTGCTCTCTCATTTGGAACAGCTATGACCACTGTGTGTAGAGGGGTTTGTTGTGAATCGCTTTGTTCTGCTTGAGTTGTTTGTTTTTATTTTGTTTTGTTTTGTTTTGTTTGGGGGGTTGTTGTTTTGCTTTGGGGAAGATTTCTGTTGCTGTCATTTGTTTTGACATGGAGTCTTGAAGAGTCTTCCTCAGTCCAGGTTGGCCTTAAACATACATGTTATGAAGAAATAAGACTCTTATACCTATAAACTTCAAATTCTTAGAAAAGATAAGTCTTCTGCATAGTCAATACAAAACAAACATGATTTGAGCAGGAATCTTCTTGTACCCTTTCTGAAAGACTGGAACCATGTGGCAGCCAAAGAGAGTAAATGACTAGAGCAAGCCAATTCCTAAAAAGATACATATTATTATGAGCTGATAGACTCATCAAATCTCTATAGCAACACAGAAAGAAACTGCTACCATGTACCCATTTTATAGATTGGAAGTCTGATGCATGATGAAATGTCTGATCCATGACTATAGCAGTGGGAAGGCAGACACAGGCAATGCTAAATGAATACGTGAGGCTAAGTTAATAAAATGCTATTTACAAAGTGAGATAAGAGGTTAACTGGATTTGGCTCTAGTGTGCAAACTGTTCACTGTTCCTCTAGGATGTTGCCTCTCTGTACACATAATTTCATAGTGAAAACCTAAAAAGATGTTGTTGCTTCTGTATATTCATGACAATTTGGTGCCCGCAGACTTCTTTTTGGTTTGTTAGGTAGTCCAAGATAATGAGACACTGAAAATATATAGCTCTCTTTATAAACACTTAGATTTTGGCAGACGTACCTACAAAGGTATCTCATAATTCATAAACAGAAGCTCAGACCTCCGTGGCTCTGGAATAAGTAAGAGCCCTCCCAACCCCCACCCCACCCCAACCATGCCCAGGAAGAGCATCTACTTTGGTTGTGAGAGTCTTTGTTTTCAACAGTCCAGCAACAATGTAACACACTGTGATAATTCCAGACAGATGTGGAGATCACATCTAAATTGTTCCTGGGGAACTTAACCTAAGAACAGAAGCCTTTCCAGCAAGCACGTGGCAAACCAAAAATTGGAAAATGTGTTCTGTCTTATATGGTTTCAGCTTCACACTCAACTCTCCAACTGTGACACTTGGAGCTGTGGGGGGAGGGGAGATGGTTTACAAGTGGTGTTGACCTAGCTGTCAAGGGGAGTACAGTAGATTTTGTACTATTCTCCATCCCTTAGCTTGACAGAGCAAAAAGCGCTTCACAGAAAGAAGCATTAGGAACCTGAACCTATGCGCTTCCTGCAATGTAGTGCGCTTCCTGCAATGTAGTGCTTGTTTATTGAGATCCCTCATCTTCATTAGCTCCTCTTTGAAGATGGGTACATTGGTTTTGTACAATTGATGACAACTCTGTGCATCTGAATGTTAGAAAAAACTGAGATTAAGGATGAAGTAACATTACTAGAAAAGACAGTCCTGATAATCTACTTCCCAAATGGCCAGGTCCTAAGTCCTAGCACCAGCACTGAGGTGTTACTGGTTTACGGTTATTTCCTCTATCCCTAGTCTTTTCCTTCCTCTCTGCTTCACTCTTTTCATCCACTCCTCCCTCTTTCCCTCCCTCCTGTCCTCCCTCTTTCCCGCCCACCCTCCCCCTTTCTCTTATCCACTACCTAGTTACCTTGTTTCTATAGCTACTAATAGCAGAGCTACCCTCGAAACTGTAATGGAGTTTGCCTCTTCTATTCTTATTTTAAAGAAAATAGAAAATTGAGTCCTTTAAAACTTAGTGAATTTCTGCTTTTTAATTGCTCTGCCTCTGATGGAAAACTCACTTTGCTGAACCTGATTTCAGCTTGTTTGAAGCAGGTTTGCCATCATATATGCATTTAGATTATGAGTCAGGTAAAGTTTTCTTTATTGAACCGAATCCTGGAAAATAAACAGCCATTTTCATCACCAAAAGAACAGAGTAGATAATAAATCCTATGTGTATCTGTACAAGTGTTTTCAGACCCTCTGAATTAAAGGAAAATAGGTAGTCCGAGTTGCCAATTTCAAAGTTCCAATCAAATGATTTTAGAAAGAAAAGTGCCACTGGATATATTACAAATGAAAATGAAAAATGCCTCCCCCACTTTTTGCCTAGAAGGAATAAAAAATTCTATGGTCAGCATTTTCCCCTGTGGATCAATCTGGGGGGCGGGGGGGATTGCCTACTCCTCAGACTGGGGAAGGTGCTGTAAGTGACATGCACAAAAAGTCAGAGGAAGGATGCTCACATGCAATCAAGGGAAGAGAACACTTTAACATCATGCCAAGGTCCATTGACCCTGTATTCATTTCAGGTAATTAATTTACAACACATTAAACCTTCGTGTGGAGAAGCCCGCTCTGCATCAACTGTGTAAAAATAAAAAGTGTTATTGATTTAGGATTTCAGTTGTATCATATGCTGACGGAATAAAATAAATAATGGTGGTTTTATGTCTCAAAAATGGAGCAGGTCATCACCGAAGGGCAAAAGAAGCGAACATGTACGCTCTGGTACATACTTAGCAGAAGTGGCACTGTCTGAGAGGTGTTCTGCAGGGTGATCCAGGAAACATAATTAGAACTCACCAAAGTGTCTGATAAATATTGATAAAGATGCACTCTAGAAATCAAATTTGAGGGTGTGATAATGGTCTTCTTTACAGTAAAGATCTAAAATAGCACCTCACCCTCTGCCAAATCCAACCATTAATATTTATTAAATAAAATATGAGTCTGCCATTATTTTTAAGCAGCTGACATGAATCGAAGCTTCCCCCAACCCTGCATGAAGCACAGGAATTAGAAGGTGAAGATGCACAAACTTGAGGTCATAATGTTTTGTAGATACTGAGAAAACCAGTTATTGATTTTAAAAATCAACATGCTCATCAACTAACATAACTTTCATATTGAGCAAAAGAACAGACAGTGGTAAAAATGTTTGGGGTCAAGCGCTCAGTGACCAAGGAAAAGTCATACATCTTCTCTGAAGGCCCAGATATTTTTCCAGAGAAGAAAGAATAACACTCTGCTGACTTACTGGGTTAATAAAAACAAAACAAACAAAGAACAAGCAAACAAACAAACAAACACCAAGTGAGATAAAATGTGAACACAGTTGGAAATATTACTCAGTCACATTCAGATATGACACTAAAATTGAACTATCTAAAAATTGACTCTTAAATGAATGCAAAGACCCAGTTTTCCCATGTGATACATTTTAAACATGTGCTTTGATTTTTGAGTGTATAGGTGTTTTGCCTGTGTGTGTGTGTGTGTGTGTGTGTGTGTGTGTGTGTGTGTGTACTATGTGTGTGCCTAGTGGTGTCCACAGAGGCCAGATAAGGTGTTGGATTTCCTGGAACTGGAGCTATAGGCAATTGTGAGTTCCTATCTGGGTGCTGGGAACTGAACCCAGGTCCTCTGGAAAAATAGTCAGTACTCTTAACCACAGAGTCATCTCTCCAGCCCCTAGACATGCCTGTGATCCCACTATGTGGGAGGTAAAGACTTGAAGTTCAAGGTTTTCTTCAGCCATATATAGAGTCCAAGGCCAATCTTGAATACACAAGACATTGTCTCATCTTTAAAAAGGGGGGAGGGAAATATTCCATGCAATAGAACATCTGAACACTACACTATTCAGTGTAGTAAAGGAGAGGACAGGGGTGGGTAGAGAGTGCCTAAGATTCTGTGTCCACAAGAAAATCCTCTCAGAAGTGAAAGCTAATAAAAAACATTATTTATGATAGTAAATTAGCCAATTATTCAATAGATCTTAGTCTTTTTCCAAGAAAAAAGTCAAATTAGCAAATAAACATAGCCAAATGTTCAGCATTGCCAGTCATTAGGGAAATGCTCATTAAAACTACGACAAAATATCACCTCACAGCTACCAGGATGGCAGTAACCAGAAGGAAGACATTGCGGATGAGGGACATGTATGATGAAGAAGAAGATGATGAAAAACAGGATGATAAAGAGGAGGACAGGAGGAGAGAAAAGAGGAGCAGAAAAGAAGATATTAAGAGACTAAATGAATGAAAGGTTCTAAGAAAAACGGAGAGAAGCAGGAACAGTTGTAAACGGCTAGCACAAATGTGAAGTGATGTGATGGTATCTAAGACAGTTAAAATTCCCATACACTCAGGATTTCATCTCTGTCATAAGAGTTAATGGTCGAGTTCTTTGTACATGAGTATCAATAGCAATAATTTTCACAAAGGCCAGAAAGTGGGCACAACATGAGCATCAATAGTATGTACACAGATGAACATACAGAGTGCACATAGCTATATAGCTTTCTCTATAAAGAGAAAGAGAATTTTTATCAGTGTCCCAAAATGGAACACAAAACATTCTACATAGTGAAATAAGCTAGGCACAAAAGGGTATGCCCTGTGTAACGCTGCTTATATGAGAAAACTACGATACATTAGTTCATACAGACAGAAATAGTGGTATATTCAGATGCATGATAGCTGAAGAACGTGGATATCAACAGATCCACACCATCCACACCATAAGAAAGAGGAAGAAGCAGAAAAGAGTACGTGGTAAAAACAGTCAAGAAAACAGGGAACACTAGATAGAAAATACCAGGGTATATGTTGAAGGCTTCCCCTCTCAGCTTTAAGTTGCTTTGTTTAAAAAAAAAATCACTGAGTAGGTTAACCTAAAAATACTTTATATTACTCCATGTGGTAGTTTGAACAAAATGGCTCCATAGACTCACAGGGACTGGAAATATTGGGAGGTATGGCCTTGGAGTAGGTGTGGCCTTGGAGTAGGTGTGGCCTTGGAGTAGGTGTGGCCTTGTTGGAGGAAGTGTGTCACTAGGGGTGGGCTTTTGAGGCCTCAGAAGCTCAAGCCAAGACTAAGGTGTCTGATTCTCTTCCTGCTGCCTGCAGGTCCAGACGTAAAACTCTTAGGTGTTTATTCTCCAGCACCATGACTACCTGTATGCAACCATGTACTATCACCATGATGATAGTGGACTAAACCTCTGAACTGAAGCCAGCCCCGACTAAATGTTTTCCTTTATAAGAGTTGCCTTGGTCATAATGTCTCTGCACAGCAATGAAACCCTAAGACACTCCACCTGCCTGTGGGCATATTTGCTTGCTTGCTTGCTTCCTTGCTTGTTTGCTTGCTCGCTTGCTTGCTTGCTCGCTTGCTTGCTTGCTCGCTTGCTTGCTTGCTTTTGTACTTACTCAGCAAAGACTTTTCTTAGAGACTGAGTGGTTGGCTCTGCATGGTCCTCTTCTGGAGCTTCCATTGTGTATGGGAAAACCAGCTATGCATAAACACACTAGTGAAAATACAACTTAAAGTGGATCCATACAATGAAGCTGAGAATCTAAGAACTAATGTGAGAACTGGCGTCTGCCATCCACCACTCCCTGATCTTCCCCTCTTGGTCTAGCAAGCCACACTGTGGCTTGCCAACAACCTAGTGGATTCTTCACTCCCTTGGTTTTACTCTGATGTCTCAAGTTATCCATACACAAGATAATAATATCTCCATTTCTTCATTTTTAAGATGTATTTCCTGACCAGTTTTACTTTTCTCTTGTTTAATTAAAATTCAATTGTTTGTTTGTTTGCTTGTTGGCGTGTGGTGGGGAGTTGCATGTGTCAGTCAGAAGACAATTCTATGGAGCCAGTTCTCTCCTACTGCTTTTACATGAGTTATAGGAATCACACTTGGGTCCTTATGCTTGCACAAATGACATTAACCACTGAGCCATCTCCTAGGCCCATATTTCTTCATTCTCTATTGTACTCCTCTCTCCTCTCAACTGGGTTGACAACCCAACAAAAACATTCTTAATAAGATTCCCCAGAGCAGAGCCCAAGATGGGAAGTAGGATGGGCCTATAAATTCTCACAACCTCCCCCTAGTGATGTACATCTCCCAGCATGACTTCACATCATAAAGTTCCATGACCTCCCCTAATGGAACTACTGGGCTGGGACCAAGCATTAAAGTGCATGAGCCTACAAAGAATATTTCTCATTCGAAGACATAGGCCAGTCATGAATATAAAAGTTTGGGGAGGAAAGAAAGAAAAACTCTAATGGCCACAAAAATTTAGAGAACAGAGCACTGTGGGCCAGTGAGATGACTCAGTGGGTAAAGGCACCAGCTGCCACCTGGGAACCCACATGGTAGAAGGAGAAGGAGAAAAACGAGTCCCACAAGCAGTTGCATGGCCTTAACGCATACAGCACGACACATGCTCACCGCCCACCTCCACACACACAAATTAAATAAATAAATTTTAAAATTAAAATGTAAAAGTAGTGAGTATTATTTCATTTCTCTGAGTTAATTATGGTGAATTATATCCTTCAGAGGAGAAAAAGTTATAATAAAAGAATAAATAGATAATATATAGATAATGATAGATGGTGGGGTATTATATAGAGAGGGGGCAGAGGGAGACACTGATTCTTCCAGGAAACTGCTTACTTTAAACATTTGTCAACATATCACCACAATTTGATGAGGGAAATACAACTTATTTAGGGTGAGAGGGCAATACCAGGACCATTATGGATGGACTTAGTAGCTGGAAAAACACTTACTATACAAAATCTAAGTATGGGATGAAGAGACAGCTCAGCAGTCCAGGGCACTTGCTGCTCTTGCAAAGGGCCTGAGTTCAGTTCCCAGCACCCACAAGATAGAAACTCTAGTCCCAGGGAATCTGATACCTTGTTAAGACCTCCATAGGCACATGCTCACAGATGATGCAGAGGCAAACAATTGTATGCATAAAATGCAAATAAATAATTATTTATTGTGAATTTGTCAGCCCAGTGCAGTGAATCTTGACAAAACACACTAGCTTCCTCCAGATGATGTATCACCTCTCCATTGCTGTATCACCTCTCTGTTGCCAAGTCAAACAGATTTATTGTTGTTAGCCACTTACCTTTGACCAGCAATTGGGGTTGCTGGGATGCTGGGAAGTGGGTAACCACTTTCTCCTTTTTCAAAGTGCCTCTGTAGACTGAATAAGAAATTACCACTTGGTTTTCAACTGGTGGTTCTAGTTTGGGAGACTGAAAAATTTTACAAGATATTGCCTAACTGGAGGAAGTGGATTCCAGGGCTCACAGTTTTGAGCTTTCTGATGCCTTGTTTTTTCTTTCTGCTTCTTGTATCTGCCATTAAGTGAATCAGCCAGGACATTCTCCTTCACCATGATCCTGAAATCAACAGAACCAAGGACTGTAGACTCAAACCTCTGAAACCATGAGCCAAGATAAACTCTTCCTCATTTAATGTGTTGCACTGGGTATCTGGTCAAGACTTTAAGTGGTTAATATAGTTCACTATCAGAGCTGTTAACATTGTTTCCATCTTTCCAGAGCTGTTAACATTGTATCCATCTTAAGAGGTTTACCCACAGCCCCCTGTGATGGTTTGAATGAGAATAAAAATCCCCACCCCCACCTTTACCCCCCAGGCTCACCCATTTACTTGCTTGGTCCCCAATAAATGAACTGTTTAGGAAGGATTAGGAGGTGTAGCTTTCCTTATTGGAGTCTATGTGTCCTTTTTAGAAGTGTGCCACTAGGGAGAGTGAGCTTTGAGGTTCAAAAGCCCACTCCAGGTCCGGTGTCTTCCTCTCTCCCAGTCTGCTGCTTGTGCTTTGGAATGTAATGCTCTCAGCTGTGTCTAGTACCATGCCAGTCTACTTCCCACCATGATGCTAATAGCCTAACCCCCTACAACAGTAAGCAAGCTGCAAATTGAATGCTTTCTCTTAAAAGTCACCTTGGTTGTGGCATCTCTACAGAGTTGGTGCTGGAAACCTGGGAATTGCTGTGATAGGCCTGGCCATATTATTTTTTGGAGAAATGTGGAAGAGTTTGGGACTTTGGACTAGAAAGGCAGTTGAACACTTTAAATGGGGCTTAATTGTCTATCCTAGCAGGAACATATAAAAGAGTGGTGCTGAGTGTGATATGCACTCTACCAGTCCAGCTCAAGGGGTTTCAGAGGGAAGAATTTTATCAGCTGGCCTAGAGACATTTCTTACGATATTTTGGTAAAGGCTGTGTCTGTCCCTGTCCTAAAAGTATGCATGGCCTAGATTGAAGAGATTTTTGACTAATATATCATTTGCAGAGGATATTCAAGACAGCCTAGTAGTAACTGTGTCATATGGTTTTTAGTGATCATTTTGTGAATGTCTACAATAAAGAAAAAGAAAACAGGGTAAGGACAGATACAAAATATACAGTCTGGGGAGAAAAAAATACCAGAGAATGTAACATTGGAGGCAAATCCAATGCTTAAATTGATTTTTTAAAAAAAGTTTAAAGAAAAGCCTAGGGTTTCCGTCTGTGGCTGGGGAGCTGACCCTGTACTACAGGGATCCATACCCAAATAGCACCAGGAGAGAGCTAGCCTCCTAGGAGAGTGGACAAGCCTGTGAGTGGGGGTAAGACTAGCACCTCTGCTCAGAGGGACCTGCCCAGAACCCTCAGGACACAGGGACTGAGGAGTGGCCTTCTGGTTTCCTACTGCAGCTGGGGAGCTGATCCTGTGACACAGGGCTCCATATCCAAATAGTGCCAGGAGAGAGCTGGTCTCCTAGAAGTGCCAACAAACCTTCCAGCACAGGCAAGACCACAACTTCTGTTCAAATTCCTGCAACAAGAGGGACCCTAGCAGAGCCATCAGGACACAGGAACCAAGGAACAACTGGGGCCAGGATCCTTCTGGTTTCTCTCTGCACACCAGAGCTGACCCTGTACCACAGCTCTCCAAATTCTTCTCAGAGAGAGCTGGTCTCCCAGGAGTACTGACACAGAGGCTAGCAGGAGAGAAAAAGCCAGAGTCAGAGAGAGCAAGACCAGCTAACACCAAGATAGCCAGATGGAAAAAGGCAAAGGCAAGAACATAAACAACCGAAAGCAAGGCAACTTGGCATCATCAGAACCCAGCTCTCCCACCACAATGAGCCCTGGATACCCCAACACACCAGAAAAGCAAGACTGAGATTTAAAATCATATCTCATGATTATGATAGAAGACTTTAAGAAGGACATAAATAACTCCCTTAAAGAAATACGAGAGAACACAGGTAAACAGGTAGAAGCCCTTAAAGAGGAAAAATGAAAATCTGTTAAAGAATTACAGGAAAACACAATCAAACAGGCAAAGGAAATTAACAAAACCATCCAGGATGTAAAAATGGAAATAGAAACAATAAAGAAATCACAAAGGGAGACAACCCTGGAGAAAGAAAACCGAGGAAAGAGATCAGGAGTCATAGATGCAAGCATCACCAACAGAATACAAGAGATAGAAAAGAGAATCTCAGGTGCAGAAGATACCATAGAAAACATTGACACACAGTCAAAGAAAATGTAAAATGCAAAAAGCTCCTAACCCAAAACATCCAGGAAATCCAGGACAAAATGAGAAGACAGAATCTGAGGATAATAGGTATAGAAGAGAGTGAAGATTCCCAATTTAAAGGACCAGTAAATATCTTCAACAAAATTATAGAAGAAAACTTCCCTAACCTAAACAAGGAAATAAGCATAAACATTCAAGAAGTCTACAGAACTCCAAATAGATTGGACCAGAAATGAAATTCCTCCTGTCACATTATAATCAAAACACCAAATGCACAAAACAAGGAAAGAATATTAAAAGCAGTAAGGGAAAAGGGGCAAGTAACATATAAAGGCAGACCTATCAGAATTACACCAGACTTCTCACCAGAGTCTGTGAAAGCTAGAAGATCCTGGACAGATCTCATACAGACTCTAAAAGAACACAGGCTGCTATACCTAGCAAAAACTCTCAAAAGGCTCTAAAAGAACATAGGCTGCTATACCTAGCAAAAACTCTCAATTACCATAGATGGTGAAACCAAGATATTCTATGACAAAACCAAATTTACACAATATCTTTCCACAAACCTAGCCTTACAAAGGATAATAGATGGAAAACACCAACACAAGGAGGGAAACTATACCCTAGAAAAAGCAAGAAAGTAATCTTCTTTCAAAAATCCTAAAAGAAGATAGCCACACAAAAATAAAAATAATATCAAAAATAACAGGAAGCAGCAATCACTATTCCTTAATATCTCTTAATATCAATGGACTCAATTCCCCAATAAAAAGACAAAGACTAAAAGACTGGATCCACAAACAGGACCCAGCCTTTTGCTGTATACAGGAAATGCACCTCAGTGTCAAAGACAAACACTACATCAGAGTAAAGGACTAGAGAACAATTTTCCAAGCAAATGGTTCCAAGAAACAAGCTGGAGTAGTCATTCTAATAACGGATAAAATTGACTTTCAAACAAAAGTCATCAAAAAAAATAAGGAAGGAACTTCATACTCATCAAATGAAAAATCTACCAAGAAGAACTCTCAATTCTAAACATCTATGCTCCAAATGCAAGGACAGCCAAATTCATTAAAAAACAAAAAAAAAAAAACCTTTAATAAAACTTTACTAAAGCCCAAAGCACACATGGCACCTCACACAATAATACTGGGAGACTTCAATACTCCACTCTCATCAATGGACAGATCATGGAAACAGAAAATAAACAGAGACACTGTGAAACTAGCAGAAGTTATGGGCCAAATGGATTTAACAGATATTTATAGAACATTTCATCCTAAATCAAAAGAATATACCTTCTTCTCAGAACCTCATGGTACCTTCTCCAAAACTGACCATATAATTGGTCACAAAACAGACTCAACAGATTAAGAAGATTGAAATAATCCCATGCTTCCTATCAGACCATTATAGATTAATGCTGGTCTTCAATAGCAACAAAAACAACAGAAAGCCCACATACACATGGAAGCTGAACAACACTCTACTCAATGATAATTTGGTCAAGGAAGAAATAAAGAAAGAAATTAAAGACTTCCTAGAATTTAATTGAAATGAAGGTACCCAAACTTATGGGACACAATGAAAACAGTGCTAAGAGGAGAATTCATAGCTCTGAGTGCCTCTAAACAGAAACTGGAGAGAGCATATACTAGCAGCTTAACAGCACACCTGAAAGTTCTAGAACAAAAAGAAGCTAATACACCCAAGAGGATTAGAGGGCAGGAAATAATCAAACTCAGGGCTGAAATCAGCCAAGTAGAAAAAAAAGAACTATATAAAGAATCAACAAAACCAGGAGCTGGTTCTTTGAGAAAATAAACAGATAGATAAACCCTTAGCCAGACTAACCAGAAGGCACAGAGACAGTATCCAAATTAACAAAATCAGAAATGAAAAGAGAGATATTACAATAGAAACTGAGGAAATTCAAAAAATCATCAGCTCCTACTACAAAAGCCTATACTCAACAAAATTGGAAAATCTGGATGAAGTGGACAATTTTCTAGACAGATATCAAATACCAAAGTTAAATCAGGATCAGATAAACCACCTAAAAACTCTCATAATCCCTAAAGAAATAGAAGCAGTCAATAAAAGTCTCCCAACCAAAAAAAAAAAAGCCCAGGACCAGATGGGTTTAGTGCAGAATTCTATCAGACCTTCAAAGAAGACCTACTACCAATACTTTTCAAATTATTCCAAAAAATAGAAGCAGAGGGTATACTACCCAATTCATTCTATGAAACCACAGTTACACTGATAGTAAAACCTCACAAAGTCCCAACAAAGAAAGAGAACTTCAGACCAATTTCCCTTATGAATATCGATGCAAAAATACTCAATAAAATTCTTGCAAACCGAATACAGAAACACATCAAAACGATCATTCACCATGATCAAGTAGGCTTCATCCCAGGGATGCAGGGATGGTTCAATACCCAGAACTCCATCAATACATAAACAAATACAAAGAAAAAAACCACATGATCATTTCATTAGATGCTGAAAAAACGTTAGACAAAATTTAACATCCCTTCATGATAAAAGTCTTGGAAAGATCAGGAATTCAAGGCCCATGCCTAAACATATTAAAAGCAATATACAGCAAACCAGTAGCCAACATCAAACTAAATGGAGAGAAACTTGAAGCAATTCCACTAAAATCAGGGACTAGAAAATGCTGCCCACTCTCTCCCTATCTATTCAGTATAGTACTTGAAGTTCTAGCAAGAACAATTGGACAGCAAAAGGAGGCCAAAGGGATACAAATTGGAAAGGAAGAAATCAAAATAGCACTATTTGCAGATGATATGACCATATACTTAAGTGACCCCAAAAACTCCACCAGAAAACTCCTACAGCTGATAAACAACTTCAGTAAAGTTGCCGGATATAAAATTAACTCAAACAAATCAGTAGCCTTCCTAAACTCAAAGGATAAACAGGCTGAGAAAGAAATTAGGGAAATGACACCATTCACAACAGTCACAAATAATATAAAGTATTTTTGTTGTGACTCTAACCAAACAAGTGAAAGATCTGTATGACAAGAATTTCAAGCCTCTGAAGAAAGAAATTGAAGAAAACTTCAGAAGATATAAAGATCTCCCATGCTCATGGATTGGCAGGATTAATATAGTAAAAATGGCCATCTTTGACAAAAGAGCTAGAACCATCCAGTGGAAAAAAGACAGCATTTTCAACAAATGGTGCTGGTTCAACTGGCAGTCAACATGTAGAAGAATGCAAATTGATCTGTTCCTATCTTCCTGTACAAAGTGCAAGTCAAGGACATCCACATAAAACCACACTGAATCTAATAGAAGAGAAAGTGCAGAAAACATTTGAACACATGGACACAGGCGAAAAGTTCCTGAACAGAACACCAATGGTTTATGCTCTAAGATCAAGAATTGATAAATGGAACTTCATAAAATTGCAAAGCTTCTGTAAGGCAAAGGGCACTGTAAATAGGACAAAATGGTAACCAACAGATTGGGAAAAGATCTTTACCAATCCTACATCTGATAGAGGGTTAATATCCAATATATACAAGGAACTCAAGAAGTTAGACTCCAGAGAACCAAATAACCCTATTAAAAAATTGAGAACAGAGCTAAACAGAGCATTCTCAACTGAGGAAACTCAAAGGGCTGAGAAGCACCTAAAGAAATGTTCAACATCCTTAGTCTTCAGGAAAATGCAAACCAAAACAACCCTGAGATTCCACTTCACACCAGTCAGAATGGCTAAGATCAAAAACTCAAGTGCAGCAGCTGCTGGGGAGGATGTGGAGAAAGAGGAACACTCCTCCATTGCTGGTGGGATTGCAAGCTGGTACAACCACTCTGGAAATCAGTTTGGCAGATCCTCAGAAAATTGGACATAGTACTACCTGAGGACCTTGCTCTTCCACTCCAGGACATATACCCAGAAGACGCTCCAACATGAAATAAGGACACACGCTCCACTATGTTCATAGCAGCCATGTTTATAATAGCCAGAAGCTGGAAACAACAGAGGGATGGATACAGAAAATGTGGTACATTTACACAATGGAATACTACTCAGCTATTAAAAACAACAACTTCGTGAAATTCACAGGCAAATGGATGGAACTTGAAAGTATCATCCTGAGTAAGGTAACTCAGTCACCAAAGAACAAACACGGTATGTACTCAATGATAAGTGGATATTAGCCTAAAAATTCAGAATACCCAAGATTCAATTCACAGACTATATGAAGCCTAAGAAGAAGGAAGACCAAAATGTGGATGCTTCAGTGTTTCTTAGAAGGGGGAACAAAATACTCACAGGAGGAAATGTGGAGACAAAGTGTGGAGCAGAGACTGAAGGAAAGGCCATCCAGAGACTGCCCCACCTGGGGATACATCCCATATACAGCCACCAAACCTGGATGTTCTTGTGGATGTTGAGAAGTGTTTGCTGATGGAAGCATGATAAATACAGAGGCAGATACTCGAAGCCAACCATTAGACTGAGCGTGGGGTCACGGATGGAGGAGTTGGAGAAGGGACTAAAGGAGCTGAGGGGGTTTGCAGCCCCATGGAGGGAGCAACAGTGTCAACTGGCCAGACCCCCTGGAGCTCCCGGAGACTGGATCACCCACCAAAGAATACCCCTGGAGGGACCCATGGTGCTGGCCATATATGTGACAGAGGAGGGCCTTGTTGGACATCAGTGGGAGGAGAGGACCTTGGGCCTGAGGGGAGACAGGACTGGGTGGGTCGGTGGGGGAGCATCCTCATAGAGGCAGGGGGAAACATTTGAAATATAAATAAAGTAAATACCAGAGAGAGAGAGAGAGAGAGAGAGAGAGAGAGAGAGAGAGAAAGGCTAATGCTAAATGAAATAAAGAGAAAGACACCACCAAAATAATCATGCAAGTGTAATTCAAGGAGGGCCAGGTTTCAGCTCCACTAAGCAGCACTATTTGGCTGCTTCCCCCAAGTGGTTCTAGATTTATAATCAAGAAAAATACAGGGCTACACAGAGAAACCCTGTCTCAAAAAAACAAAAAGGAAAAGAAAAAAGAAAAGAAAAAGAAAAGAAAGGGGCTGTGTAATCTCTCCATAGCTAAGGAAATCTGCTGAGGCCAGGTGTATGGTAGGGAAGTCCTGGCTTGGAAGCCTAAAGAGGTCACTGCATGGAGCTGTGAAGGTCAAGCCTGGATTGCACTGGTGACCCCAAGATGTTAGAGGTGCCAGTGTCATGGAATATCTGCCAAAGAGAGCTTCTAACACCAAGTGGAACCAGCCCAAGAGAGAGAAGTGTATTGCAGTCAGCAAAGTTGGAAGGGAAGAGCCATCTAATAAAACCTTTAATACCAGACATGGAGTCTAAGGACTAAAGTTGTATTTTAAGTTTTAATTACTGGACTTAGAAGATCCGTAAAACAAAACTACCTCTAGCCTGCAAGACACACTTGCCCAAGGACAGATAAACCTAGAAGCCCTGCTTGCCAAGGACAGATAACTTCCTGGAATGCTGGGGGCTGTTCACATAAGATAACAAACCATGTGTTTTCATTTCTATAAACAAGATTGGTTACCCCAATGGCACAGGATGTGCTTGATCATACATAGGCAAGAAGTAAGTCAGGATGTATGCTTGCCCCTGATTGGATGAAGGCAGGAAGGGTTTTGTCTTTATAAGCACCAAACTAATACAATTCATGGCCATTCTCTGGAAATCCCTGGGGAAGAGACTTGGCCAGTGTCCATCATCCTGGCCAGTATTTAATAAAGCTTGCTTCAAATTTGGCTCAAAAACTATGGTAGTGGTCTTAGTCTCACCTGGTGGGATTAACAGGAATGGCAGAATATGGAGTGTTCTCTATCTTGCTTTGGGCCAGTATTTCCTCAGTATGCCCCCTTAACTCCTTGTTGGAATAGTAATGTATATTCTGCACCATTGTATGGTGAAAGTATGTGACATGCTTTTTTTGTTTTGATTTTACAGTTAAGCGATTGCTTTGGACTTTAGGCTTTTAAACAGTATTGAGTCAAAAAGATTGTATGGGCTTTTGAGGTTGGATTAAATGCATTTTCCATTCTGATATGACTATAAGCCTATGAGAACCAGAGAGTGAAATATGTTGGTTTGAATAAAAATGGGTCCCACAAGTTTATAGATTTGCATACTTGGTCCCTAGTTGGTGAAATGTTTAGGGAAGAATTAAAAGGTATGGTCTTGTTGGAGGAAATGTGTCTTTATTGGAAGATGTGTCATTGGTGGTAGGTTTTGGGTTTCAAAAGCCCATGCCAAGTCCTGTCTCTCTCTCTCTCTCTCTCTCTCTCTCTCTATCTCTATCTCTATCTCTATCTCTATCTCTATCTCTCTCTTTCATGCTGCCTGAGGATCAGGATGTAAAGCTCTCAGCTACTGCTCCAGAGCCATGCCTGCTTCCTACTAGACTAACCCTCTGAAACTGAAAACAAGCCCCAAATAAAATGCTTTCTCTTACAACTTGCCTTGATCATGGTGTCTCTTCAGAGCAATAGAAGAGTAACTAAGACACCATGCATGTGTATTTCTCTTTCTTCTACTGTTAATCTAACTCCTGGGGTTCCCCCAGACTCCATCTTCTTATCCCGAGTTCTCTTCTAGACTTTTACATCTACTCTCTTGCTTTCCCTTGCAGTAGATCTATCAACACCTTCTAAGCATGTGATTCTAGGGTTGATGTATTTTCTGAGGCACAACCTCATATGCTATATGGCGTTCCAACGTCTATGTTTCAAGGGTACTTGGTGCTGGGTATCCCACAATCTGATCCTGATTTCCTTATCCAGAGCACCTTTTCTTCCCCTGGTATTCTGTAGCCTAGAAAACAGCATAATTCACCCAATTTGTGCCAGGAAGATGGAAACTTCTTGGCCTTTTCTCACTCTGATCCATCCTTCCACCTTTCCTCCTTCCCAATCCATCCCCACCAGCAAATCCAGATGTTTCTATACTGCACATATCTCTTAAGTGTCTCTATTTCTACATCTGTAGTGTAATCTCCTCCAAGCAGGATTCTCCCTGCCAAGCTATTCTAACCTCCTCTTACTGGTGTGCAGGCCCCATGAGGAGACTGCCATCACTTCAGTCCTTTGATGAAGCAGCTCATTATGCACCTGTGGTGGTTCATAAAAATGAACCCTATAGGCTCCCAGGAAGTGGCACTGTTAGGAAGTGTGTCCTTGTTGGAATAGGTATTCCCTTGTAGGAGAAAGTATGTCAGTGGGGGTGGGGCTTTGAAGTTTCAAAAGCCGGGCCCACTGTCACTCTCTCTTCCAGCTGCCTGCCAATCCAGATGTAGAACTCTTAGCTTCTCATCCAATACCGTGTCTGCCTATCCAGCCATCCTCATTATGATAATAATGAACTAACCCTCTGAACCTGTAAGTCAGCTCAATTAAATGTTTTCCTTTATAAGAGTTGCTGTGGTCACGGTGTCTCTTCACAGAGATAGAAACCCTGACTAAGACAGCACCTGTCATCTACAGGGCCATCTCACCCTTTGACATTTCCTCTGATATGTTGTCACCAGTTTGCCGCTGAGGCTGCCTATGATATACTCTCTTCTCCAAGTCTCACATTTGGAATTCACCAACCTTTTCTTCATGGTTCCTCTGTTCTACCAAACTAGCATTTGTCACTTAACTTCCAAACCTATGGATCCAACTGTGAATTGAAAAACATTAAGCAGAATTGACTTCACTGAACAGCAACATATTTCAGTCATTTTTGTGAATATAGTACAGACAGTATCACAACAATTTAGATTATATTGGGCATTATAGGTAATGTTGAGATGAACTGAATATAATATACAGGAGATATTCATAGGTTATATGCAAAGAGTACATACCTCTGCATGAGGGACCTGAATACTCCTAAATATCATTGGATGGGGCTCTCAGAACCACTGTTTCTCTTTGTCCTGACTCATGTAATGAGATACATAATATCTCTTTACCTCACTTTGTACTATTGGCTTTCTTCCTCCTGCCAACAGAATGCAGAGAAAACAAGGTAACTAGTTTTCCTAACAAAATAGCTAATGAGTCTCTATAGAAAGGATGAGGTGAAGTGAATGTTTTCATGTGGTGAGGTGACAAGGGTAGTGTGATGCTATCTCTTTGAGGAGCATGTCACAATATGTACCATTCATCAGAACTGTAGTAGTTTTGCTTTTAGAAACACCTTTTAAACTCCAAAGCACAGGCAAAGGTTCCTGAATAATTATACTACTCCAGACATCAATTTAAAAACCCAAAGCTAGAAAAAAAAAAAGTCCTGAATCCCAACCAACCTGAGAAAATATAATAATTTTGTCCAAATTCAGTCATTTGGAATTGCTTTATGACACTCAGCCAAAACAATAGAATATTATTTATTTTCAAAACCCAAGCTAATGTGCTACCTGATCTCAAGTAAGTAAAAAGTATGAACCTAAAACTATTAAGTCAATCAATATGACAAAGTGTTGCTTTCTTGATGTACTCAGGAGATTCGTTAATGGTTGCTTTTTTCCCGTCTACGAGATGCTTTCTGTAGTATTCATGTATACTGTTCATTCAACACACTAGCATTATCATATGTCACTCATTGTTTTAGCCACAGTTGGTATAGCAACGAGGAAAATAGAACAGGTACTATCCTTGCTTTGGGAGAGCTAAAGAGATGGTGGAAAGACTAAAGGTACTTACTGCTCTTGCTGAGGATGAAGTTTGGTTCTGAGCACCTACCTCAGGTGACCCAAAGCCCCCTCCCTGTAACTCCAGTTCCAGGAGCTCTGATGCCTTCTGATCTGAGGTCACCTGCACACACATGGTACACATAAACTCAGGCAGGTACATAGATAACATATAAACAAAAATAAATTACTGTATCTTTTAAAATATCTCTGCTTTCATGGATCATCAGCCTCACTCAGAAAATAACCCCCAAAAAAATGTAGCTCTCTGTTTGCTGGTGCAGATCAGGATGCAAGCTCTGAGCCCCAAGACTGCCTGCTAGCCTGCCTGCTTCCTGTCATGATGGAAAGGGACTAACACCCTGAAACTATGATCAGGATAAGGACCAAACTGCGGCACATGGAATAAACAATTCATCCTTTACCTCCCACAATACTGGACTAGGTAGGGTATCCTGATGAGGGGTTCAGACTGGCACCAGTCACTACAACAACAACAAAAAAAAAAAACAAAAAAAAAAAAAAAACTTAGTGACAACAGATCACTGGGACGTGCCTTAGTCAAGGTTTTTATTACTGCAGTGGAACACCATGACCAAAAAAGCAAGTTGGGAAGGAAAGAGTTTATTCAGTTTACACTTCCACATTGTTGTTCATCACTAAAGAAAGTCAGGACAGGAACAGGGCAGGAACCCAGAGACAAGAGCTGGTGCCGAGGTCATAGAGAGACGCTGTTTACTGGCTTGCTTCCCCTGGCTTGCTAAGCCTATCTTCCTATGGGACCCACAATGGCCTGGACTTTCCCTCCTTGATCACTAATTAGGAAAATGCTCTAGAGCTGGATCTCATGGAGACATTTCCTCAACTGAAGCTCCTTTCTGTAATGACTCTAGCTTGTGTCAACTTGACACACAAATCCAGCCAGTACAGATAGACCTGAAGAACAAATATGAGACAAAAATTGGGAATTTCTGACATCATACAGAAAACAAAACACCACCATGTACAACCAACCAGTCAGTCTCAGTGCTTACCATAGCTTTGTGAAAGAAGTCTTAAGATGCAATCCATCTTCCATTCTGTTTTACCCTTTCTCAATCAAGAATAAGAGTCAAAGAATCTCACAAATGACCAAGTCCTGGGTTAGCTTGACTAGTGGGCTATCTCTAAAATAAATGTTAGCTGGAACACATACAAAATTTGGTGTGAGAGAAAGTGACTGAGGCAGAAAATGGCAGAAAGGAGGACTGAGGGGTGCCTGTGAGCGGGGGGGGGGGGGGGGCTTCTCAATAGGCAGCCATGGGCCTCACTGGAGTCTTAACATTTCAGAGGAAAGCTTAAGTAGGTAAGCACACCACATGGCCAGCTGTGCATGTCTTGTGGGCAGAGAACACAACAGCAGGTACACAGGTCAAGAGACTGCAGCAAACAGCCATGCCATTCTACTGTCTGGATCTTTATGTCCCCAGGTATAGAACCCCCTGCCTTACCAGAAGGTTTTGGGACAAGAGGAGGCAGTGTTTACTGAAAGTAAATTAAGTCAGTGAGAGAGGCACATGCCCTCAGAGGAGACGGTAGGACTGACAATAGCTCCATCATCTCTCTGGGCTTTTTGCTGCCCCATGCTCCCACCATGATGCTCTTGCTCACAGGACTGTGAGCAGCAGAGCACAGTGGCCATGTACTGAAACTTCTGACATCACAAGCCAAAAAGAAAACTTTCCTCTTTTAAAGTGACAAGTTCAGATATTTTGTCACAGTGGGGAGAAAAATGACTAACACGTTTTGTCATGGAATCAGAGGCAAACTTTTTAAAAGAACACATATATACTTGCCTAGTTTTACAAGACCTGGTAGGCAATCAGAAACCAACTGCAATTCCAACTGTTGCAAAATCAGATAGCTATCTAAAGGCACACACACACACACACATCTGCAATAGACAGATAACTGATAGATAGATGGATGGATAGATAGATAGATAGATAGATAGATAGATAGATAGATAGATAGATAAATATCACAAGGATAGCAAAACAAGTAACTTGCATCCAGCAAAAGTGACCATAAAGAAGTTATCTTTAATGTTTTCTAAATACTTCCTATTAATTCTACCTAGAAACTTAATCATTGCAAATTTCAAAAACGGTGTAATAGCTTTGCTTTTGAAAACAAGTTTTTTATGAAAGATGAACAAATTTTATTTCAAAAAGGAGTTAAAATTCAAACAACAAAGAAATCATCATTTGAATTAAAAAGATTTAAAAGTTATTTCTTTTCATTCCATTCTCAGTCTGAATTTGGAATTAACTGGACCATAGATGATGCTCTTCCTGGTCGTCCTTGTGTGTAGGGACTTGCAGAACTGATGTGTACAGGACTTCCACAGCCCACACAGAGGCTCTGGAGCATACCTGCTCATGGATCTGTTCAACACTATGCAGAAACTTTTGCTTCTAGAAGAGCTAGGACTTTGCCAACAGGAAGACTAACCCACCCATTTCTCATAGACTTGTTGGTCCTGTTGAAGGCAAGTCATTCATGGGGCGTGGGAGGGGATGAACACTTGGCTAGTTTTATAGTCCTGTCTGGAGATAAGGAACCAGCTGCAGCTTCAGCTGGCACAAGGTCAAGACTCAAAACAAAACCAAAGGGAGCAGAATATTGCAAACAAAGAAAAACAGCAAAAAAGGGGGGGGAGGGCACTCTAAAAATCTAAAAGACGGCCCAACACCTATCTATGCCCAGGTAGCTATGTGGCTCTACGTGGTTTCTGTTCTGTCTGTTTAGACTCCTGAAGTAAGTCCCTACAGCATGTTTGTAAGTAAAGCAGGCAGTGACGTTAGTTACACCTCTGCATTTATTACCACCCCCTTGAGTATTATTAACTTTTACACTCCCCATAAAATATAATTTATCACTGAAATAATTTGCTTTGTGTCAGGGTTCAGTGTGCTTCAGTGCTTTCGTGCTCATTAAATGAGATATTTTTACTTAATGAGCCAAGATGGCCTTTGTACTTAACATTTGAACTGATTTCTAACGCTTCGCTTTTGTAATAGTTTTTTGTACAATTCCAAAAAAATACATGAGTTCTTGCTTCACAATGTCAAGGAAAATCAATTCAGAAACTTGTTAATTTTGTGTGATACTTTAAATGGTAAGAAATGGTTTACCCTTAACTAACCACTAAGATTGCGTGAAAAATTATTTATCTATGCAACAATAAAACGAAGTTCTTATCTTTATACCCGTAGATTAGCACGTCTCCCAGCCCTCATCATCGAGGCTTCTTTTTGCAATAGTTGATGGTGAATGCAGGTTATCACACTGACCAATGGGCACAGAATAAGAGACTGTGGGGTAAATGTGACATCTATGTCACAGCCATCCCTCCTCCAAAGCTTGGGGGCCAGCATGGAAGAGGAAGTAGAAGGACTGTAAGAGCCCAAGGTCTGCAGCAAACAGTATCTGCCAGACAGGAGAGGAGTCCTGCATGTGGGAACTCACAGCAGCTGTGACTGCAAACACAAAGACCTGCAGACATAATTATTTATTTACACAAGGAAGGAAGTAAAGAAATTTGGGGGTGGACGCATCTATTGAGAGCTCAAACGTTCATCTAAGAGAAAGTTATGATCTGATTTTAAAAAAATATGAAGTCAAGGTGGCTGTGCTTACTGAACAGCCACAGTTTCCAGCATGGCAGTCGCTGCTTTCTGATCTGGCGCAAAAAAAAAAAAAAAAAGGATGATCTTAAGATGGAGAATGAAATAGTCTACTGTGTGTTCTCATTTTGTCAAGTCTAGAGAATCTGAGTACTTCCCCCTAATTTCACACTCAGAATTGTTTCCTGTCCTAGAGTTCCCCTCTATCTTTTCAGATTCATGAAGATGGCCCAATGGTCATATCATCTCTGAACAGAAAATAACTAGACCTTCCAGGCCTCAGGACCCTGGTACTGCATACACTGTCTGCAATTATTTCTAGAATGCCAAACCTCAGGAAGTAACACCCACCACAGCTCTCACTGGTAGATTCGCAATGCATTTTAAAGCTTCAAGAAAAACTGGGGCAATAGCTCAGGGGACAGCATGCTTTCTTGGCATGCACAAAGCCTTAGGTCTTAACCCTAGTATGACATACACTACACACACACACACACACACACACACACACACACACACACACGGTGTCATAGGAGATTCTACAGGGAATGAAGATGTTTATTCCAAAGTTTCTCACACTTAGTCTACCAGAAACGTCTGGTCCAGTCTCACCTTTGCACATCACCCTTACAAAGTTTTCTCAAACTGATTCTAAAGGATAGATAAGCAATCAGATTAAATAACCATTCATTGATTAAAGACATTGTAAAGAAAATATCCTTCCCAAACCCAGACTGCAGACTCAGATGAGCCACTATGCACAACTCCGTGGACCGGGGCTTCTCAGAGGGAGGTTGTGAGCGTGGAGCCCACTGCAGTCACTTTGAGGAGTTGTATGACTCCATCCTTGTTTGGACGTTTCTAACTTTGAGGATAATAAACATATAGACCATATCTGCCCTATATCTAAAGCCAATCAATAAATGAATCAATTATCAGTAAGTTAATGAGTACACTAATTGAGATTATGAAATGTTCATATGTATATATTTGTAATATGCATCTCAGGAATCCACACATTGTAGAACTTAGGTTTAATAAATAGAATAACAGGTATTTTAAATTAATGTATATGAAATTCAGTTAATGATTAACACTATTACTCATTTGTTTTAAGATTTTATCTTTTAATGATATACGTAGGGGGTTGCATGTGAATGCAGGTGCCTAAAAAGGTTAGTAGAGAGCATCAGGTCCCCTGGAACAGGAGTTACAGGAGGCTATGGGCCACCTGATATAGATGCTGAGGACAGAACACAGATCCTCTGCAAGAGGAGTACATACATGCCCTTAACCACTGAGCCTGCTGCCCTACACCCACAAATAAGTGTAATCACCATCTTTCATCAGAGAAACTTCTCTTTTCAACAGAGGCCATAACAGAAAACCACAGCCAGTCAAAATGCAGAGTTGTGGAGCCCAGACCCTAATGATGTATCTACAACAGACCTCCTTTACCTGACTGTGGAGGGGGAAGAAAGATTTAAGAGACAGAGACCGGGGAACAGGAAGTTTGCTCTGAGATAGTGTCTCCTAGGAGTGTCAGACGCTACACCCGTCAAGTCTCATCAATATGACTGCTTAAACATAGGATGAACAAGGATGGCCCCAGTGCACATGTTAGCATGAATAGAGTGCTGGGAGACGCTCATGAGGCCTCAAACAAGAACAACAGCAACTAAGGATGCTGAGAGGAGGAAAAATAGTCTTCCCATACCAAACGCTCAGCCTGAAAACATACATACAAGCAATATTGTACAGACTAAGCAGCTTATGTTTCTGTGTTTAGGGATGTCTGTGTGGGTGGGAGGGTGGGTGTGTAAATATCGTGTGACAACAATTTTTTAAACAGGCCATACATTTGTAAGAAGGAAAGGGGGATGGAATAATTACATTATGATCTTTTAAAAAATATAAAAATACTTAAGAATAAGTCCTGATTCAATTGTTTCTGAGGATTAGCATGATCCAAAACGATAAAAATTTAGCAGATCTTGAGAACTTGATCCAAAACAGAGGTTAAAGAAAAACAGGGCACTTATAAATCTCTTGAATCATTTTTTAGCAAAATTGATTCTTATGCCCTAGCTTCCTTTGATCATTGATGAATTGCTTTTTTAATACAAACAGAAGCCGTTTCAGTGGCATACAGTAAAGCCATTCTAGAAAATGAAGACCAGTTATTTTTAAAAAGAAAACAAACTTATAGTTATCCAACATATTTCAGTCTCGATCCTGTCGAGCTCCTATAGCGTTCCCTTCACTACAATGTACAGTTCTGCGAAGCATTCAGAGTCTAGTGTGATGCCTATAGAAATGACCTCAGGTGGTGTCGTTGGGAAGAACTGTGTGGGGGAAATATTTCTGCAAAGATGGGTTAGCCTCGCCTCCCTCTTTAATCCCTTTATCTTCCAGCCAAATTAGCATGAGGGAACCTCTGGTGAATCCTGCTCTAAACTGGTCAGGCATCCTATCTGAGGACCTCAGAACGTCCCAAGCAAACCTTTGATTTCACTTCCCACATGGTATCATAGTTATCTCTTTATTGTTCATCTGTGGGAGCTCTAAATTGTGGATAAACGAGTTACTAAACATACGGCCAAACTCTCAGACGTGATATTAACATGCCATTCCCTCGACTGGGAAAGATAAAGGAACTCAGAGATGACAACTTTTTGGAAGAATGCAACAGCTTTTCAGAAAGGACATGGAAATGATGGGGTTTTGGAAAATGGTTCTTTTCTATTTTTAAAAGTACGTGTATGTTATGGCCATTTATTTTTCCAGAATGGTTTATATTATTTATAATTGAAGTTGAATACATGAGTTGGATAATATTCTTCATGTTTCAGAAAAGATTCTTAACAGTTGATAAAGAACAGTTGGATGTACGAAATAACTTCTACTGTTCTCCTAAACCGTAGAATAATTATGAGTAAGAGCAATTAATTGATTTTTTTCAAGAGAGCTAGAACATGGGATTTTTTTTGGTTTTTATTTTTATTTTTATTTTTGATACTTTAATTACATTTCAAATGTTTCCCCCTTTCCAGATCTCCCCTTTGGAAACCCCCTATTCTCTCCCCCTGCCTCTAGGAGGGTATTCCCCCACCCACCCACCCACTCTTGTCTTCCCTCCTTGGCATTCTCCTATACTGGGGGATCTAACACCCTCAGGCCCAAGGTCCTCTCCTCCCCCTGATGGCCAATAAGGCCCTCCTCTGCCACATATGTGGCCCAAACCATGGGTCCCTCTATGTGTATTCTTTGGTTGGTGATCCAGTCTCCGGAAGCATCGAGGGGTCAGGCCAGTTGACACTGTTGCTGCCTCCCTGGGGCTGCAAACTCCCTCAGCTCCTTCAGTGCCTTCTCCAAGACCTCCATCTGGGACCTCGCACTCAGCCCTACGGTTGCTGTGAAGTAACTCTTGGGTAGTCTGAACTTTTGGGCTAATAACCACTTATCAGTGTGTACATACTGTGTCCATTCTTTTGTGACTGCGTTACCTCGCTCAGGATGATATTTTCTAGTTCCATCCATTTGCCTGAGAATTTCATGAAGTCATTGTTTTTAATAGCTGAGTAGTATTCCATTGTGTAAATGTACCACATTTTCTGTATCCATTCCTCTGTGGAGGGACATCTGGGTTGTTTCCAGCTTCTGGCTATTATAAATATGGCTGCTATGAACATAGTGGAGCATGTATCTTTATTACACATTGGAGCATCTTCTGGGTGTATGCCCAGGAGTGGTATAGCTGGGTCCTCAGGTAGTATTATGTCCATTTTTCTGAGGATCCGCCAAACTGATTTCCAGAGTGGTTGTACCAGCTTGCAATCCCACCAGCAATGGAAGAGTGTTCCTCTTTCTCCACATCCTTGCCAGCATCTGCTGTCACCTGAGTTTTTGATCTTAGCCATTCTGACTGAGATGGAATCTCAGGGTTGTTTTGATTAACATTTCCCTGATGACTAAGGATGTTGAACATTTCTTTAGGTGCTTCTCAGCCATTCGAGTTTCCTCAGTTGAGAATCCTCTGTTTAGCTTTCTTCCCCAAGGCTGGAGAGATGGCTTAGTGGTTAAGAGCACTGACTGCTCTTTCAGAAGTCCTGAGTACAATTCCTAGCTTGGTGTTTTTATGGGACTCCTAACAGTGGGGTGTGTCTCTGATTCTTTTGCCTGAGACTCTTTTCCTCCTTTTAGATTGCCTTGTCCAGTCTCCATGTGAGGGCTTTTGCCTTGTCTTATTGTATCTTGTTTTGCTGTGTTGGGTCGTCATCTCTCAGAGGCCTGCTCTGAAGGGAAACAGAGAGAGAGTAGATCCGGAGGAGAGGGGAGTTGGAAAGAGAGGAGGGAGAAGAAACCGTGGCTGGGATGAGAGAAGATTGTATTTTCCATAACATCTCCATAAAAATGTAATTACTCAATTAAAAAAATCAAACACCAGAAAACTAAGTCATCCAATCAGTTAAGTGAGCAAATGAAATGAAGAAACAGTTCACAAAAGATGAAGGGCAAATAAATGGCCAGTGGATACTGGGGGAAAAAAAGACTCAACATCCTTCACCATCAGGATGTGAAAATCAAAGCTACAATGATAATCTACCTACTCCTGTCAGAATAGCTATCTTGGAGGAAGAAAAAACACAGAAGCAAATGCTGGGGAGATAGGGAGTGGGTAGGGGGTTCGCTCCTTACTGTGAGATTACCCAGCTGTACTACTCCAAAGCAACCTGATTCAGCACAGCACAGAGATCCTGGCTCAATCTGTGCTTACTGCATAAAGACAGGATCACAAGAGACAGGTTCTAAACTCAGCTTCAACAGATGAATGGCTTTTTAAAAGGTGATATATAAACACAAGCAAGTTTATTCCATCACAGGTAAGAACAAAATCGCGTCATTTCCAGCCAAATGGATGAAACTGGTGATCACCACACTGAGCAAAATAAGCCAGCTCCAGAAACACAAACACCCTGTTTTCTCATATATCAGAACCTAGGAAAAGCTAAATACACTTGTATGGAGAGAGAGAGAGAGAGAGAGAGAGAGAGAGAGAGAGAGAAGAGAAGAGAAGAGAAGAGAAGAGAAGAGAAGAGAAATGGAAATGAATATGGTCAAAATAGGTGACACTCCTGTACAAAAATGTCGCTATGAATTCTACCACATTGTAAAACAAATACACACCAGTACAAATTCTTTACAGTAAATAACTTTGCTTTAACTTTCCTGGCTTGCCAACGTGTAGCACTTAGCTTAGTGTCCCCTCAGCACATGGAGACCTTTTCCATTACTTTAACTTTCTCAGGAGGAGGAAACATGGAATCATTCTAATCCCTCTTCAAAGTGACAGTCTCCCGGTCCTCTCCTCCTAGTCATTGTGAAGAGGCCCATTTAGTCAGATGGGAAATAAAAACATCTATAAACCTGGTCAGCTTGGGGAGGATCACCAACCTTGGCCCCTGGAGATCACAGGAAGCAGAGATGGAGGCTCATCTTTCTTGGTGATGGAATATCCTTCTCAGAGCTCTCTCTCCCTTCTCAAATTCCACTAAGGAATGGTTCTCAGCCTTCCTAGTGCTGCAACCCTTTACTACATTTCCTCATGTTGTGGTGACCCCCAACCTTATTTCCATTGCTACTTCATAACTGTAAATTTGCTACTGTTGTGAGTTGTTAGGCAAATAGCTGTGTTTTCTGACTGTCTTGGCAGCCCTTGTGAAAGGGTCATTGGAACCCTACAAAGGGGGGGTGGCAATCCACAGGCAGAAAACAGCTGCACTGAGGCATGCTGGGAATGGAGCTCCGCACTGTTACCAGAGCCGTGGATCTTTCCAAGAGCTCTATGTCATTGGAGTTACGGAAACAAAACTAAACAGATTTCGAGCCACGTCACAGACCTCCTCCTCCTCCTCCTCCTCCTCTAACTGGAATGTTATCAATACCGTTTCCTGATGTCTCACCAAAAATCAAAACAAAAAACAAAAACATGAGTCTCTGTAACGTCTTCTTTACCAACATTGTGCTTTGGAGTTTACCCAGCCTCACATGAGGGCAAGGACCAGGACAAAAGTATCCAAATGTATCCGAATGAAAGTGGATAAAAGTATCAAGAGAGGGAAGCATCAAGAGAGGGAGGTCGGGGGCTGGCTGCCTTCAGGAGAAGCTGAACGGATGGTAGTGGATGACTAAGCATGGATTCCACCATACATGTCACAAACCCTTGACTTGAATGCGACAACTTGATGCAAGAACACGGTGCTCTCAGGAAGCAGAGTGGACCAGCCTGTGGCAGAACTGTGCCATTTTCAAGGAAGGGGTGGAGGAGACACTACAGCAGAAGAGCTAGCCGAGGTTACCCCAGCAATCTGGTGCTGGTGATTCCTTACTAGGCCTGAGATACACGGCAGGAAATCATAAAATGACTATTCCAGGTCTCACAGTACTTTGTGGTGTTCATCCTCTGCACAGATGAAAGTGAGGTTCATAATACTGGAAGGTAAAGCCTGGGAGCCAAATGAAAGCATTCCAAGAAACGGAGTAGAGCTTGTGTTGTCCTACTTTTGTGGCTGCATTAACAGAACTAAGAGGTAAGTTTAAATTGGGTATTCTATATCATTAAAACACCCACACACGAATTTGTTTTGCATAACAATTGTGTAACCCTTCAGAGGAAACAGAAACAGAAGCTAATAGCCTCACCAGCATGATTAAAATTAGTGAAACACACATTAGTACCTTCACGCAGTCACACACGCTTGCTTTAAATCTTTGGATTGGGAAATGCTATAACTTAAATATTCAATCATTTTAATATTTTCTGTGAATTACATATGCACTGTGGCTGTGTTTGCTGATGCTGTAAACAAAAGATACTGTTGAAAAACACATGCTGTAATAATTAAAATGTTATTATGCTGACACCATCTTTCTTCTAGGGTCTTGTAACATCTGTATTGACTGTGATAAGCATTGATTATCTGGAGTGATGTAAATATTTGGGGAGTTAATGACGATCAGGAATTCAGGGGTTGCTAAGACAGCAAAGATAAATCACAGGAAATCCAGATCAAAGGGGGATTGTGAATTAGCTTGTTTTTATAGTTAATGACTCACAATAAAGTGCACAGACACGTTTTTCCTCCAATGAAATGCACAAGGAAATGCCATAAAGCAGCAGCCCGCCCCGCGTGGCATTTTCTGTACATCTGTCGAATTTCCATATGTGGAGAGGAGGATGTCGACATGGAACAGCACAAAGACTGAATTGATCCAATCCATCAAGTACTTAGCATGCACTTTCAAAATCATTACAAAGTTCTTTGAATTATTAAGACCTTTTTTCAAAAGAAAAAAAAAAAGCCCCCAACTTATAAATCTTGCATTTCCTGAATGGTTAATTTAAGGATGCTAAGGTCAGCAGTAATACAGTTCCAGGGAAGATTCTGATATTTCCCTTCAAATATGGCCTGATGCTGAGCTACACACACGTATCACATATCACACACACATATCAGGGGCCAAAAAAATGGGTAAAGGTGCCTGCTGCCAAGCGTGATAACCTCAGTTCAAGCAAGGCCAGAGTCCACATAATGGAAGGAGAGAACCAACTCCCACAAAATCTCTCCTGACCTTCACACATAGGCTGTGGCCTGAGTCCATCTATGTACATGCTTGCACATGCATGCATACACACCATAAATAAACTTAAATGTAATGAAAAGTTTTAATGTCACTCAGCATCAGCAAGTAGACATAATATACTCACTGTGAGCTTTCCATGAGTAAACATAGACTAACATGCTGCACTGGGTTCTTCCCAACTCATCAGAATAAATACAGAAATAACTGCAAGTCTATTCCTCACATGGACACATACTGGTGCAAAGAAACACTGAGAAATAAAAATCCTTAATAAAGCCCCCTTTGACATCCTGTCCAGCTTCACCACTTGCCACTGAGATTCTCATAGAATCACTTCAGGTCTATCACTCCTGGCCCTCATGAGGAACCATGTGACTCTGACACCCTTCCTCTTCCTGCCTTCTGACTTATCTGCTCCCGAGGGATCAGAATAGGACATTGTCTTCTTGACCTCTGGAAAGTAGTTTTCTGCCTCTGCCTTGGGCCTGGTGCTATTTAAAAGTACTTTTTCAGCATCTTGAGTGTATCTCCACCAGAATGTTCACTTCAGAATGTGCAAATGGCCATTGCTTGTCCATTTCTCTACAGTATCCTTAATGTATCTTTATAATTCCATAGTGTAGTTTGTAACATTCACCACGCACGTAATCAGTGAAGGAAAAGCATACATCAATGGACTCTCATCCTTGTGATATAACTGACTGTGAGTGAGCAAGACCCAGTAAGAGGTGTCCCATATTCCAGAATGTTCTACACAGATTTTTTTTTTCTCAGAGAAAATCTAAAATCTGTGAGCTTTGGGGGTCAAGCGAGGAGTCAAGAGGAAAAACTAAAATAGGTTTATAGTTATTCTCAAGAAGAAAACCTGATAGCTACCCTAATATAAACTAGTGAAGTGCTTTCCAAGTTTACGTCGGAGGTGGGTTCTGGAAGGAACCTGAGGAAGGAACTTGTTGGGGAGGGGAAGAAATCTGTCCACAATATGTCCTATGGATGTTCACAGCAGTATTATTTATAATAGCCAGAAATTGGAAACATCCCACTGTTCCTGACAGGAAAATGGCTAAATATTCTGTGGCATCTTCGTGAAGTAAATTAGATAAAGAAAATATAAATCCTATCTCCATGAGCCAAGCTTGCATAAGAGAGTGCTATGTTCATGCAGCTCAGGAATAACCCACACACTCTATAGTGAAGAGGAAAATCCCAGCAGCACTTGGCAGTTCTGGAGTAGGATGCAAGGAGACCTCTGGAGTGACAGCCCTACACAGTATGTATTTGTCAAGATGATACATGTAGTGTCGGAGGAGATGGCTCAGCTGGCAGACCAAACTTAGGTCTAGTGGGGACCTAAGTTTGGAACCCCAGGATCCACATAAAAAGCCAGGTACAGTGGTACACACCTGTAACTCTAGCACTGGGGATCAGAAACAGAAAGACCCTTAAAGCTCCTTGGCCGGCCAGTCTAGTGGAATTGATGAGATTCGGGTTCAGTGAGAGACCCTGACACAAAACAATAAAGATGATGAGCAATACAAAAAAGGACACTTACTGTTTACCTCTGGCCAATACACACACACACACACACACACACACACACACACACGCATATACACACACATACACACCTACACACACACAAATGCACACACATGCACATAACATACACTTACCAGCAAGTAACACACAACACAAAAATATACAAATATATGTACATTTGATAGCTGTGCAGCTCACTGCATGTATAAATACCTTAAAATCACAAATAAATACTGAATTTTAATAACTTCTCACTTGGACTGTTTAGGTATGAAGCAGGCTGATGCTTTTTACTTAGTTTGAACTGCATTTAAGCAAGACAGGTAGATGGGTCCTGTGGCGGACACAGGATAAACCACTTGAAGTGACGTGTTAGCTGCAGGCTCATCCCGGCAGGCATATGGGCAGGTTCGGAGGAACTCCTCCAACTTTGCTCCTGACATTTTCATACAATAATGAGAACAAACTATATTCTGAATCTCCCACTCCAGGGTCCCCGGAGGGCAGCTGAGCAAAGACCAAGCCTCTCAAGGTCGTTAATCTTTCCAACTGACTCTATGAAGTCTGTGCTAATATTTAGGCCTTAAAAGAACATGGCTCCATGTAATAAAGTTTTGAGAATCCACAACCTTCTCTCAATGATTTTTTTCTCAACCATCATGAAGTGATGCCTGAAATGTTGACAAATCAATAATTTGTTTGAAATCTAAAAATAACAAAGCAGAGCTTTCTGGTAGCTATTTGAGTGTGCTTTACAGAGAATATGCCAGCCGGAGATCAGAAAATCAGAGGACAGTGTTTCCCCCCCAGGAAAAGAGGGAGTGTGGAGTGATTGACTATCTTGCCGCTCTCAGCTGTGTTGAAAGGATCCAAGAGACAAAACCACAAGAGACAGTATTTCCCCAAAGTTGCAAACAAGCTATTTCACCACTTTGGGTGTAAATAAAGAGGGAGACTACCTAGTATCAGTAGTGATTTGAAAAAAGATTTGCAATGAGATACCCAGCCAAGTTTGAATTTTGGATAAATAGTAAGTATGTCCCTGCAATAGCCTGGTACAAACTGGTG
Organism: Rhynchomys soricoides; assembly: GCA_019843965.1. Lineage (NCBI taxonomy): Eukaryota > Metazoa > Chordata > Mammalia > Rodentia > Muridae > Rhynchomys > Rhynchomys soricoides. Next base: position 4,532,459 of record JADRCH010000079.1, on the reverse strand, counting down.
ACAGTCACCGTCTGTCCCATCCAAATATAAGCTGGCATCCTACGTTGTTAGCTCTTGCTTACTTGCTTGCCTGCCTGCCTGTCTGTTGCTGTGCCTAAATGAAGATGCTATCCCAGGGGGATGCAAACATGACAGCTTCAGTTCAAACTCACTGCTACCTTGGTGACTGAGAAACCATGGCTACTTTTTGAGAAGCATTCGTCTGAAAAGGACTGCAGTGCATAGGGATGGGATTTTCACATCATGGGCCATTCTGATCAACGATTCTTGCCTGTTTTAGATCTATGTGTGATTCTCCCAAGTCTTCATGGTTTATCACTGTGAGCAGTCGAGAGCCTGGGTGTTTCTATACACTATGCAGACAGTGAGGACAGAGGCTTCCTCAGATACTGAACTGAAGGCAGTGGTCTCTGGGTAACACTTTGCATGTGATTCCTCAGGATGATTTGGATCAATGCATCCATGTCATACAAGTCAGACAAGAAGAGCTTTAACTGAGCCTAGTTCCAACCAAATGTTTCCACCCCCACTTAACACAGGGACAAGGAGATGCTTCGTACATGTGTAAGATACAAGTGGGCTAGGATCTGGAAGCTGTCATTAAAGCTGAGAACTCCTGTGTTCTATTTTGTAATCTTATGTGAAACGGCCAGTGTTTTTAAAATGAGATCCTGAGAACGGATGCTGACTGAATCCGTTTCTCAGAAAAGGGAGTCAGAAGCAGAGACAGCAGAAATCTCTCTGCTTGAGCCTTCAGCTCCTGGCTGGAGAACGGTTACTATTTCCCATTTCAAAGTTGAGACTTAACATTAGGTCTGGTATAGGGAAGCCCCTGGGTAGTAACCAGGCCCAGAGGGGCTTGTTTTTGGCTCATCCTCATAAACAGATCATTGTAAAGGAACTTTGAAAAATTGAGAGCTACAAGAAATTTCTTCAAAGTTTGCTCCAGCAGTCTTCCAGGCTCTGTCTAGTACACAGCCGCAGGGGCCCAAGGGGGATTCTGAATCAGGGATGCTTGGCATTTTCTACCAGAGTTTCAGATCTTAACTACACACAAGCTCAAGTCATGCCTATGGAAAGAAACCTGTCTACCTAAGTGCAATTTCATGTTTCTACACACATCTTCCTTCATATTTCCTACAAACATGTTAAATCCATTTGCCCGTTTCTTTATAACACAGGGTCTGGGGCTGTTTTACTTTCTCAGTGATAGCTCATTCCATTCAGTCAGCTATGTGATTTTGTAACACTGTGCTGTAACTTCTCTTGCTATACGCAGCTTTTTCTGTGATTATTTTAACAGTTTGTGCCAGGCAGTGGCACCGGGATTAATTGTGTCTTCCATCATTATCTTGTCCTTGTTTTGTTTTTTCAGACTTGTGGGCTCTGAAATTTTTCATAACAGCTAGGGGACTAAAAAGACATCTTCTTTACAGTAGCACAAACTACTGCTCTGTAGACCCAACAATGGATGTTTATTGCGCTTTACAAAACTAATTACCTTCAGATCGCTGGCTTTATTCAAAGAGATTGCGCCTCATCCAAAGCCGCCCATGGACCTTTACAGAGTTCTTACAATGCAGCACTTTATGGAGAATGATTGTAGCATTTCCTCAGGGATACCGAAAAGAAAAGGTGATGGATTCATATTAAATTAAAAAAATAATAAAACCTTTAGGTTTTGATGTAACAGGAAGGTTTAGTAGCTGCATAGACTCTGAGTTGAAAGCCTGCTACTGGAAGACTTAATTTAGTCTCGGTAAGTCCTGGCCTCGCTCCAGCACACGAGTATGTGGCTGCACCAGGTTAATACATATCAGCCGAGCTCTGGTTTACGATGACCCATTTGCTTAGACATAATAGGACTTAAATGTATTCCCTTACCCTTGGCATCAACAGAAGAGATAAAACATTTCAGTGTCTCTCCACGTTATTCAAACACGTATTCCATACAAAAGGAAATTAAGCGATTTGTTTCAAACTTTTATTTTACATATGAAAATCACCTAGAGAGAAAGCATTAGAAACTTAGACTGTTGGATATTATACAAAGAGCTTCATTTGTGTTTTATATTTTTTTATTCTTGCAGTGTTTCTATGAGATATTTCTATCCGCCTCATTCTATAGATAAGTGAACTGAAAGATTTAAGTCATTTTTTAAAAAAAATTCTAGGGTAAATGGCATAACCAGAATGCAGACTTACAACTTCAAAACCTGCAAAGCAAGAGCCTAATTTTTTATTTTACACTATTATATTCAATAGCATTACAAAAGTGATATATTTGATATTATTTGATATAACTTTACAACTGTGTTTTATTTCTAGCCCACGGAAATACAATATATACTAAAATATACCTCAGTCTCCTTGGAAGCCTAAAAGTCCTTTGATTTTAGTACTTTACTTATTTATTTATTTATTTATTTATTTATTTTTGGTTTTTCGAGACAGGGTTTCTCTGTGTAGCCCTGGCTGTCCTGGAACTCACCAGGCTGGCCTCGAGCTCAGAAATCTGCCTGCCTCTGCCTCCCAAGTGCTGGGATTAAAGGCGTGCGCCACCTTAAAGTATTAAAAGGCTGATTTTAATACTTTAGCACAGTGCTTCTCAACCTGAGAATTGTGATCCCTTCAGGGAAGTCAAACAACCCTTTAGGGATTGCCTATGATCATCAGAAAACACAGATATTTACATTACAATTCATAACAGTAGCAAAATTAAAGTTATGAAATAGCAACAAAAACAATTTTATGGTTGGGGGTCAGCACAACATGAGAAACTGTATTAAGCATTAGAAAGGTTGAGAATCACTGTCCTTGCCAAAAAAAAAAAAAATTAATTTACAAGTAATCCACCTCACTTTAAAATTTTTCCCGGGCTAGAGAGATAGCTCCCTTAGCTTATCACACAAGCATGGGAACCTGAGTTCAGTCCCTGGAACCCATATAAAAAGCAGTGAATAGTGGTGTGGCAGACAGGGACAGGAGGTCCTGAGGCTCACGGGCCAACCAGCATAGCTTAAATGGTAAGTTCCAGGTCCCAGGAAAGACACTGCCTCAGAATAACAAGGTGGATGGCTGCTCTAAGGGGCAACGCCCAAGGTTATTCTCCAACCTCCACATGTACACACGTGCACCTACAACATACACACTGACCACCACTTACCGTATTATGAGTCAAAATAAATTCTGCCATAGGCTTAGTAGTTTAGAACATGTCTTAAGGTAATATCTACATGATACAATATTACCAAATGATCGATACAAATGACGGAGACGCCTGAAAAGGCGGCTCTCCGAGGGAAAGCATCATTAAAGCTTGTCAGCTTGCACTAACTTTTCTAACCTGTCAATGAAATCTTTTGACATCAAGATGGTAATATAGTTTGGGCGTGAAATGTCTCCAACAGGCTCATACACTTGGCCCCCAGTTAGCAGAGACCAACTGTTAATGAGGCTTTGAAAACTTAGGCTTTTAACCCCTGACTGGAAGAAGTAGATCCTGAAGTTCAGCTTCCAGGCCCAGCCTCTCTGTGTACTGATTCGCGATGATGTAAGCAAGCAGCCTCACGCGCCTGCTGACTCGGCGTGAAGCTATTCCAGCCACCATGCCTTCTCTTCATGATGAGTGATTCCTCCAAACTGATCCAAAATAAGTCCTTCCTCCCTTAGATTTCTCATATGAGATATGTTGTCATAGCAACGACGAAAGGAACCGAAGGGACCTCTTAGAATGGTTCCAGCAGTTACCACTCAGATATGTTCATGTAAGGATTTAACAGAAACTGGTTTTCAGATCTCTGGAATCACACCCCAAATTTCCTTACATAGTTTGGACCACTGACTCTTCCTTCCCTTTGTCATCCCCAACAGAAACTGAGCTCTACCTCTCAGTCGGTTTGTGATAAACCATTTCGAAGTTATTTGAAGGTGAAATTACACAAATTTTTCTGGTGTCCCCACTCTTAAGTTCTCCCCATTACAAGCTTCTGCAGGCTTTTCTCTTTCTTTAGCACTCCGCATGCAGCTGTCCTGGGCGAATTCACCCCAGCCACTTCACTAGCGTAGCTGATTGGCACAGTAAACGAACTTGCAATGTACTTGTTCATCTTGGGCAATCCATGTATTGAGGAGGGATTTAGGCACTCTGGTTCCAAATAAGAAAATGTGGGGGGTTTAAGAATCTTGAAATCTTAGCTGGGCCATGGTGGCGCACGCCTTTATTCCCAGCACTTGGGAGGCAGAGGCAGGCGGATTTCTGAGCTTGAGGCCATCCTGGTCTACAGAGTGAGTTCCGGAACAGCCAGGGCTACACAGAGAAACCCTGTTTCGAAAAAACCAAAACCAAAATAAATAAATAAATAATCTTGAAATCTTCAAATCTCTTACCCACATTTTACATTATTCCTGATGGGATCTATCTACTTATATGCAAGCTGAGTTCGTACCTATCACCACCACCATTAAAATTATACAAGAGGGAAAAAAAGCTTTTGCCTTCACTATCTCAACTAAAACTCAAAATCAAGGGAATTTACACAAAGTGTAAGTATTCCTTAATCAGCCTGCATTCTCGAAGTAAGAAGCCTGCTAACAATAAAAGCAAAGTTAATGAATCCCAGGGCAATGCTCTTCAGCCCTGAACAGGTGTCAGGAAAGCATGGTGCCCTCTATGTATAGTTTACATTCCTACTGTGAACTTATGAGGACTAGACACAGTCTTGCAGGTGCTCCTTCCCAAGAGAGGGCATTTCCACTGAAAGGTGATTGTGTGTGTGTGTGTGTGTGTGTGTGTGTGTGTGTGTATGTGTGTATCAAATGCAAGAGATAAAATATGAGTTTAAGTGAGAAGAGAGATGCTAATTTAATCCTATTGCCCTTTATTTGTATTGAATTTTTTCATACGGTACATTCCGCTCGTGCTTCTCCCCCCACCCACCTCCTCCCAGATGCTACACATCTCCACCCAACAGAACCCATGTCCTTTCTTTCTCTAGCTCTTTAAAAAAAGAAAAGAAAAGAAAAACATGAAAAAATTACAGCAACAAAATAGGAAACACATACAAAATCAGAAACCAAAATATACAAGCAAAGGACCAATAAGACAAAGAATAAAAGAGAAAAAGAAAAGCCCAAACAACACTGTATGAGACAGAAAGTCTACAAAAATACCATTGAGTTCATTTTGTGTTGCCCAGCTACTCCTAGCCATGGATCCTACCCTGAAGCGTGGGTAATATTCCCATTGTAGAATATTCGTATCCGCCGTTGGAGAGAACTAATGTTTTCTTGGCAAGTGGGTATCAATTGCAGATGGTTTCTTGGTTTAGGGTGAGGGGCCCATGTCTACTTAACCCTCTCAGCACTGGGACCTCTTCTGGCTTTGACCTATGCAGGCCTTGAGCATGCTGCCAGGTCTCTATGGGTTCATCTATGCATCTGTCCTGTCTTGTCTAGAAGATATTGCTTCATTGAAGTCCTTCATCCTTCATCCCTTCTGGCTCTTATAATCTTTCTGTCTCCTTGCTTCCTCTTCTCCTGAGCCTTGAGAGGAGGAATTTGATGAAGATATCTCATTTAGGATTGAGCACTCCATAGTCTCTCACTCTCTGCACACTGTCCAGTTGTGGGTCTCTGTGTTAGTTCCCATCTACTGCAACAGGAAACTTCTCTGATGTGGCTGAGCAAGGCACTGATCTGACTCCTGGTGTGGGGACTCCCTGTTAGACAGTATGCACATCAGCAGGTGATACAGGGAATGGAGATGGGTTAGAAAGGAAGCCCAAGAGGGTCCAATGACATTAATATATGAGTGCAGAGAAGAGCATTGGGTGTTGGAAAGATGGCTCCGCAGTGAAGATCACAGGCTGCTCTTGCAGAGAACCTAGATTTGATTACAGGCATCCACATGGCTGATGCCCTCTTCTGGCCACCATGGGCATCAGAAATACACATGGTGCATAGACATAAACGCAAGCATATTTTTTAAGAGCTTTTCTATGTATTTCTAAATGGACAGCAATAACTAGCAAAGTACTCTAATACATTCATCCCAGCAGACATATTTAAAGGAACACAGAGCAATTTCCTTTCATTTCAAAGTAATCAACTATCAGACCCACCCTTCAACATACGGCTCTGGAACTATGCTATTTAAGAGCAAGCTGTGTTCAGAGCCCCTCACCTCTTCCTTTGCAACTTCCCTTTGCTCCCCTTAAAAAGAACGGCCTACTTCCTGCCTCTTCCAAGTCTTACTGTGCTGCATTCCCATAAGGTATAAAATCTTGAGGTGGCAGAGGGACAGTCTGCGATACGGTGTCTAGTGCATTGATTAATCAAGGCATGGCTTTGCCTCTCAGTTGTGAATCTGGTGTGTTTTCAAGGTGGCGAAGAGTACTATAATGAACTCTGGAGGCTCAGGTTGCATCTAGGGTAGAAGGAACATGGGCCAGGGATACATTTCTGAAGTCACATACTTAGCTTCGGAGACCAAGCACTTTCTCTTTCCCCTCCCTGCTGTCCCCAGCATGTTCCCAGCCCTTGCTCCGGCCATCTATTTCCTCCTCCCTTGTGCATATTTACTTGAAATGAACTCAACAAGATGTAGTGGCTCCAATGTGACAGCTGCTCTGAGAGCCCTCTTCAATGCGCTCTTTGAAAGCACAGCACTTCTCTTCCTTTGATGGTGATTTTTTTTCTCTACAATCTTGGCTTATCTAGCAAATCTGATATTTATTCACAACACATGAGCTAATTGGAGGAGAAAACGTACATTCTCGTCTTCTAAAAAGGCGCAACTGAAATAAAGTTTTACGTTCCTCATCTACTAATTGCCAAAAACAAATTGTCGAAAAGTCTATGAGACATGCTTGTATTTTTGTTTTGATCAAACTTACACCAACAACAGTTTCCTCTATCCCAAGATTTTCACCACTACTTTCTGAAGTATTGCTATTTTCATAAATCCAAGCAGACTACCCAGGTCCCATCTCCACCAGGCAAATCCTGGGATCCCACAGGCCACTCCAGCCAGGGAAGCAGGTAGCCTAGCTTCAGATCTTCACTCTCCCTCCTCTCCATATTCAATCTCCCAGTCTCATCCCCAGCTATATAGCAGACTACCTGTTCTGGCCTCTGCTGACTTCTGCCTCCATTCCCAGGGAGCTAAGCTGATCTCCAGATCTCAATGTTCTCCTTAGAATCCCTATCACAGGTCATCTTTATTCATATACCTTAGCTCCCAATACCGAGAAACACATTTTATTTGGAACCCTTAGTAGCCACAGCTATCAGGGCCCCAGAATAATTTCCTACCAGGTAATATACAGCTACCACACTCTCCTAAGGAACAAACACCCAACCAACAAAGACCAGACCAGATATCAGCATCTAGAATCACAGTCTTCCCAAACCCAGATGCCTATATATCATCATAGACACACGATCAACAACAGCAGGACAGTATGTCCCCACTAGAGCCCAGCAACCCCAATTGCAGCAGCCCCAGCATAGCTGAAACACAAGAAAAGGACTTTTAAAGGTCTTTGTAAGCATAATAAAGGTCCTTAAACAAGATATTAATAAATCCCTTTTAAAGGAGGGGGGGGATCTGGAAATTAAAAATGTAAAACTCAAACAGGAACCTTAGAGACAAGCTTCACCATCATAGTACAAGAGATGGAAGAGAAAATCCAGGCATTGAAGGCACAATAGAAGAAATGGATATACTGGTTCAAGAAAAAATTAAATCTAAAACTTCCCTGGCACAAATCATCCAAGATAAATCTGCAACACTATGAAAAGATGAAATCTAAGAGTAATAGGAATAGAGGAAGGAGAAGAAACCCATGTAAAAATTACAGACAATAGTTTCAACAAAATCATAGAAGAAAATTTCCCTAGAGAAGGAGATGCCTGTCAATATAAAAAAAAGCCTATGGAATTCCAAATAGACTGGACAAAAAAGAAGGTCCCCTCTGTATAATAATCAAAATACTAAGTGCACAGAACACAGAAAGAATGTTTATTAAAAACTTCAAGGGAAAAGGCCAAGTAACACACAAAGGTGTCATTAGAATAACACCTGACTTCACAACAAAGATTCTAAAGGACCTGGACAGAAATTCTATACTCTTAAGAGACCATAAATGCCAGCCCACACTACTATATCCAGCAAAACTTTCAATCACTATAGATGGAAAACTAAGATATTCCATGATAAAAAACAAATGTAAGCAATATCTATCTACAAATTAATCTACAGAAGACACTAAAAGGAAAACCTAACCTAACCACACCCACATCCAAGAAAACACAAGAAATAAATAGTCCCAGACAACAAATCAAAAGAGAAGAAACACACACACAAACACACACACATGCACACAAACTACCACCACCACCACATCAACAACAACAACAACAAAGCAACAGGAATCAACAATCTTTGGTCATTTATATCTCTCAACATATATCCCTAATTCCCCAATGAAAAGTCACATACTAGAAGAACGGATGCAAAAACAGGATCCATCCTTCTACTGCATCCAAGAAATACAACTTAATGTCAAAGAAAGATATTAAGACTAAAAAGATAGAAAAATATATTTCAAGCAAATGGACCTAAGAAGCAAGCCAGTGTAGCTATTTTAATAAGTGTCAAAATAGACTCTAAACCAAAATCAATCAGAAGGGATAGAAAAGAGCACTACCTACTCATCAAAGGAAAAAACCACCAAGAGGACTTTACAATGCTTCACATTGATGAACCAAACACCAAGGCACCCAGGTTCACAAAAGAAACACTACCACAGCTCAAATGATATATTGACCCTCCCTCACACACTGATGGTGGCAGACTTCAACCCCCAACTCTTGCCAATAGAGAAGCCATCCAGACAAAAACCAAACAGAGAAATGCTGGTGCTAACTGATGTTATGAACCAAATGGACCTAACAGATACTTACAGAACAGTTCACCCTAACACAAAAGAAAATGACTCCTCAACACCTCATGGAACTAACCACAAATGCCAACTTAAATGGAAAGAAATGCAAAGCAATTCCACTAAAATTTGGAACAAGACAAAGTTTCCCACACTCTACATACCTATTCAATATATCACTTGAAGTTTTAACTAGAGCAATAAAACAACTAAGGGAGATCAAGGGGATACACATTTGAAAGGAAGAGGTTGAAGTATCTTTATTTGCAGATATGATAGTATATACACGCGACCCAAAAAATAATACCAGGAAACTCCTACAACTGATAAACACTTCAACAAAGTAGCTGGATACAAAATTAACTCAAAAAAGAAAATCAATAGTCTTCCCATATACAAATGGCAAGTGGACTGGGGGGAGGGGAGGAATCAGAGAAACAGTACATTTCACAATAGCCTCAGATAATATAAAATATCTTGGGGTAACTCTAATGAAGCAAATGAAAGCCTTGTCTTGTTTAAAAAAAATAAAAACCCTTAAGATATTAAAGAAAGAAACTGAAGATGATATCAGAAGGTGGAAAGCTCTACCACACTAAAGGATCAGTAGAATTAACAGAGTAAAAATGGCCATCCTCCCACAACCAACAAAGTAAAAATGGCCGTCCTCCCAAAAACAATCTATAGATTCAATGTGACCCCCACGAAAACTCCAACACAATTATTCACAGATCTTGAAAGGACACTTTTCAGCTTTTCATATGAAAACAAAGACACCCAGGATAGCTAAAACTATCCTGAATAATAAAAGAATTGCTTTCTTTTATTTCAAGTTGTACTACAGAGTCATAGTAATTAAAACAACATGGTGCTGGCACAAAACCAAATATACTGATCAATGGAATCAGATTTGAAAACCCATGCATAAATCTACATACCTATGGACACCTGCTTCTTTAGGAAGAAACCAGAAATACATACTGGATTGAAAAATGGCATCTTCAACAGATGGTGCTGACTAACTGGATGTTTATATGTAGAAGAATGCAAATAGATCCACAACTTAGCACCCTGCCAAAAACTCAAGTCCAAATGGATCAAACACCTCAATATAAAACCAGATCTACTGAACCTGATAAAAGAGAAAGTGCCTTGAACACACTGGCAAAGGAGATTTCCTAACAGAACACTGATAGCACAGGCACTAATATCAACGATTAATGAATGGGACCTCATGAAACTGAAAAGCTTCTGTAAGGCAAGGGACACTGTCATTAAGACAAAACAGTAGCCTGCATGATGGGGACAGATTATTTTAACCCTACACATCCAGTATAAGGTATCCAAAATATAAAAGAACTTTTAAAAAACTATATACCAAGAACACAAGTAACCCAGTTTTAAAATGGGGTGCAGATCTAAACAGAATTTGCAAAAGAAGAAACTCAAATGGTTGAGAAATAAAGAAATGTTCAACATCCTTAGCCATCAGGGAAATGCAAATCAAACTGCTTTGTGATTTCGTCTCATACCCATAAGAACAACTAAGATCAATAAAACAAGTGGCAGCACATACTGTTGAGGATGTAGAGGGAACGCTCATCCGTTGCTGGTGGGAGTAACAATTTGTACATCCACTATGGAAATCAGTGTGACAGTTCCTCATGATGATAGGATAATCTACCTCAAGATGCACCTATATCATTCTTGGGGGGTTTGGGGAGAAAGGACCCTTCATCCTACCACAGAGACACTTGCTCAACTATGCACATTGCTACTCTACTCATGAATAGAAATAAATGGAATATTAGAAACAACCTAGATGACCCTCAACAGATGAATGGATAAAGAAAATGTGGTACATTTACATAGTGCAATATTATTCAGTCATTAAAACAAAATGACATTTGCAAGTACACGGGTAGAACTAGGAAAAAAAACATTTCCACCCAAAAAGACAAATATGGTATGTACACTTATATACAGATATTACCTGTTAGGTCAATGCTAACTAAGCTGCAGTCCATATAACCACAGGGATCAGATACAAAGTAAGGGACTAGGGAAGGTGGTGCAGATAGACCTCCCTAGGAAAGGGATGTACAATAGTTACCGATCGGTGGCACCGGGTGAACGGGAATGGGAAAGCAAGAGGAGACTGGGAGGGAGGAGGGACACAAGGGAAGGGATATGGGAGAGACAGCTAGAATTAGGGGCCATTTGAGGTATGGTATGGAAGCCTAGTACAGTACAAGCATCCATGTATGTGTATGTGTATATAACGGTGGTCTACATGAAATCCCAGATAATTGTGAAGTCAGAGCCACAACTAGACATCTCTTGTTACCAAAGCTTCCAGTATTGGGATTGGGTTACATCTAAGTGGGTTGTTTGCCAAACATTTACCTTATGGAAATCTCCAAGCAACCCAAAGCTGCTGCCAATACTGCAGGTTACTCTCCACAAACTGACAGCAAGACCCTTTGCTAAAGACAACTCATTGAACATAGAGAAGTCAAGCTGGTGCCTACCTAGAGCCTTCACCCCTACATGCTAGCATCTTTGACACAGAAAGGTATTCTTCACACTACTAAAGAAGAAATGTAAATACCAACCCAGCCACAAACCTGTGGATTTACTAGGATCTTCACTGCTTTCTGTGCCCCCAGCCTTTTCTGTCAGTGATAAAGACACAAGTAGACAAACAGACCATTTGAGAGAAGCCCCAATAGAAGTCTAAAGGTTTATTTTGGTTGATTTAGATTTTTAAGATTTAATTTCATTTATTGATATGGGTGTTTTGTTTGCATGTGTGTCTGTGTTTCACACATGTGCAGTACCCATGATGTCAGAAGAGGGGCAATGGAGCCCCAGGAACTAGAGTCATGGATGGTTGTTAGCCACCAGGTAGATGCTAGAAATTGAACCTTGGACCTCTGGAAAAGCAGCTAGTACTCCTAGAGGTTTAAAATTTTAAAATGAAATTGTAAAAGAAACTTAGGTACAAATGGATACTAATTGATCAGTATATGAGCAGAACATGCCGATACTTAAAAGACAGGAAGTGTTTTCACTGAGGAAATAAATGAAGCAAGCCAACACGAGCTGCATCAAGGCAGTAGGGTTATGGGGTTGGTTGCTGTCATAATTTTTACAGGCTATTTTTCAATTTAAAGAATGAAACTCTATTAGGACCCGAATACAAAGGCATGTATGTATTTCTGAACTATCTGATGAATGGGTTTTGTGTTATGGGGAAACTATCCTTGAAGATAAAAGCTAGGAAGAAATGACACCAACATGTCTCTACTTCCTATGACTTCCTTAGCTAGTCCAGGTTCAGGAACAACTGGGTAAAGGAAATGGGACGTGCATACCCAGTGGAAAACCAGCATTTAAAAAGAAGAAGATCCATAGCTAGAGAGATGTCTCAGTGGGGTAAGAATGCTTGCTGGAAGAATGACTTGAGTTCAGATCTCAGCACCCACATATAAAGCCTGGCATAGCTACACATTTCCTTGTAATGCCAACGCTGGGGGGTCAGGGGCAGCTTGCTGGTTGCCACTCTATCTTTGTGTTCTGTGAAAAACCCTGTCTCGAAGGAATAAGGCAGAGGGTGATAAAGTACAATTAGATGGCTTTTTCCTCCTAGTCTCCACACGTGTCAAGGTCACCCCTCACACACCATACTCATGTATGACACTGCTGGGAGGAAATTCCATCATTTCCAGCAGTGAGGATGAACCTGGAGGACATTATACTGAGTGCAATAGGCCAGGCATGGAAAGACCAAAGTCACATGCTCTACTGGCATGTGTAACCTGAGATAGAACAGCAGAGGTTGGAGTCTAGTGGTCATTAGCAGAGGCTAGGTGGAATGGGGAGGGCAGCTAGGAGGAAGGAGCGTTAAGGGCTTAAGGTGATGACTAGGTTAATTATTTTGTCCCTATTTTGTACAAAGATGCCTGGGGTTCCCAAGCCCTCTTTGGGATGCTATGCCATTGGATTGGCATTCCTATTGATGGTGTAAAAGCAAAAGTGTATAGAACTGACTCCAAGATGGGTTGAGACCATGTGTAGTTCACTCTTCAAGGAAAGCCAGGTACACTTATGAATAGCCTTCAAATTTATTACATTCCGCGGCCGAGTATAAATCTTTGTTGTGTGCTTGTTTTCATTGACAATAGGTAAAGTTCACATAATTAGTGCTAGAGAAGGCATTTGTGCAGCTGTTTTGATGAATGAACTGGTTTTTTCTAAAGGAACCTTATTTGTACCTTGAATTACTGACAGACAAACTGGTTGTTGGGATTTGAGTATTTGGCAAAAACTTTTTTTTCACTTTGCATCAGCACTAGGGAGACTGGGCCCCTTTCCATGCCCCCCAGCATTGGAAGAATGCCTTTGTCTCAGTGTTCACTAGTAGCCAGTGTCACCTGCAGGTGGAGAACATGGTCATGGTTGTTTGAATGTACAATTATTTGTGTGAATGTTTTAATTTGCTTATTTTCATTATCTGTCCTTCAACACATTTTCTTCTCATATCTTCTTCTGTTATTTAATGCCTTAAATGCTGTGTAACGTTATTAGCAAAGGTGGAAAAAGTGACTAGAAAGAAACTCACCAAAATTAACGTTACTACTTAAAATATGATTATTCACGATCTCCTTTCATGCTTCTTTGATTTTTGCCAAATTTAAAATAATGAGCGCATCTTTAGTAATCATCAAAATCAATGTGGATTATTTAGATTGTATTCGTTCTGCTTCAATAATCATAATGCCAATACTTTGCACACGCAGTAGAGATACTTTATAACATCTCATCCTGCTGACAGCCTTAGCTCCAGCCGTCCAAGATCCTCATGGGGCTCTCCTCACGTGGCATGTATCTGTCCCACTGTGCGCTGCACACAATGACGAGAACAGGGCTGCATGCAGATGGACTGGCTGGTCTGCTAGTGCTCTTGGTGGCATGTGATCCTTCCAACCATAACTGCTGGCTTACCGAGGGCTATCTATCTAGCTCTGATCCTTCCAGATGCCTGCAGAAGGCTTTCTTTCCTGCACAGATTTACACATCTTCAACCCACCTTTCAGGGCAGGAACTCTGAATCAATATTCAATTACTTATGACTTTCAATTTTTAATTAGCATGTGTCTCAACTGGGTGGCTGAACGGCCCTTTGTACTTTGAGGAGTCATTATCAAGAGTATAATTTTTGGCTTTCTTAAAGACATATATTTAATTATTTATTATGCGCCCGATTCACATTGTGTCAGACCTCCAGGCACTCAGGAGGGGACATGTTTAAACACATCAGAAAGAGATCAAAACGGTCCATGTATGCTTTAACTGAGGCGTTGCTAGGTAAGAATAAAGGTACTTAATTAAAAGAAGACTCAGAAATCAGACACAGTGTTGCGTGCTTCCTCTCACCTAAACAACATAATCTGAAACTTTTTCATTGGTGTATTTTCGTTGTCCATGGCTTAGAACACACAAGGACATGCTTGTGTGCAGGCTTACAATGTCCTTGAGTATACCCCTCCACAAACGGCTGCACCCTCTCCCTTTTTGCCCCCCCCCCCATTGTCTACCGTTACCCTGGACCGTTTACAATTGTCTATTTATGCAGTTTTTCTATGCAAGATCTTTAAGACAGTCTAGAATTATGAAGGCATTAGAGTTAAATTACTAGTTTTTATAAGTAGTTGACATTTTCAAAAAGCAAAATAACCTTTATGTGCCAAGAATAAATTGAAAAATAATGAAATGGCCAGACAGAATGACTATATGAACATGGCAATGGTGTTTACTATTTCTACCTCGAAAACTAGCATAAACTATTGCTCTGGGGGGACAACACCTGCCATTTAGCAAGTAGATTGCTGTCCACCTACCACACGAAAAATTTCTATCAATGTTATCTCAGTCTCATCTTCACAATCACCATGAAAATAGGCATTATTGGTGCTGCTCTATAGACAGGAGAATTAAAACTCAGAAGTTGGTGTGCCTAAGGTCACCCACACAGTACGTAATCAAAGAGGAAATCCAAACCTGGATGATCCTACCGATTCTCTTTAAGTTCTGACCACCTCTTCGGGTCCCATGAGAAATTTAAAATTACAGAGAGTCACAAAGTACTTTATTTTTTATTTTTTATTTTTTGCCAATGCCATTACTGTATAATTTTTTAAATACTCATGAATGATCAATGTTAATTATAAAATTGTTAAGGCACCCGTACAATGATGTCAATATAGATGAGTGTGGCAAATGGAAGGCTCCAGTCCCTTTATTTTTATCCTACACAAAGACATCTACATAAAGAACAAGGTCTCACTGCATCGGTGCAGAAGAAATTCTTAATGTCCTAGTTCCTGTGTTAATGCTTTCTATCATTTGAAAATAGCTTTTGTAATTGCCAAAATGTCTGTGCACATTTGCTTCTAAATCACAGAAAGATTGTGAAGGAAGTTAAATAGAAAATTAAGCAAGAGGCAGAACACAACCGCCTCTACACTGCCGACCTTGATGCAGAACAAATGATTTAAAGGTAAGCACGCCTTGCCCAGTCCTTCTCTCAGTGTAATTTTTCTTTGTGTGGTACACCCTGCTCAGCTTTAACAAAGGGAAATTGGTAAGAAGATAATTAGATCTTCTTTTTTAAAATGATCTACCAATAACACCTTTAAAACCACCTGCATCTTCTCAGCAAATGAAATAACGCAAGAATATAAATGTTTTATGCAGTTATCAAACATTGATAATAAAGGTTTGAATATTTATTGTTTCCTTTGGCCAATGCCTGGGTTCACTCTTTAGCAGGAGAGGCACAGCAAGCGTAGGATCGCCTTTGGGTACTACTGATTGGGATGGTGTCCGTATTAGAATATCCCTATGGAAAATGAGGCCCAGTGTCCTTAATCTTCCTGATATGACCCTTATCTACATTCATCTGTAATCAGCTTTCTCTCAAATTCTAATAAATTCTCCCCCCCCCCCATATAAAGCTCCGTGCTTCTTCACAATGGGGATATTTAAATGACCCCAGATCCTTCTGAAGTCCACAGGAGAGGTTTGCCTGGCTGCACCCTGGAGATTTCAGGTCCCCATTAGTATTGACTCCAGGCAAAATGATCTTCTGTGAACATCAAAGTGTTTTGACAGTTATCTGACTAACCTTCCGAATGTGAAGTTCACAGTTTATTTTCTGTGTCTCTTCCCACCTTCTGAGTTGAAAGAAGGTGAAGCTGGGATGTCATGCCCCAAGTCTATGTCGCTGTAGGTGCTTTGTCCCCATTTGCTTTCTGTCGCTGTGATAAAACATCATGACTCAAAGCAACTTCTTGTAACGAGGGAAATTAGAGGCGGAACTCAGGCATTTTACCATGGAGGAGGCTTACTGGCTTGCTTTCCAGGATCATGTTCGGTGACCTTTCTTATCCCTCTCAGGACTATCTGCCCAGAAGTAGCATTGCCCACCCTGGACTGGGCCCTCCCGCATCAGTCATTAATCAAGAAAACGCCCTCACAAACGTTCCTTCAGCACTGTCTGGTGGAGACATTTTCTTAATTGAGGTTACGTCTTCCAGGATAACCCTTATGTTGTATGACCCCCAACCATAAAATGATTTTCGTTGCTGCTTCATAACTGTAATGATGCTACTCTTATGAATACTAATGGTCTTAGGTGACTCCTGAGAAAGGGCCATTTGCCCCGCCTCCAAGGGGTCACGACCCACAGGTTGAGAACCACTGCTGTATCCCCTCCTTTTCACCATAATCTACAATCTCTTTAATTAAGCCACTATTATGTTGTTAACACAGCCCTGTTGACAGTTAAGGGGAGAGTGGTAAACAAGGAAAGCAAACCCAGACTCCCTGAGAGAGCAGTTTCTTGTTCCCAGAAGATACTGAGAGGAGAAATAGCAGGAAGGCCTGGGGGCAGGTATCCAAGCAAGGCCAACCAAAGGTGGTAGGGTGGGAGGAGAGTGGCCCGGAAGTCCCATACTATACCCAAGTCAACTGAGTCTCAAGAGAGTCAGGACCCTTCCATTCAGGAGAGATAAAGCTTTCTCTTCACTTCGGCTTTCTCTTCAGTTCAGCCCTCTGTGACTTTTAATCATTTCTTCTCCGTCTTCTGTCTCTCCCAGATGTTCAATGCTTCCTTAGTCCCAGCGCACAAACTCAACAATCCACACACAATCGCCAGCACCAGCTCTTAGCTGAGGTGGGACACACCAGCTTGGGTACTGCAGACCTTCCACCCTGAAGACCCGCCTCCCGCCTACAGACCCACTTCCGCCCTCCATATCTGTACCTGACACTAAGGTGATAACTCTCAGTTCCTCTGGAGGACACTCTACTATCCTCTCTTCACTCCTTCCTGATTATTCACGTTCGTTTAAAGAGTGGTTTACATTTGAACGTGTTTTACTGTCAACGATTACCACTCTGAGCCCTCATCATTCTGAGAGGAAGTCCTTAATCTACCCAACCCAGCAGCCATGTTATTCTCCTCTAGGTCAGCACACACAGTGTGGGCCCCTCATTATATCACTTTTTCTCCTTATTTGAGAATTAAGCTCAGAATTTATTTTCTCCGTGTTTCCATATAAAAGAAAGCTTTTTTCTTCTGTGTTCCCCAAACTACCCGTATTACTTACATGCTATTCCTCTGTCTCAAAGTCAATAATAATGAAAAAAAAGGCAAGAGTCACATATGCCAGCAACTAAAATTGAACTAAAAAGCAACAAGGAACTAATTTATAGCCATACTTTGCATTACAAAAGTCAATTTGTTGAAACACCATGTTGCTTTTGTTTTCCTTTAAAGTATAGCTTATTGTCTCTGACACAGGTGAATTTGCATAGGGTAATCCAGTGTCATATTGCCTGTTATCATCATGGGGTTTGATTTACGGAACAATAATAATAATAACAATAATAATAATAATAATAATAATAATGTCTCTCTGAGGTCCATATTGACCCATATTTTGACTGGCTGAGGTTAAGTACTAGGCACCATTAGAAGGGAAAATGAAGGCATAGCCCTCCTTGCTCTTAACAATGGTGGATAGCTACCAGACTGAAAAACCATTTCCAGACATATATTTATAAATAAAGATGTGGCATTAGTAGGATCCATGTCCTGAAGCTTCTCATCTGCAGTCTACAAGCACACTGACTACAGCAATGCTCTGGGTCTTATTTCCCAACATCCTCCCCTTTGCTGAGTTAAGAAGTGATGCACTTATTGATGACAAGAGAGTCGAAACCGTTAAAGAAAGACTAGGGAGTGGTCTCAGGTTATTTTAGTTTTCAGTTTTGTGACTTGTTTTGTCTTCAAACATCCCATTTCTCTACCAAATATATACTGCTGCCTTCTTTCTGCTCAATGGTGGGTCCAACAAGAGAAATGGCAGAAAATTCAATTTAGTCAAAACACACAGACTGACAAGCAGTTGAAGAGACCTTAGATGTCATGTAGTACATTATCACACTTTGAAAATAAAGAAAGCACATTTCAGAATAATGATACTAAATTTATTCCTTAGAGCACCTCACAAACAATTCAAAGAAATTAAGAGCCCAAGGCACAGGCTCAAAATCAGGGCTTTTCCTTCTAGACTTGCGCCAGAAGTTGCTCCCCGGTAATTACTAATGAAAACTGTAAAACAAAACATAAATCCAAATGAATATTACAGAGCTTGTTTTATGTATGATTCTGAAGTTTTCAATCAATTCTACAGTGGAAGTAGCAGTCAATAATTCTGGAATTTCAGAGCATTCTCAACTGAGGAAACTCGAATGGCCGAGAAGCACCTAAAGAAATGTTCAACATCCTTAGTCATCAGGGAAATGTTAATCAAAACAACCCTGAGATTCCAGCTCACACCAGTCAGAATGGCTAAGATCAAAAACTCAGGTGACAGCAGATGTTGGCAAGGATGTGGAGAAAGAGGAACACTCCTCCCTTGCTGGTGGGATTACAAGCTGGTACAACCACTCTGGAAATCAGTTTGGCAGACCCTCAGAAAAATGGACATAATACTACCTGAGGACCCAGCTATACCACTCCTGGGCATATACCCAGAAGATGCTTCAACATGTAATAAAGACACATGCTCCACTATGTTCATAGCAGTCATATTTGTAATAGCCAGAAACTGGAAACAGCCCAGATGTCCCTCCACAGAGGAATGGATACAGAAAATGTGGTACATTTACACAATGGAATACTACTCAGCTATTAAGAACAATGACTTCATGAAATTCGCAGGCAAATGGATGGAACTTGAAAATATCATCCTGGGAAGGTAACCCAGTCACAAAAGAAAGAACACGGTATGTACTCACTGATAAGTGGATATTAGCCCAAAAGTTCGGAATACCCAAGAGTCACTTCACAGCAACCATTGGGCTGAGTGTGAGGTTCCAGATGGAAGAGTTGGAGAAGGGACTGAAGGAGCTGAGGGAGTTTGCAGCCCCACAGAGGGATCAACAGTGCCAACTGGCCTGACCCTCCTGATGCTCCCAGAGACTGGACCACCAAGCAAAGAATACACATGGAGAGACCCATGGTTCGGGCAGTGGAAGAGGAGGGCCTTGTTGGCCATCAGGGGGAGGAGAGGCCCTTGGGCCTGAGGTGTTAGATGCCCCAGTATAGGAGAATGGTAAGGAAGGAAGACAGGAGTGGGTGGGTGGGTGGGTGGAGGAATACCCCCATAGAGGCAGGGGGAGGGGAAGGGATAGGGGATTTCCAAAGGGGAGACCTGTAAAGGAGTAAACATTTGAAATGTAAATAAAGTATCAAAAAATGTAAAAATAATTCTGGAGTTTCAAAAAAAAAAGCTGGCAGCGGTGGCACATACCTTTAATCCCAGCACTCTGGAGGCAGAGGCAGGCAGATTTCTAAGTTCGTGGCCAGCCTGGTCTACAGAGTGAGTGCCAGGACAGCCAGGGCTATACACAGAAACCCTGTTTCAAAAAAACAGACAGAAAAAAAGAAAAGAAAAAAGAAAAAAAATGCTGGAGTTTCATTAAAGGCCCCATACCTTTAATGCCAACACTTAGGAGGCAAAGGTAGGCAGATCTCTGTGAGTTCAAGGCCAGCCTAGTCTATATAGTTGACTTCCAGGCCAGCCAGGCTTTGTAAAGTGAGACCCTGTTTCAAAAATAATGATAAATAAGCAAGCCAACAAATAATTCTGGAGTCCCACAAGCCAATGTATTTTCCCATTCCTTCCCTTTTTCCCCCCTTTGAGCTTACAAATTTCATGTATGTCAAATAAAATAGCCTATAAGTAATATTTTCTTAACAATCTCTGTCTGTCCTTTGGCTTATCAGTAGGAGACATTTGAAAGGCATGGGAAGAAAACAAAGAGCCCAGCGTCACACTCTGAAACTGGAGCTAACTGAAACTGTAGCCCAGTGAGAGAGTGCTTGCCTAACACACACAAAGCCCTGGGGTCCAACTCCAGCCCAGTGAAAGACTGACAGACAGATAAGCCTATCCTAGTACACACCAAACATACAAACTCCAGAGCACTTAATTCTTTCTATTCTCCCCAAAAATTCACCGTGAATATTTGATGCATGGTCTTGCCTTTCAAACACTGGGACTGCCTACACCTCAAGCTAACCTTTTCCCTTTCTTGTCACCAGCGTGTAGACCACCTGCTCATTCCTCTGACCCTAGACAAAACAATCAAACAAACAGCTCGCTGATTTCTGTCGCTTTGACACCAGCCGTATATTTTCGAGACACACAGCAAGAATTTTAACTCTCATCTTTTCCCTGTAGGCAGCCAAAAGGAATATGGTAAGAGATAGTGCAGAGTGGCTAAATAGACCCTGTGATAATAACTAGTGGGTTAAGCAAAACCACTGTGACCCATTTGTTGCCCAAAGCATGAGTATCACTCTGTTAATTGTCTCAAAAATTAGTAAGGGGGGTTTCTTAAAGTTGTATTGAGTTACACGGTTTCTTCATTGGCCAGTCAGCAGCACACTCTACTCTTGGGATTTCATCAAAGTGGCTACACTGAACTTTCTAGCCGAGCATGTGGTGAGCTGAACCTCATCTATCATTGATCGCCATCAACATCTTTTACCCATCTCACTCAAGGCAGCTTCCTCTGGCTGACTGACATTTCTTCAGTCACAAAAGTTGAAGAGCATGAAGCTTATTAACTCGTAATATCAATGTATTTGATTAACAACTTAAAAGGATATACTAGATAGAAGAACAAGTTCTAGTGTTCTACTGTACAATTACAGATGCTAATAGATAGAAATAATTAACTTTTCTCAGAAGCTAGAAAAGGAATTTTAAATTCTTTTGACATAATGAAATAATCAATGTTTGAGGAGATAGAAATTCTTATCTTAATTAGATATCATATAATTATACATATATTAAAACATATATCTCATATATATAATACATATATACTCTTATATGTCAAGTTAAATGTTTCAAATATACTAATAAAATCATGACACTATAATATAGAAAGGTTTTTCGTTCCACGGGGCTTAAGAGTTGTTTGATTTTATGTGATCTTTGTATTTCCTTCAATGTCTTGAAGCAACCACTATTTTATTACAACTCCACTAGAGATTTAAAGAAGTTTAAAATAGTTGCACTTTCAAGTTTAATATTAAGCAATTTCCACTACTTTATGCTTCTTATAATTTGCTTTCTTTGAAACTTATATTTTAAGATATATTTTAGGAATTTCCTTCTTAAAAATTATTGATAGCATTTCAACATAAAGTCACACTATTTAATTTGAAACTTGATTTTCTCCTTTAAGTTCAGAGGAATTATCTCCTTAGAGGTATTTAGTAATTGTCTGCTGTTTCATTCATTAAAAAATCATACTCATCTATTAAAGAGAAAAGTATCACTAAAATCCCTCTGTAAAGTTTCTGATTGTTTTCTCTCTCTCTCTCTCTCTCTCTCTCTCTCTGTCTGATTCCTTTTGTTCTCAATTTTTTAATATATTTAGAATATTTTTAACCTTGTGATGTAACCATTTTTTAAGTCAAAATGTTGACTAAAATAGCATTAAACAATTATCTATGGCAATTAAAATACTCTCTCTTTTCCATTAGTTCCTGGAGGGGGAAAAACGCGCTGTCCCTCCACCTTCACCC
This sequence comes from Rhynchomys soricoides, assembly GCA_019843965.1. Lineage (NCBI taxonomy): Eukaryota > Metazoa > Chordata > Mammalia > Rodentia > Muridae > Rhynchomys > Rhynchomys soricoides. The sequence continues at coordinate 4,510,337 of JADRCH010000079.1, read as the reverse complement.
AGAACCCCACTGTTCAACACTTTTACGAGGATACCCCACATAGAAATATAACTTTCAGAGGATCTGAGTGGAAACGGACATAAAGCCACAATTTCAATCAATATATTGAAGCTCTGGGAGTTTTACATGCTATTGTTCACTTTAGGGAGACCCAGAAGAGAATCCACAGCTATTGTATGAGGAAATAGACAAAAGGGCATGAGCTTTAGCCATTCAGCACTGATTAAAGAATAATGGGAAAAACTTTTATGTCAATAAAAAACAAATCTTCTGGGATCACTTGGGTTGTGTAATGGGCAAAACAGCTTTAGGATCAACAGCTGTAGGTTCTGTCCAGAAATTATCTCTTGAAAGTACACTCTGGTTTTTGTTCGGTGTCCATTCATTCCTTCAATCAATGGCTATTTTTAACTTATGCTTTATGGCAACGATGGGTGCTAACGGAAAGGAAATACAGAAACCAACAAACTGGCAACTCAGGAGTCATACGTGCACATTGGTTAAAGTTGGTCTGGACTTCTGCACGAACAGGAGAACACAGACAAGGGGATGTGTGCATCTCTGCCTATATGTCCTTTCTGAAGGCTTGTGGCTTTGTTAAATAGGATAGAGCTGAGGAGACACACCATTCTTCATAGAAGCGTCGACAACTTACAGTCTTTGCTACTGTGATCTGCTAGGCAAGGCTCTAGCTCAGTCTCCATCACAACCAGCTTATACCAAACCCTTTGCTTTCAAATAAAACTGTCTTGAATTACAGATGGACTCCTTACAAATACCACCAATCAAAATCTACCTAAAGCTTTAGTACCAGGCACATGTGTGTCACGTGTGCATGTGATGGTCACAGGACCACCTTGTGTTTTGGTCCTTTCCTTGCACCTGACGCATGCCCCAGGATAAATGGCCTGAAAGCTTCAGGGAGTTACCTTGTCTCCATTTTCTGTAGGAGTTTCATAGAAGTGCTGAGATTAGAGGCATGGTCACTCCCCGTGTGCTTGACTTTTTTCCTTGGATCTGGAGAATCAAACTCAAGTTCTTTATCCCCTGAGCTGCCTCCCCAGACCCCACTGAAAGATATCTTAAGGTGAGAAAAAAGGTGAGTGCTCTCTGACAAGTCTCACTTAGCACTCTGTACCACTTTAGCATTTCCTGGATCACCTCACTCAAAAGAGCCTGGAGAATTCTAGAGGTGTCATATTTCTTTAGGTAGAGGTCTTGGCTTGGTAGGTGAAGCATCCTTCTAATTGAGTGATACACCGGTGTGATTGTAATTAAAAAAAATGCAAGGGATCTTTCGAATGTGAAGGCAGTGAGATCTCTTAAAAGATTATCCTCCTGCATCTAGCATTTTTAATGCAAATGCCTGTTTATTTGAGATAAGAGGATAAATGACAATAAATGCACATGACACCATTACCTATCAAAAAGCAAGCTGAGACTTTCTGCCAAGGTGTTGCAGAGACATTTCCCACACTACACACACTTAAAATCATGCACAACTTCATTTCCAGTGCTGAGCCTTATAAATATATCTATGCAATGGTGTTTTCACTTGGACCCCCTGCACTCTTAAATAGCAACAAATTCTTAAAATCTGCAAACCAATGTTTTTAAATAGCGAAGAAACATAAACCGGAAAAACTCATTCAGAATCAGAATAGCATGCTTTCATGACAGTGTCTTTAGGCATTCCAGGTGAAGCCATGTGCTTTACTAAATGACAGCTGGCAGCATTTCAGGGGCAGGTGTCATCACCCTTTCTCAGATGAGAAGCCTTCCCCAAGGTCACATGGCCGGTAAGAAATGGGTCAAGAATGAAAACACAAGGCCACCTGATTCTGAAAGTTATTCTCCCCAAAATTACAACTAGCATGAACTGGGGGTTGTTCCACCTGTCTTCTATCCCAGCCCTCTTGAGAACTATGTGACATTTGGACTATCTACATAGTGTCTTTGTTCCTCCATTCCTCTTAGAGTAGGAGTAACATAACTACCTACGGACTAACAGGAGAAAGGACATGAATTCACAGTGTTCTGGACCATATCTGCTACCTAATTAGTGTTACAGAAGGGACAGTACTCCCTCTACACAATGAGAGCCTCTGGGGGACCCTGCTCTACTCTGTCTCTTCTCTCTGGCCACATTTCTTTTCGAAATTATATTTATTGAAAGAGATGTCTCTGCTTGTGATCTCCATTTTCTATCTTCCCAGCCATTATTCTAGCCATTTGGCTATGGGTTCTTTGGCCTCTTTCCTTTAGACACTCCTCCCGTTGAGCCTTCTGTGGCAGGGACTTCTGTAGTCATTAAAACCCATCTGCTTGGCTGAGAGCATCGCTCAGTGTCTTCCAGAGAGTTTGGTCAAACACTTCCTTCTCACCCCACCCCCCACCCCCCATGATACTGGACCCTTCTGGATCCTCCTGCCTCTGTCAATCTTCTTCTGGTTTCCTATGTGGGTGTCAGAGCCTATACTTTGGGGATCTCTAAGTCTTTTGTCTAAAATGGTAGGTCAGAAGTATCTTGGATTTTGTGGCAATATGTATTGTTAAGGGTTCTTCTTTATAAGCTTTATAAGCCACACAACCAACCACAGGCCCCAGGCTCCCTTTCTCCGTGGGCTATGGCACGTAGACCCTGTGGAAACAGACCAACAGGTATAGAGTCGGTCGAGCCTTCTCCACCACTCTTCCTGGAGGACCTTGTCTGATCCCATGACTTAAAGACACCCCTGCATCAAAGATTCCCAGACAGATCTACCCAGAGTTCAACCTGCTTTCCCTTGTGAAATAGAATTATAGGCACTGCCTTATATTTAACAGCTGGAGAGCTGCTAGGGCTTGCAAATATCAACCATTGGAAAATTTTTTTTTTTTCTGCTTTTTCAAGCAAATTTCCAGGTTGGTAAAAGAATCTATCATTCCCAAGTCCAAAGTCTACCCTGAATTCCTCATTTCCTCCTATTTTCCCAAACCCTGCTCATCTCTGTTCAACATGTTATCTGGACTGCAACCCTCCTCACTCGTGACCTTCATTGCAACTATGCCCCCATTATCTGCCATCTGGATGCTTGCAATCGCTTCCTAGGGAGTCCCCTAACTTCCTCTTTTGCCTCTCCATAGCAGGCAAAAGCTGATAATGTCATCTACTTTTGACTTAGCAGTACCACATTAACTTTATTATCAATAGTACAAGACAATTGCAAAACCACATGTCTCTTGAAAACCCACTCCCTGGAGCGCCAGGCCATTCTGAGCCCCAGAAGTTGATCCTGCAAAGCAGCCTGCTGAAAACAAACCTCAGCATGATAGAGATGGCAGCATGCCCCTGAAGAGGAATGCCTGGAGGGATACAGTTGTAGAACACTCTAGCTACTGTCTTCTGCTTCCAGTCCTTAGAGTGTGTGTGTGGGGAGGAGGGGGGTCTCTGTTATGAACTGGAGTGACCTCACCAAATGGGAGAAGAATGCAGGACTGTTAAGGCTCCTTGGAGTTCCACTTGTGGATGCTGTTTTAGAACTGTAAGATTTACTGGCTGGAGCTGCTGAGCAAAAGCATGTCCATCAAGCCTAGTGGCAGTACTTTTCTGGACTCCAGATCCCAGTCTGTTATAGCCCCTTTCCCTTCTAAGTGTCCCCGCTCTGTGTGGTAAAGTAAGCACTTAGACATTTCATGTCTACTGGCTGTAAAGAACCTGGTTATCTTAAAATATCTCACTTTTTTTTTTTTTTTTTGAGGCTGCATCTCTCTAATGTAGCTCCTGGCTATCCTGAAACTCACTCTGTAGACCAGGTTGACTTCGAACTCACAGAAATCCACCTACCTCTGCCTCTCCAGTTCTGAGATCAAAGGTGTGTGCCACCACTCCTGGCTCAACTATCACTCTTAAACATATTTTCTTTTGAATCTGTGCCAAACGAATGAAAGATCAATGCCTGAATTTCAGAAATTAGCCTCGCAGTTGTGTGAATACTTCAATGTAACTTTGATCTTTTCCATGGTGGTATATATATACATTCATACATATATATATATATGTGTGTGTGTGTGTGTATATATATATATATATATATATATATATATATATATATATCCATCTAGATGCAGTTCTGAGGTAGCAGGAGATTAGTTTTCCTGATCTAGAAAATTCAGTTCGTAAACACTGGTGTAAACCAATATTTACCAAACAAACCATGGGCCAAGGCTTGTGCCAAGTGATATAAAAAATAATAAGAGTTCAAAGACCCCACGTGCAACCTTGGGTTCAATCGCCAGAACAAAAAGAAAAAGAAAAAAAATGTGGGTGAAAAGCCTGGCCTGTTTCCTAAAAGCAAACAACCAAGCCAGGGAAAAGAGGCATGTGTTTAAACAGCTCGGATCTGAGGCTGTGTTGGGAGAGCATTTTAATGAGAGTGAAGCTGCAGGACTTGGGGGAAGGAGAATCCCACTGGAGATGTTCTAATTCACCTAAAAAGCTGCTAAGTGCGGAATTATGTGCACAGACAAGCACCACTCATCAAACAGCCCCAGCACAGGAAAACACACGGCAAGGGGAGAGGAAACCAGCACCGTGCTCTCTCCGATGGCTTAGAAATAACTTCCAGCTTGTCCAGAGACCTGGGAAGCTCTGTAGCCATCAGGTGTCTGTGAGAACGCGCTGTCGTGTCTGACAGAGCATCCTAATTAATACATCCCTACTGATTATATCCCCTATTTTCTGAGTGTTGCTCCAAAGATAATATCCAGATAACTTTTTCTCATTCTTTAGCATCTTTAATGACTTAAGAAAAATAGAAAAAATTGATTTAAAATTTTAATTCCTGACTTTACAACAAGCCAGAAAGCTAGGCTCCCACACACACACCATCCACTCTATCACCACACACACTCTGGAGAAGGCTGACTATGGTATAGGGAGGGAGAGATGGGAACATTAGCTCCAGAGAGTGGATAACCCAGAAAAGCATGACTTCACACCGCGGCAGCACTCCTGGCCTTCCGGGCAAAAGCAAATGCACCTTTCTTTTTACGTGAGTGTGTGTGTGTGTGTGTGTGTGTGTGTGTGTGTGTGTGTGTGTTATCTTCCAATGGTAGCACTGGCACTGGGATAGAAAAAAAAAGAGCAATTTATGGACTGAATCTTTAAGGTCTAGAATCTATCAGAGACTCGTCAAGAGTTCTAACGTACTATGTCACCGGTTATGATCTCAGCAAAAACACAAGGCTCCGATAGCAAGCTAGAGAATGATAAGAGAGAGAAAAGGGCCACAGTGAAAGCTTGAATTCTGAGAGTTATGAGCACACCACGTAAAGATGAGGGAGCCGGCCATTCTTTCCAAATAGCGCATGTGCAGAGGGAACAAGGAGTGTGGAGGGGACCAGAGGGATGGCCACTGCGGACAGCTCTGTTTCAGATTGGTAGATGTCACTGCTTCCCGTTCTACTTCAGCGGTATTTTGAAATAACTTTCAAAGGCCCAACAATACCCCAGAACTTACGCTGAGACACTCGGTTTTGTTCTTTGATGATTCCCCTGCATTTAGACAATATCCTGCCAACACAGAACTGGCGCCCTATGTGAATTGCTTGTCTTCCCAACAGTAGAGAAAGCGGCCCTAACTGTGGAGCAAAAGAGCACAGGTTGTCTCGCATCTACACTCATTCCCACGAATTGCCAAGAGCACTTAAATTGACCTCATAGGGGGCCGTTAAAGAGTGTTTCCATCCTGCTGCCTCCCAGTCAATATGTCAGGAACATGAGGGCTGTTCCCCTGAGTTAGAAAGTAACCCCTCAGTGAGACTAATTAGATTTTTCCCTAAAAAAAACCCACACAAGTTATTGATTTGAGAATTGAAAATAGTATTGATGTACAGTAGTTGGTTATACTTGAATAAGAATTAATTACGGAATTTTTAACTAGAAAAAAATAGGAAATATCTACAAGAATTTTAATATAAAAGGATTCACATGATGTAAAACCCTCCTACAAACCCAGAGCTTCCAGAATCAGACATCATCTGAATAATTTTGCGAAATGCCTTAAAATTTTGATTGAATGCATTAACATCTTGAAATATTGGTTTTCGTTCCTGAAACTAAAGGCTATAATATTCTTTGGATGACATTTATTCCTTCGAAGGTTTATAACTATAATCTCTACTAGTGTTAGATCTATAGTCATTCCATGGATATTCATCATTCAACAAACATTTGTGGGACACAGCTGGTGTGCATGCCCATGTACAAAGATGCTTCTTAGGAAAGATGTGGGCATGAACTGAGAACATATAGGGCCCTGCCACGGGATGGGTGCTATGCATTATCATTTCCTACTTCGTTTCCGTCCCATCAGCTAAGAAGCAAAGTGTTGGTGTTATCTTTATTTTTCAAAGGAACAATATAAGAATCCAATAATCTGAGCAAGAACCCTACCCTAAAGCAGATAGCTCAAAAACAGTTTCTCTTTACTCTCCTGTTCCTAAAAAGTCAAGATGCTTAGCTAGTCATGATGGTGCACACCTTTATTCTCTGCACTCAGGAGGCAGAGTCAGGTAGATCTATATGAGTTCAAGGCCAGCCTGGTCTACGAACCAAATTTCAGAACAGCCAGCACTGATACATAGAGAAAGTCTGTCTTGGAAACAAACAAACAAAAATTAAAGATGCTCAAATTCAGTGCTCAGCCATGCATCCTTTTCTCTCTCACAAATCCCTTCTGGTCTCTCTGATCATCAGGGCTGAGCCAGCCACAGGAGAACACTATGTTAGTCCATTTACCTATAAGCTACAACTCCAAAATTATTCCCTAGCCTAAAATGTGGTTTTATGCCTATTTCCTAGTTAGTTAGAAAGACAGATAACCCTCCAATTTGACACAGTTGCCTTGAAGGCATCCCAAGCTTCAAGTGACTTACATCTAAATCTGTGGTCATCTGCCTTCCTTCCTGCTTTCCTTCCTTTCTTCCTTCCTTCCTTCCTTCCTTCCTTCCTTCCTTCCTTGAAGGAATAGCACTTTCTTCTATACTTGAGCTCAAAGATCAGAATGCTGGGACTTATTCTGGATTTCTCCTCTTCCTCACTATTTGAATACTGTCCGTTATTAGCAATCCGTGTAAACTGTATCACCAGAACGCTTCACAAATCGGTCCACTCTCGTCTGCTTCAGTTCCTGGATCCTCACTAACACTGCATCTGTTGTGTTGCTTTCTATTTTTTCCCCTGACATCTTTAATTCAAGGCTGCGGAAGATATGGTTTAGGAACTGAAAAGAAAGATGATAGCCACTGGAAGCAGCTGAGACGGTCCAGGAAAGCAACATGAAGGATATTTGAACGATAGATAAATGTCATAGCTTCTGCTTCAACTTGGTACAACCCAGAGTCATCTTGAAGAGGGATCCTCAGTTGAGAAGGTGCCTAGATCAGAGTGGCCTGTGTCTGTGAGATGTTTTCTTAATGCTTCCTTGATGGGGGAGGTCCCAGCCCACTGTGGGCAGCATCATCCCTAGGCAGGTGGCACTGAACTATATAAGAAAAGTAGATGAACAAGTCTGTAAGCAGCACACCTCCATGGGCTCTGCTTCAGTTCCTGCCTCCGAGCTCCTGCCTTGATGTCCTGCCTTGACTTCCCTCAGGGAGGAACTGTTACCTGGAAGTGTAAACTAAAATAAAACAAACACTTTCCTTCATAACTTATTTTTGGTCATAGTGTTTTTCACAGAAACAGAAAAGTAACTAACGCTACAAGCTAATGACAATTAAGGCAAATGTATGTAAGAATGGTGAAATGTTTTCAGGAAAAGCAAAAGAACATATGATTGAAAGAGGTACCAGTGAGGATTGAAACATTTCTCTTCCCCGTAGAGTTTAACTCATATAATTAGCTGTTATTAAAAACTATTTAAGTCAGCCGGGCAGTGGTTGAGCACACCTTTAATCCCAGCATTGGGAGGCAGAGGCAGGCGGATTTCTGAATTCGAGGCCAGCTTGGTCTGCAGAGTGAGTTCTAGGACAGCCAGGGCTATACAGAGAAACCCTGTCTTAAAAAAAAAAAAAAAAAAAAAACAATCTAAGTCTACTTGTTTAAACATGAGTTAACCAATCAGCTGGGCATGGTGGTGCATGCCTTTGGTCTCAGCACTCAAGAGGCAGAAGCAAATGGATCTCGGAGTTCATGTCCAGCTTGGTCTACAGAGTGAGTTCCACGACAGGCAGGGCTACACTGAGAAATCCTGTCTTGAAAAAGAAAAAAAAATTCTGTATGTTCAGCTCTCAAACCGTTTACAAAGATACTGTAAGAACAAGCTTGTGTGGCTCAATTACTGTGTAGCTAAATTTCTGCTTATGATCCTTGTAATTTTGACAGTTGCTCTAGTAATATGATTAGTGATGTGAAGTATGAGAACATCCTACCAACTTTATCCTGGGTTTATGATGTCAGCGGTTATCTTCAAATACTACCTTCTGACTCAAAAGACAGAGCTAGTTATTTATTTATTTATTTATTTATTTATTTTGCTATGCAAGCAAATCAGATTGCATATCACAGTTTTACTAATGGTTATTCTCATTAATCTTTAAACAAACAAAAAAAAAGATTTAAAACAAAGACGTTTCACTCAGGCTTCAAATGTTACAGGTGATCACTCTGAAATAAGGTGAAACTAAGCGCTTCTCTCCTCTAATGTCACTAAGGACATAGCTAGTATCCTGGCTGGTTCACAGGGAGACAATGTCCAAGGAAAATCGCCACATCAATCACTTTGAACGCCACCTTCCTGTAATGCCAATGGCCAAAAAGAAGAGACAGAAACTCCATGATAACTCCTTTATGTCCTGACTCCAGCAAAAGTGCTGATTTTCCATTGCTAAATAGGTAATGTCTCTCCTAACCGAGGCGCTTTAAGCAAAGAAGAAAGCTTAGAGAGAAAATAATTGTCAATATATTAAGGCTAACTGTCAATAGATTAAACTTAAAGGAGAGACAGTGGGGCTTGCTTGTAAATTACAAAGATACAGTGTCATTAAATAAATCTTCTACCTGCAACCCACCCCACCCCTACACGGATCTTTCCGAGATATCAAGATACCTAGAGAAGCAAGTGTTTTCTGGAATATAAATAGCTACTAAGCAAGATAGCAAACATGTTCTTGTAAACAATAAACGTGAAGCAAAGGACCAGTTTCTATCCAAGCTAAGAAATTATTCTTTTGAGCTTTTCTTTTGAAGAAATCCATAAGCCAGGTGCTTGACTCCTAGGCTCCAAAGTGTGTTGTAGAGATTAGTAAAATGGTGTGTGGGATGTAGCTTAAGCGCCTTTAAAAAAAAATAGATATGTAAATATATTGTTGTAGAATTGATTAGATCAGCCAAGCAAAATTGAGACCACTTGTGGTGAATTTTAAAGGAAAACTCCCAAATGAATATTTCGGGCTGAAGTGCATTTCTCTCGAAGTGTCTGAATTTTATTCAACGCTGCACCTTAATGGCTTTTGAGTGCTCCGTTAGATTGTTAATAAAGACGCTAGTTCCTAACTCTGGCTGGAGAGTCACAGAGTGTTGTGAGCACATAGCCAGGGTTTTTACTGTGGGTATGAATAGCTGTGCAGAGCCTCTGGAAGACCTGGCAAGTGGCTTTTGAGGAAAAATCTTGCAAAGCTGAGAAAGGTGAGCTTAAACCCCCAGAGCAGTACCAATTTCTGGACCTAAAGCAGTAACAGTATGGCAGGCCATTTTCTGTGTGCAGCAGATTTCCAGGCCGCTAATAACTCAATCATAAATAAATTGCCAACATAGATAGCATTAGAAATGTTGATAACTTTCACAAATGTATCGACAAGTACAGTATCCAGTGGACTGTATTCTTTGGGAACTTAAAACAGCTGCAGATTATTTAGCCTCAATCCAGAATTAGAAAAACACTGAGCTAACAAAAGCCTAGAAATCCTTTGTGCTAGCTAGTCTTATTTGAACTTGACACAAGATAATACACAGCGCTATCTGAGGGAGGGCACTTCAATAGAGAGAAAAATGCCTCCATAAAATCCATCTGTAAGGCATTTTTTTATTTAGTGATTAATGGGGAAGGCTCAGGCTATTATGGGTGGTGCCATCCCTGGGCTTGTGGGTGATCCTTTGTTCTGTAAGAAACCAGGCTGAGCAAGCCAGTAAGCAGTATACCTCCATGGCCACTGCATAAGTTCCTGCCTCCAGGTTCCTACCCTGTTTGGGTTCCTATCCTGACTTCTTTTGATGATGCACAGCAAAGTGGAAGTGAAAGCCAAATAAATCCTTTCCTCCCCAGTGTGCTTTTTGGTCATGGTTTTTCGTCACAGCAATAGAAATCCTATGTCAAGATGCAGTGGCACATACAAACCTTTAGCCCAGCACTCAGGAGGCAGAGGCAGGCAGATCTCTGTGAGTCTGAGGCTGGCATAGCATGCAGAGTGGATTCCAGGACAATCAAGACTACAAGAAGAAACCCTGTCTCAGTCTCAAAAACAGACCCTAACTAAGACACCCCTCTCTTGTTTCTCCTTGTATTGTATGAGAAGTGCTGTGAGGAGCAGGGTGGGGCACAGGTGCCATGGATTAGCTTAGTGTATTTTTACTGAGACTTTATTAACATTCTGTTCTATCGGATAGAACATCAGACAATCAGATAACGTGACCTGAGAAATGCCTTGTGAGCCAACTAAGTATATTACCTGATTGATTGATTAGTTGACCTCTTTAAAAAAAAAATAATGAAGCAGATATGGTCATGCATGCTTATAATCTCAGCATTTCTGAGGCCAACACAGAAATAGTATGTTTCAGGCCAGCCTGGGATACATAGGCTAACCTGACCTACATAATGTAGTCCTTGTCTCACAAAAAAGGTTGGAATAGAATCATTCAGACTCTGTGCTATTAAAGAAGGAGAGTGGGCTTTAGACCAAGCAACGCTGTATTTGTGTCTAGTGCCACCATCCACTGTGACACCAGGGAATTCCCTTCATGTTGATGGGACGTACTTTCTTCGTCAGCAAAGCACTTGGAGACCTCTGATGGTTCGCGTGGTGTATCTGCTCATTAGCTTCCTTCCTGTCTTATTCTACCAAACCACACTGGACAACAGCTCTTTCACTGCAACTTTCGTCAGAGTCTTGGCACCTTGTTTGCTCAGCTGAGAAGTTCATAACAGCATGTCTTCCCCACCAGCCTCTCATCTTCCCTGTCTCCTCAGCTCCAGACGGACGTGTTCACACTGTCCAACCATGTGTCGGAATTCAAGTGTCCCAGACCAAAGCAGCTCTATCTTGTTAAGTACCGGCATTCTCTGCATTACAAACCCACGCCTTCCCATTAACCCCTCTCTCTACTTGCACTCTGTTGTTTTGTTTTTCTCCAGCCTGGTGGTGATCAAAGACTCTCTTAGTTGCCCAAGATTTAAAACGTGTATCTCCACTCCCAAATTCTCATCAGATATCCAGGTCCTCTTTGATTTCTACCCAGAGTTCTTGCCTCTGATTCCTGCACGTGGGAGGCAGAAGCAGGGGACTCTCTGTGAGTTCAAGGCCAGCCTAATCTATATAGTGAGTTCCAGGCTAGGCAGGGCTACAGAGTTAGACTCTGTCTCAAAAATCAAACAATAACAACAAAAAACTAACTAATTAACTAGCTAACTAACTAACCCTAACTTTACCCAGAGAGTTTAACAGGCATCTCAAACTCCACATGTGTAAAATTGGACTCTGGCTTTCCACCCCTACAGCCAACTCTTCCTGTATGCTCCTCCATCTCCTGTCCCAACACTCACCTCCCCAGCCCCAGCCCCAGCCCCAGCCAGGACAGGACTCTGATCAATATAAAACCCTAACAAGTCAACACAGCATGGCTCTGTCTCTTTTGTTCCATCGCTCACCATGTCCGTGTGTGTCTTCGTTCTTTGTTCCTCCTGAATCTGAAAACACTTTCCAACCATGTTTATACCCAAGTCATCCTTCAAAACCTAACTCAGTTGCTACACTGCCCCACCCCATCCCACCCCGCCCCACCCAGCCACCTCTCTAATCTAGCCTTTCACTTTAGGGAGTTGGACAACATTGTCTTGCTCTCTTTTGCCCTCTACAATGGCTCTCTCTCTCTCTCTCTCTCTCTCTCTCTCTCTCTCTCTCTCTCTGGCATACTACTCGTAAATTTCCTACCATACAGTAGATAACCAAAAAATGGCCGAAAAGTACTCTAAGTACGTGCGTGAGGCGAGAGGGTGCCTGGGGGCGGTGTGTGGAGTGGCTCTGGGGGATGGGGGCAACTGTACGTTCCTTAAGAAAACATGGGGTGGCTGCAGTGTCAGCAAAGCAATCTAAAAGGCAGGATGGGTGAAAGCAAGGAGTATGCCCTACAGGAGCAAAGGGTCTCTACTGCATACATCAAGAAGGAACGGCCTGCTGGGAATCCACTGAAGGCCACATGTATTAAACAGCACACTAGAGTTTTGCTGTAAATTAGAGACAACTACTTATTTCTGATCTCATTAGCTCATTTTTATGCCCACGTGCACATATCCAAAATCAGTAGACCGAAAGATGAGATGTCAGTTATTTTCATTCTTTCTATGGTTAAAACAATCCCCTCTTAGGTATCATTTCTGGCTCTTCAAGCCTGGAGGGAAAAGAAGTAGCTGACACAGGGTCTTACTCTGTATCCTAGGTTGACCTCTAAGTTATAGCAATTCTCCTGCCTCAGCTTCCTGGGTACTGGAATTATGCATATATGGCATCACAGCAGGCTTCCAGATGGTTTTAGTTGTAAGAGAACATTATGAACAATTTTACGTCAACCAATTAGACAACTGTATGTTCTGGGAAAAAGTTACAAAAAAATCATCTCAAGAATAAATAGAAAATATGAGTGTGCCAATAGCAAGAAACAATTAATAATTGAAGTATTCCAACAAAGCTCAGGCATCACTGGGAATTTTCTACAACTGTATAAAGACACAGCAGAAGTTCCACGCAAGCTGTTTAAAAAGCTAATCTTCCGCAGCCCTCTGTTGGCACTTAACTTCATTAAAGCACAAAGCTCTGGGTGAGAAAGTAGACACAGAGTTGCCTGGGCTAGCTTAGGGCAGTGGTCAGTAGTAAATGGGCATGGGAGAGCTCTTCAGAATAATAAAGCCTTGTAACACTAGATCATGGTGGCAGCACTTCAGCTGAATGAATCTACTAAAAAGGATGAAAACTACACATCCAATGAATACTTCCAATCATGTGCAAGTGATACTTCAGGATGAGTGTTGTGTTGAGCATCTCCTCTTTACCGGTTTCTATAGATTTTCTCTGACTTTACCACTATGATTTAATTTTGAAATAGGGAACTTAAAAGAACTGCGGATCTGATACTCAAAACAACTTAGTTTCTTTGAATGTGCTTGCTCAATTGTAAAATGTAGACAGTGATGTTGATTCTGGTTCTTCATTTTGTTTTGTTTACACAGCTTTGGTGTTCATCTTTTTTTTTTTTTTCTTTTTTGGTTTTTCGAGACAGGGTTTCTCTGTGTAGCCCTGGCTGTCTTGGAACTCACTCTGTAGACCAGGCTGGCCTCGAACTCAGAAATCCGCCTGCCTCTGCCTCCGGAGTGCTGGGATTAAAGGCGTGTGCCACCACCATTTTTTTAATACTCTCTTCACGTTACAACCCAATATCTGTCCTTCCCCTCCTCCCAGTACCCCCTCCCATAAGTCCTTCCCCCATTCCTCTTAGGAGGGGAAGGTCCCCTCTGGGTGTCAACCCCCCATACTACCACATTACACCACACACACACACACACACACACACACACACACACACACACACACACTGCACATCCAGCTGCTGCAGGACCAGGCACACCCTCTCCCACTGAGGCCAGTCAAGGCTGACCATTTAAGGGTGTGGAATCCACAGGCAGACAGGTAGGGACAGCCCCTGTTCCAGTTGTTTGGGACCCACATGAATACCAAGCTGCTCATTTGCTCTATATTTGCAGGGGGTCTAGGTCCAGCCTGTGGTCACTCTTTGGTTCACTTCTAATCCAAACAAGTGTTGTTCTTCTCTCCTCTAGTCCCCAAGTCTGTTGAGCACACTGGCCTGTATACCTGGTCTCTCCATGGGGCCAGGCAGAAGGGATACCTGTCAGGTCGTCTTTGGTCTGGGTCACTCCTGCGGTTAGCCTTCTCTTTAACTTCTGAGCAAACAAGTGCTGAGGAATGAGAAAGGCGAATGGCTGTGAACTGTCTTAACCGCTGAAGTTTTCCTCTGTTATCAGCTCCTGATTTTGAACACCATTTCAAGAACAGGAATCTACCTTCTTCAAAAACCTCCTGCCACCCTGCCCAAAGAGGCAGGAGTGCCACTAAATAGGGAGACCATGGGGCAGAAAAGGGGAAAAAACTGAAACAACACTTTATGTCCTTGTTTTCCACAGAAACTCTGAGAGGAGGTCTCCAGCTCCTCTCTCCTTGGTCGTGTGTTCCCCCTCATGTTTCTATCTTGTTCTCTTTTCTGGTGAAAGGAGGCCCAACTTTCTCCCTTCACAGGATCAGATGTGTGCTCTTGGTTCACTGATGTTGATCCTCCCAACTTACCTAGGACTTCTGGGAACTGAAGACTCACACTTTCGCTAAGGAGGCAGATGTGGTGTCCAGAACTTTGGGTATCATATAAAAATAGCATCTCTGCGGAGTAAGTAGCCTTTATCATCACCCACCCTTGAGCCTTCCCCTCCACTTCCTTCTTACTGTGGTGTGTCCAGCCCTCAGCTGACACCGGCACATGAGGAGAAGGCAGTGCAGGATCTTGCTCGCTTGAAAGACATACTTTGCACACTAAGTGTTTGGTCAGCAGCAGCTACAGAGGTTTCTGTGTGTGTCAAGCACCAGACTTCTAGTTGTCAAAAAATAATGGGGATCTGTACTTCAGACACCACTTATCTGTGCTGACCAAGGCAGCATGAATGAGATCTAGCAGAGTCTTAAGTAAGCTCTTGAATCAGATCTGAGAACAGCCAATGCTACCTGAGCACCATACAGCATTTGGAGGGAACACTATGAGACTAACTCTGACACAAAACAGGACCTCAGCCTAAGGGCATTAAGAAAACCCATTCACTCTGGGTCTTTATAAATAGGGCAATTTGTGTACTATCTCCAAAGTCATGTTGGAAACAGGGTGGATCCATGGATTATCTTGCCACTCTGTGCCTCCACACTGATTGTCCAGAGCAGAGCATCTCTCTCGTGAAGATTTGGGCCCACAGAAGACTCTGAGCAAAAGTTAGCAAGATCCACTGGCTTTGTTCATCTGCCTTCCTTTTATCTTTTTAATATATGTAACATTCATATATCTGAAATAAAAAGAACCTCCAAATGTAGTGCGTGTGTGTGTGTGTTTATGCATATGTATGTGTGTTCATGCACTCATGCACATATGTGAAATTTGTCTGACCTAAATTCACTGCAGTAGTTTGAATGAAGTGTGCCCCGTAGTCTCAGACATCTGAACACTTGTCCCCATTTGATGACTGTATGAGGAAACCTTTTCTCCCTGGGGGACCATCGACAGGTAATGGTACCTAGGGGGAAGAGTGCCACTCTCTTCAATGCCACGGCTATTGATAAGGTGCCCCATGTTTCATTAAATGACCTTCTCTCCATGTTCAAGGGAGAAACTCTAACTAAATGTGGAGGTTCACACACACTAAAAGGTATTTAAGATACAAGGGGGGCTTGATGCGAGGGAAGGTTTTAGTGAACAGAGAAGGCAGGAAGAGAGGGGTTAGGGGATGAGAAGGACTAAGAGAGACGAAACTTTAGAAGAATACAAAGTGAAGTTTAAGTAGACAAGCAAACATGGGTTAAACAGGATCTCTATTGAACAGTAACTTGATCACTTCAGGTCTATATGTCCAGAAGTAGAATAGATGGATCATATTGTAGTTCTTTTTGTAATTTTCCAGGAATCCTCCAGACTGGTTTCCATAGAGCCTGATGGAATTACATATGTGTACACACATACATACATATATGCATACATATATATATATGCATACATACATATATACATTTATACATAAATACATACATACATATACATATATACATACATGCATACATACATATATACATACACACATGCATATGTATATACATATATACATTCACACATACATATAGA